>CM017195.1:39304881-39859881 GCA_004837865.1 Musa balbisiana | reverse complement strand
CCAATTTTAACAGGAAGCATGCTGTGGTACCTCTTTAAGCACTATGGAGCTTTTGAGACCTGGAAAAAGTTCAGTCTCAAGCCGGGATATAATTTTATCAGCCACAAGCTCTTTTTTCTTTTCATAGTCCTTTAAACTGAGACCCTGGAACCATAGTAAATAAAGATTTATGCCATCATCAAAGTAAGATTTGAAACTAGAACCAGCATGAATTATGTAATTTCATTCCAAAATATCACTATAGAGCAAGAGGCGAAGAAAAACAATACTACAATAGAAGAGTGACCTTCCAGTCTTCTATGCATGATGTGGTAAATATGTGAAGAATGTGATGTCCCTCTGGAGCCAAGGATGAATCAAGAACAGTTGGAATACTCAAAAATATGCTTCCATAGGGCTTCTCCAAATTTGCCCAATCATCCTGTATTCATAATGATAGCCAAAAGATGAGCACACAACTGTCCTACTTAATTATAGTTATCTCTCTGTCAGAACTGAATCAAGGAGCTAGAAAGCAATGGATACCTCAAGAATGAAATGGTGGCAGTCTGTATCAGGAGGCAAAGCTGTTGCTTTGACTCCCATGTGAATGGAAAGAAAAGATGGTGCCTTGACATAGATTCTCTGGAAGTTTTTCTCTTCCTCTGGAAGATCATCCATTTTCACAAGTTTACCTGTCATCAGAAAAAATTGTAAGTTGATATCAAGTGAGTAAAGTTAAAAAAGTTCGAATCTAGAAGTGGACAAAGATATCTCAATCAGATCTCAGGCAGAACTAAAGTTAGTTTATCAATGAAGCAAAACCCATAAAAAAATTCATAACTATTCATGCAAGAATACAATCTGACAAAAGAAAGCAGTCAAATGAAATAGCTAAAAAACGCAAAGTTCCAATCAAATGCAAAGAATCAATCTGTATGTTTTATTCTTTTTGAACAAAAGCTGGATGAAACAATGAAGCAGATAGTACTCAGTAGTTATGTATTCTGCTGGATGCTATGACAAAGGCAATTGCAGTAGAAAGAATTCTAACAAGACTCATATTTGTTATTAGCACCATCTAAGGAGAGCTAAAGATGATTTTCAGTAATCAGCAATTGCTCTCTACTGTTTACCATATTACTTATCTCATTCAACCTTCAAGTATTTTTGTAAGCAGAGTCTTAAGATGCTTTGACACCTTAAGCACCTCTGTTATCTTCTTTTTAATAAAACTACAAGGATCAACAAAAAAGAAGACATTTAATCCATCTGATGCACTGATAAAGGCTATTACAGTAAGAAAACAATACTATCTAGACTCATATTTTGGCATTGGCACCATCTAGGGGAAGCTAAAAAAAGAAAATCATTCCACTGATAAACTATTGCCTTTCACTATTCACATATTACTTCTCATTATGACCTTTCAATTCTGCAATGTTATTGTCATTCAGGTGTCTTTGTTAACCAGCCTTCCGACCATTTGACACCTTATGCTGCTAGATATGCTGCTAGACATTCTAAGCTCATCGAGATAAAAGAAAATTTTGAAGATCAAGAATGGTGTTAAGACGCAAGCACACGAAGATCTAGATTGAAGTGAAACCAAGACTCAAGCTTAACTATTATGAGATAGAGGGAATTTACCAAAGGTATCCCATCTTGTTGCATTTGAGATTACAGTTGTAGCAAAAAATTCCCTTCCATCTGAGAGCCTCACTCCCACCTATCAAAGACAGAAACCAACAAAATAACAATGGAATTTGTAGAACACCCTTCTGACTCTGGTCAGCCTAACTACTGAATACAGAAAAAGTAATGAACTACTGAACCTCATAAGTAATCACTCACAGCCTTTCCATTATTAAGTATTATACTGGTCACATTTGCCTTGTAAAGTATGTTACTGCCCTTATCAACCAAGCCATTTGCCAAAGCCTTTGCAATACCACCAACACCACCAATTGGATAATTGATCCCTCCAAAATGTCTGTCACACAGAACCTTTTGTGACAAAAGAAAGAAAAATTGATAGTTAATAGAAAAATTGTGAGAAATAAATTCATTATTTTGTAAAGGGAGACATGTTACCATGCTTGCATTGATCATCGGTGTCTGCAAAGCATTAACTGTGCTCACAATGAAACACTAGAGATACATCACAAATTATTTTGACTCTTCAAGAAGTGCTAATTCAAAAGCTCTATGTAGACAAGAAGTTGCTCTGAACACCAAGACGTATAAATAGACTTTTCAATAAAATAATTCCACACCTCAGCGTCAATGAAGGATAACAACTGGGGGTCCTTGATAAACTTCCGAGCAATATCCCCAGCATTTTGTGGTAGATAATAAGCTTAAAAAAAATTCCCATAATTAGCATAAATGCATGAACTTTGGCTTTCATGCTAAGAACATATTCAAATAGATTAGCCAATAAAATATCAAAGAGATATAGAAATCTTTCAGTAAAAAGATACATCTTTTTTATTTATAAACATAACATCATAACTTTCATTTTAAAATTCAACCATTACCAAGAGTCAAGCATTCCAATGGCTTCTTGAAAAACTGTCCAAAAAGATATAGAGGCTCCTCCAATGATTTCAATTCCAATGAATTCAGTGCATTGAAGATCTATTGATGCAGGAACTAAAGAATGATTATGGTAGCCACTAAACATATCTGGCTTGAAATAGAAGCCTCTAGAAAAAGAATGGCATACCTTCCAACACTCATTATAGAATTGATGGATACCCTCCTTATCATGAGGGAATTTATTGATTAGCTCTGCAATGAACTCATTATACCCTCTATGCACACGAACAGATAGTGCACCTGGAAGATGAAAGTGAACAGTTGTAGGGTCAGGTATGACCTGCAACTTATGCCCAACTGCTTCTAATGCTTGTGTAATTAAGTTTAGATTGCCCTGCCAGTGACGTTACAGCAATGGTCAGCAAACATAAACAGTTAAAGGTAAATATAAAGTAGTACCCAATTTATGCATCTGAACTGGACTTGGAACATACTCAAAATGTTGGAAAGCTGAAAACTTCTATATTGAACTAAGTCTAGCAGTTAGAGATGCACTAACTGGCCCGACAGGGGGTCAGCATGGAAAAGAATTTTCTGCTGAAATTTGGCATGCAAATTTATTAGCTTAAGAATCCCTACTTATAGATATTTTTTTCGTTTTCGTTTTTGTTTCTCTGCATCCAACATGCTATCAATTGTGGCTAGCAATTTCCACAAAATCACCAAGGGCCAAAAACTTATCCCATTTGCTTGCCAAAGGAAATAGGTATGCAACCTGGAATATGTTGGTATGATATTAGAATCTTCCCTCAGAAGTAAAAGGAAATCTTCAAAAGTTCTAGACATAAATTCATTTGGCATGATAATCTTGTTTTATTTAGTGCAATCTATAAAGTCAGATAATGCTGTCAACAGGTTGAATGTCAATAAGCCTTTCTACGTGCTTGCATGGCATGCATACGACACCAAAATCCACAAAGCATAAGAAATAGGATTTGTCATACTTTGAATCTAAAGGCAAGTGAAGACAGATATCAGTGACAAATTAGTGAGTTTATCGGTCTCCTACATAGTTAATTTCATCAATCTATACATCATCTACTGACATAATCAAAATAAACCACGAAAGTCACGACAACACCAGCTCAGTGGCCATCCTTCAGCTAGCTACGTGAGGGTAACATGAATTCTTCGTTTTCAGTTTCAGTTGCAACCAGTACAAACAGCGACGACGGCTAAAGTTCCCAAAAGAAGTATAAACAAAGCTTCTGGTTCAACAAACAGCCAAATTCAATAT
The DNA here is from genome assembly GCA_004837865.1 of Musa balbisiana. NCBI lineage: Eukaryota > Viridiplantae > Streptophyta > Magnoliopsida > Zingiberales > Musaceae > Musa > Musa balbisiana. Next base: position 39,856,064 of record CM017195.1, on the reverse strand, counting down.
CAAATGTGGATAAAGAGCTCACCTTGTCGCTAAATCCAAACATCACCGATGAACCAACATCAAAAGTAAACCCATCCCTCTCGTAGTACCCAGAACTGCCCCCAGGAATCACATATTTCTCCAGAACCAGAACCTTAGCCCCCTTGGCCGCCAGCTGCGTCGCCGCTACGAGCCCTCCAATCCCGGAACCAATCACGATCGCGTCGTACTCCGTCTCCATCTCACCTCCACTCATTTCCCTCTCCGCCGCTCTCTCCGGGGTCAGGACCGCCGTGGGGGACCTTCCTGCCTTCCTAAACGCCGGTCTCACGGCACGCCTCCTCCCGAAGCAGCACCGCCATAACGCGGGAGGAGGTGAGCCTAGACACCGGCGGATGAATCCATCAGCGTCAGGGGCTGGAGAGGGTGTGAGGAGCTGAGGCCCCATCCGAAGCATGGCGCTGGCGATCGGATTTGGAAGAGAGGGCAAAGCTCAATTGCAGGGTTTTATAGATGAATTAGGGTTGGAAGAGAATCTTTGGAGGCCATCGCCGGGATTTTGTGGAGGAGATGAGACAAATCAAGGTGGGCGGATAATAGAGAGCACGATACGGCTCAGACATTGGGCGTGGGTGGCCAGCGAAGTCGGTAGTGCCAAGGAAAGTGGGCAAGCGACATATATCATTGATGCATAATTTATATTCAATTATATATAAAAATAATTTGTAAGGTTGTCCCCGTCATTGGGGCCGTTGGCTTTACAGTTCCAAACTCCAAACTGAAACGGTTGTATTGTTGGGCTGGGCTGGGCTATAGATCCATTTTAATTGGGCTTACATGAGCTGTCGAACCAGTTCTTATTGGGCTTCGCTTAGGAATTATTTCTTTGTTATCCCCGAATTTTTCATGAATATATTGCATGAATTTAGATTATGTACCTATGATATATATATATATATATATATATATATATATATATATATATATATATATATATATATTCACATGAAATCTTGTTCAAGTAATGCGCAGTCCACCTTCATCCGGAATCAAACGCGACCGGCGGGGCCAAGCGGCTGCCGCACGCATCTCAGAACAAGTGGAACGCAGGTGGAGGACGTCCGGGATTTGTAGGGTCGACCAAGTGTTGATTTCTCTTCGGATGAACGGTCACGATTGCAGCTGGTAACGAGGTAGGTTCAACGAGGGTTGTCACGCGCGTGTTCGCCGAAGAACACCGAACCATCATACACCACGTGGTACGGCCACTGCACTCCTAGCCTGCCTGCCTTTGGCTCGACGCCACATGTATCACCCAAGTGGACCCCGCGAATCCTCCCAATCAAAAGACTGGTAAGCGCTTCGAAGAGTGGTAGAAAACACTGTATTAGCTGTCGGGAGAGAACTGTGGGATCCACCACACCTGTCGCCTGCGTAGACGGCAACGCATCACCCGCCTGTTGGAGCGGCGCAATGATTGGGTCCCTCCAACGGCTCAGATTTCTTCACTCCTCATATCTCCGCCGTCCGATCCCCTCTATGTTGCCGTCACCCTTCACGTTCCTGCCAGCTCACGTCTCCCTATCCGAAACTATCCCCACTGGCGTAACTCGTGCGACTCACATTATGACCGTACGATTGATTCAAAAACTTATCCAGTCCGTGAAAACAGTCTCACGCATAGACATTCCTATACGTATTTTCATACGATGAGATTCATACTCCAGCTATACTGCTCCAGCGAACGCCACGTCATCGACCAAGCACGTTGTGCCATCCTGTGTACCATAATGACGCAAATATCCCTCAGAGCTCGGCTCCATCACGTAAGATGCTAATGTATTTAGGAAAAGATTAGGGGTAATTTTGTAATGTGATAGTGGCATTTTGGTAGATAACGTTTCGTCTACATACGTAGTTTGAAAAAAAAAATCGGCCGACCTTCTCATCAAGCACAGAGAGAGCGAAGTGGTGGTTGTGCAGCGGTGGGCGAAACGGAGTCTGCCGACGGGGACACTAGGGTTTCCGTGAGGGGCGCGAGATTGGGACTCCGACGCCGGAACTAATCGATCTTGAAGCGAAGTGGGTTTCGGAGCCCTTTGATCTGAACTCGAGGGGTTTGATCTCGCCGCGCGAGTGCGGATCACCGCCGCTCCTCGCTCGACACGCGGATCGGTCGCGCCCCTTTCGCTCCCTTCCGCGCAAGCGATCGAACTCTGCAGGTATTGAGCAATCTTATAATTGTTGGTGATCTTCCGTGTGCTACGAGATTTGGCGAATTGAGAACGTGGAACTCGAGGAACGTGTTTGATTTCTTGTAGCTTTAGTGTTTTTGGGTCTGGATCTCGATCTTAAGGGAAACATCGAGTGTGGATGATCCGTTGAGTCTAATTCAGTAGTATTTGCTTGAAATGCCAGATTGTCGATTGTAGTGTCACGGGTGATGCGTGTATCAAAGAGTTGAAACAGATTTTTAGTGTTGCTGCAATTATTATTATTGCAGAGTTCAATTTCTAGTTGGTGGTGGATTTCTATTCTGAAGATGGAATCTGGTGATGGAGTTGAAGTGGAGCTTAATAAAGGAACAGTGGAGGAGGCTGCAGAGGCCCATGGATCTACTTCACTCGTAAACAAGGAGAATGCAGTTACCGAGAATGGCACTCATGCTGTTCATGCAGATAGTGGCTCCGAAGATACGTCAAAGGTTGTTCTTGATTCTTCAGTAGACAGGGATGAAGGGCCAACATTTGCTACCGAGAACAAAGTGACCGATTCTTCAAAGGTATTTCGTGCTTTTTCTCTGGTCTTTTCCTCAAAGCTTGAAGAATAATATTGAATGGAGGGTGAAGTGTGACTCTATTTCGTGCAGAGAGGTGGATCTGATCGATTCAAGAAGATACAGAAAAATTCTGGTTGTCTGAATGGTTCTTTAATTGAACCTCAGAAGAAAAGGAATGTTCTATCACAGAGTTTCTCATTTTCTTCCAAAGGGTCTCTTGCTAACAATTTGCATAAGAGCACCACTTCTTTGAAGCAGTCTAAAGTCGCATCGTCAATTACAAATGGTTTGATCTCTCTTTTTTGCATCCAGTTGTTTCAAATAATTACCTCTTCCATGTGCTAATTCTTACAGCCTCACGTTCAGGTGATCCTGCTGCTAATCATTCTGTTTTCACCACCGCACCAAGTGCTCGGAAAACAAGGGTGAGTCAAAAGTGAGGTGGCTTATTGCTTTCTTCAAGATGAGCTGTGGGCTAATTTGCTGACCTTTGTAACTACTTGTTCATCCCTAGTCTGTTATACTGGCGCAGTGGAGGCAACTACAAATGGCTCTCCTGCTGAAGAGGCACAGTAAGTTCTTATTTTATAAGCAGAAAAGATTTTTCCCTTCTCCTTTATATAACCCAAATGCTTACAATACTTTCTATTACATGTTTAGTGATGGTTATATGAATTTTAAAAATGTTGAGAAAAATTTAGTTTAGGGACATGCATCTTTGCATAGCCACATCAAAGGCGAATTAATTTTGTATGCACAGGGAATCAGGCATGAAAGGCATGGCCTTAATTTACCATATTTCTGCACCTGTTACTAATGTTGCGTAGTGCAGACCATGCGTGTCTAAGTTATTTTTTGTCTTGCCTCTGATGTCTGACCAATAATTGCTTGACACTATATTTGATCAAACTGACTTCACCATGTAACATGATCTTTTTTATTTTCGATGCAATTGACATGACACAACAGTTCAAATGATGGCAAAACAAAGTCCTTGAGATGCACATTGCCAGCAAAAGAGGATGATGATGCCCACTCTGCTGCCTCGTAATGTTTCATGCTTATCCGTTATACTTCCCGTTATTGAGCTTTTCTTGTATGCAATAAAATATGTTTGATGTCTATGTTATGCTTTTTCTAGAAGTTCAACACCACATGCAAGAAAGAACACTGGTAATGGATTTAATTTTAAGTTGGACGAACGTGCCGAGAAACGCAAAGAGGTTAACATGTTCAGTTCTAATCTTTTCAAATTTTTCTGTTCAAGACACTTCTTGAATGAATTTGTATTGTCTTCTCAGTTTTTCATGAAGCTTGAAGAGAAGAATCATGCGAAAGAACTGGAAAAGACTAACTTGCAGGCAAAATCAAAGGTGATTGTTCTGTTCAAACTTGGGCTTTCCTTGTCCAGTAAAGCTGTTGCAGACAACATGGACTAATTTCTCTGGAAAACAATATCTTATAGGAGAATCAAGAGGCTGAGATCAGAAGGCTGAGGAAGAGCTTGACCTTTAAAGCTACTCCAATGCCAAGCTTTTATCAGGAACCTGGTCCTCCAAAAGTCGAATTGAAGAAGGTACAATCTTTCTTATTTCATTCTTTATTATGCATTCTTGATAAGTGCATCCACAGGATTTAATATCTCATTAATTCATAAGTTGGTTTGAACAACTTCAGTGATATTATTGTGCCAATATAAATAAATAGCCTAACTGAATATTGTCCTCTTTCTACGAGGATATATTTAAACATATATGCACTAAATTTCCTTTTAAACTGATGGTTTGGCCTGGCTTGCCACAGCATGGTCATTAGATTCTGTGTTTTTTGGCATTCGACTCTTTTCAAGCTTTTGTACGTCAGTTTCCTTTTGAGAGTAATTGCTTAGTGTGGTTGTAATTTGGGAAATGTCTCCAGTTTATCCTTTTCTGAATGACTTCTTCATCATATCGTGATTTGTTTCTTTCTAGAGAGTTTGATATTCTCTGATTTGGGCTGCTGATGCTCTTTATCAGGTTGTAGTTCATTTCGTTATTTTGCCTCCAGAAACTTTATTAATCTGGTTTTCTTTTTACATTTGTGATAGTCTTTACACAAGGCTTCCTGTTGTAAATGTAATAGGTCTCTATATTTTCACAAAGCTAATGATTCTCTATATTACCTTATGTTCAAGCAAATAAAGAATCTTGCTAGAAAGCTACACTTGATTGAAAAAATACTATTCATTAAAGAAAATTAATTTAATAAAAATCTTGGACAGAAGAAATTTTATTTTGAAAGTGAGAATGAAATGTGTGAATAGTGTGAGACCATGACTGAAGGATGAAAACATGTCTCACAATAGGTTTGAGATATGTGGGCATGTTCTTCTCTTTAAATGATTTTTAAGGATTTAAAGTGAGTCTAGGGTGACCATTCATTTCGCAAATTCTCTTCTCATTTATCTATAATTTTTCACCTGGACATCAACCTTAAGGCCACATAAAACCTACAGCACAGCTTGCTGTCTAAGGAGTTTGCATCCGTAACCTATCATTTCTCATACATTTACCAATTCATAAGGATCATACCCAAGAACCCACACGATACCCTTTGGCATGCACAATATGCATATCAGGCATCACATGCCTCATGTATATCATGATATGCATGGTACCGAACTTCCATCCCTGATATGCTGGTGCTAGATAAGCATTGCCTCATGGTATCAGCACTTCTTTGGCACAATATCTGTCATGGATAGTACCATGGCACACAATTCATGGAACATAATATCATCAACTGATATGTAACTTGTTTCACTGCAAAAATTGTCTCCATGACACACACTTGACAATTTTATGGGATCTGGTTGTGTCATACTCTCACAGCTCCTAAGAGGTTATGGTTTACATTTTTCCTTATGATAAATGGTACAATCTACTAGGTAAAAAGGTTAGAACCTAGTCTTGTGAAAATTGTAACACCTTGATTTGTCTTACCTTATCCCCAGAACATTGGTATAAGCATATTCCACTTTCTTGATCGTGTATAATTTATTGGTACAGTATGCTTCACTGTAGATCGATGTATAAACTTGCAGGCAGTTTGTCTTTCGTAAGAGAACATATTTGATATTATCTTACTGTGCTAATCTTCTGCCATTTTACAGATCCCTCCGACGCGTGCTAGGTCACCAAAGCTTGGACGTCGCAAGCAATCTGTTGCTGCAGCAAGTAATCCTTCAGAAGCTGGTGACTCATGTCAGAGCCCATGTGTAACTGCCAGCTCCACCAAAATGAACGAGGGTGCCGCAAGCAGCAAGAGGAATGCAATAGCTTCAAAGAACCCAAAGCTTAAGTCACTTTCCAAGCTTCCATCGCAGAAATCAAAAACTACAAAGTCGGACGCAAAATCTCTGGAGCCTAAAGTTGACGAAGTCAAGACACAGAACGGTGATGACACAACAACGGAAGTCTCTGCAGAAACAGGTGTTGAAACGGTGCCAACTTCTCCTGAGGAGGTAGTCAAGGAAGATCAAACAATTGCTGCTACCTTTCCTGAAGCCAGTATCTCGCCTCAGCAAGTTCCAGTACAAGGTTAAATAGTGTCCTCACTGGTTTTACGCCCATCTGTGAATAGAGAGAAAGTGTTTTGCTTGAAAGGTATGGTGCCATTCTGTGTTGCGCATTTCGCTGTTCCCAAGTAGATGCTGTTTTCATAAGACTTCATTTTGGTCCATGTATATTGATTGCTCAACTGTTTTACCGTTTGATTTATGGTTGGTAATACTTGCAGCTGAGTCGATGGAAAATGCATTGCTTCTGGGAGATTTCTTTTTCCTGTATTGTATTGTACTTGGATGGTGTCTTCCTTTTCTACTTTTCTTTTCTTTTCTTTTTTTTCGTTTCTCTCCTAGCATGTATGCTTGGCACTAAGAAGCCGAACACAGTGACTTATCTTTTTTTTTTTTTAATAATCGAGATATGGACACACGTCGAATATATATATATATATATATATATATATATATATATATATATATATATATATATATATATATATATGTATATATAGTATATGTATATGTATATGTATATGTATATGTATATGTATATGTATATGTATATGTATATGTATATGTATATGTATGTATATGTATATGTATATGTATATGTATATATAACAGTGTTATATTAATGCGAAAACAGTATCTCAATGAAATATCCGAGTTAAAACAGGATAGATGATCAGATTCAAGAACAGATTAATCTGGATAACTCTTAATCTGATTAAGAACAGATAAGCATATATATATATCAAAATAAGTTTCAACAAGTTAATTAGAATAAACAAGGAAGAAGCAGTAAAAAAACTCAGGTTAAAAAATAAAAATAAAAAAGATGAATAATAGGTTAATAATGAAAATAGATTTTTTTAGCAGTAAAAAAACTGAACAACTTGACAAGTCAGGATATTACCATCCGTCGTCTGAGGGCTGAGGCTGCACGACAGCGGCCAGGTAGCGGTGGACATAGGTGGGTTGCTTGGCGCGAATGGCGACGGCGTGCGACGGTCGTCGGGTAGTGACGGACGCTGGTGGGGCGCTGAGGGGCGGGGGACAGAGGATATTGACGGGACACCGGTGGGGCACAAACTTCACTGGACATCTGTGAAAATGCCGACGGGACGTCGTGGAATGGGGGCACTCGGGGTGAGGGCAAAGGCTTCGCGGAGGAAGAACGGTTTGCCCGAGGGTCGGAACGTCGTGGAGAAAGATTCACCGGTGAGGATGAAGGGGTAGTGCCACGTGCCGAGTAAATCCCGAGCAATGATGTAATCAACGAAATTAAAAATAATAATAATAAAGAAAAAACATGACTGAACACATGTCCAACCATGTATGTCGGTGACGAATCTGTGCTCGACACATGTCAAACACGGTACACCACCCAAATCAACGTGTTCATTCTTTCGTAAATCGGTGTACTTTGGGGTATGGTAAACCAGAGATGACTCATACGCGCATAATAGAATTTGGAGATCACAAAGGCACGTCCAGCCATATAGTGTCTTAAGGGAGTTGTGGAGGATGATGCCATGGACAACCCCCATCTACAGACTCCGTAGCAACCTACAGCCGATAGAAACAGATGCCACAGACATAAGTAGGTCTGTCTCAATCCATGAATCAGATGAAAAGGTCTGTAGCGGGAAGAGGAGGCGACGACGTCTCGACTATTCGCGTCGGCTCCCAGTTTGTGAAACTTTGTCCGCTCAGTTCATCTGTTCGATCTTGTACATGCCTTGAACAATGTGGAGGGGTTTACATTAAGCTTGACAGCCAAATTTGACTGTCTAAAAACCTCTAGCTGACAATCTACAGGGATCTTATAAAAAAATAATATAAAATGATTAATTATCTCAGCACCCATTAAGTGACATAGCGTTAGATGAAGCTCGAAAGTAATTTTAGTTACCAAATATGACATAGGGTTTGTCATATGAACTTTCTGAACAATGGTGTATCAATTTTAGTTACTACTTACATAATATTGAGCAATGCTGATAATTTATTAGCACATTCACTTATTTACTAATTCATTTTCTCATTCTTAACGGATAAGTTTCGAACAGATCGACCCTTTACGAATGAATACTGTTTCGTGGCTGGCAAAACTGATATCGTGAAAGATGGAGAGTGATTGCAAGGGAAAGAATTCGAGAACAGAAATGACCAACATAAGAGAAAATACAAAGGAAACTTTCAATCTGGTCTCAGTCTGATCGGCGGTAAGCGAAGCCTATCCAACGGTAAACCCTGCACCATATCTTGGATCGTCTGGAAAAGCATGGCCTGCGTTTCAGACGATACATGCTGGTCCAACAAAACCTTTCACCTCCATGGAAACAGTCCTCGTCGCCGCGGCCGAAGCAGGGATCGGCAGCGTTGAAAGGTGGTGCACCGGAAACTGTCATCGCCACTTGCATCCCGAACAACAAAAACTAGATGGATAGCCATTGTCAGAATATGGATTTATCAGCTCGTCAAGGGGTAGCAGCATGTCCGTTGTTATCGTCGATCGCGAGTTCCTCCATGAACACACACAGAGAGAGAGAGAGAGAGAGAGAGAGAGAGAGAGAGAGAGAGAGCAGCTTCAGAAGGTTCAAAAGCGAACCTGTTATGAGTCCGGTGTAACTCCCACCCAAGCGTCTCACCCGCAGCTGTAATGTGCACGGCCAGATGGTCTTATAGAAACCGAAGTTAGCAAATGTCTCAAGACACAGTATCGAGCAGCAGACTACTCAAAGGATCCATCGATCAAGTTTCTAGCTAACAGCAGGGAAAACTAAGGAACGCATGAAAGGTTTATTTTTGATGAGTCTTATGCTCAGTTCATGAGAAAATTCGGATCAGATCTTCAAAGCATGCATTGGTCGGACCAAACGAGTTCATCTGAAAGAAAAATCGAAGAGTCGAGATAGGACAATTGCAATATTGTTGTCACCGGACGCCTAGTCTTTTCACTCGCTGGGCGCTGGGCGCTGGGCGTGATGACACCTGAGTTGAACCCCGGTTGGGTTCAACCAGATGTGTTATTTGATACCGAAGGAGTAGCAGCCCTCGGCCCCCACGCGGCTCTTCTTCCCGTCCACGCTTCATCTCTCTCTCTCTCTCTCTCGCGCCTGAAACCCTAAGCATAGCCGACTCTACTACCTGTTGCGTGCAGGTCGATCGGCGACCCTAGCAACCAGCGACCAGTATTCTTCCAGCGGTGGCTTCGATCGGTACCTCCTCTCTCCCTCTCTACTCGCTCGCTTTCTCTCTCCTCTTCCCCGCGATTCGTTCCCTCTCCCCCCTTCTTCTCTATCGCAGCGCCCCGGCCCACACCGGGAGGCGGCCCCCGCTTGCATCCGTGCGTCGGGGTAGCCCTCGCTGGCACCCATGCGTCGGAGGCATCCTGTCTCCCTCTCCCTTTCTCATGGCATACTCTATGCCTCTCTCTTTCGGATGGCGTCCCGTGTCTGCCTCTTAATTTCTTTGGACGACCCTTCTCCTGCCCCGACACCATCCTCCCTCTCCCTTCTCCTCGCAGCCTCCTCCCACATTCCCACCGACAGTCGTACTTCGGCACCCCTATCCTAATGAGTCCCCCAGTCACCCAACCAAGCTACTCTCATCCTCTCCTTCTTCTTCTTTGTTAGTATTTTAATATTTTTATTAATCTATCATGTGAATTTTGTGCATGTTAGTATTAGTGTAATGTTATTTATCAGTATTCGGTAGCTCATCACCTTGACGGGCGAGCGCCTAGTGCCTCGGGTATTTTGGCACCTTGGCGCCTAGCGCCTTTGACAACACTACTTAGACCACAGCAAAAACATCAGTCAACTAGTTTGGGAAAGAAGAAAGAGATCAGTGTTACTCAGCTGGAGATTCTAACAACATGCTTTCTTTTTTCTTTCAGTGCTTTCCCTCTTTTTCCTTGCATTGGATTAGGAAAAGCGGAAGATTTGATTTGTGCTGTAGTGAGGAAGAAGAGTGTCACATCAAAGAGACGATGAAGGTATTGCCCAATTTCACTTTTTCTTTCTTTCTATCTTTTTCTCTCACTTGTGTCTGTTTGTGTTTTCTCTCCCAATCGATTTCGGTTTCTTAGCGTTGCTTTCTTTATGTCTTAATCTTTTCCCCCCCTACGTGGAAACAGATTGCAGTCGAGGGCTGCTTGCATGGAGAGATGGATAAGGTGTATGACACGATTCGGCATATCGAGAAGGTTGAGAACATAAAGATCGACCTCCTAATCTGCTGTGGTGACTTCCAGGTCTTGCAATTATCAACTTGTTTTATCAGCATTGCAAGAATATTTGAATTTGGAACAAAATCTTATCATTATCTACTTACATACATAGCATGTGATGAATTCGTTTCTTGAAATTGACAAATCATAGCATTAGTTTTCACGTTCTCAACCAGTAAGTTTGGTGTATGATAGTTGCTAGTCGGATAATGGATTAATGTATAATAGTGTTATACATGTTAAATACATGATTTTCAAAATAATGGCTGTTAAAACCTGCAAAAAAAAAAAAAAAGGGAGCAAATTTGAGGTTCTATCCTAGTAAGCATACTAGAGCCTCAGGACAACTTGAGGCCGCAGCGATGGAATAAGAGAAAGTTTGGACCAAATTTATCATGTGTAAATTGATATCTAGCTAAAAAAAACTTTTTTGCATTGAAAGAAAACTTGACTTACACAGGGTAAAATTCTCAGATTGAAAGAAACTATAACAATCTTTATTGTTTACACAAACTAATCATCGGAGTCTTGTTTCCTATTAAATAATGTCTTCTAGAGATTTTAGGATTCCTCTTAACTAAACCAATTGACATCCAAAATTATATTAAACTATTAGATTTATGCCTAAATTCTAAATATGTGTAGAATTTAATCTATGATCCCAGGTCTGCCATATAATTGGATGACATTGGCTTGCTGTTGCAGTTGATTCCACACTTATGATTACTGGGTCCTGGAATACAGCAATGACCTCATGCTATGTAGAGGATTTGGTGGTTAGGACCTTTACTGCAATGGTAGGCAATTTAATTATCCCCCATAAGGAGATTTGTTGTGAACATTGCTTGCTATATTTGTAGCAAATTTTGCAAGTCAGTGTACGTTGCAATAGATAATAAGAAATTTTTCTAGGGCTTCTCTTAGTTTCTGTATCACCTACAGTTTGATGGACAATTTAAGTAGCTTCGGAATGATTTTCATGAAACCAAGTAATTTTCTTTGATTGGTAGTTGACTTTTTGATGTTGATTGGAGGATCCTTAGATGGTTTCTTGACTGTGAAAAGTTGGTCCATTGTATATTTCATATCTGGAAAGGTTTTTTCCACTTTCTTCTCCACATAGCAAATTGTTTTTATTCGATGACCCAAAAACTCATACTTTGTAGTTTTGTTTATCTTCTTCATGGCATTGGAAAATTGCATCACTGCCTATGTTGACGTCATCTTTGTGGGATGATGGGCTCTGTTACCAATTTTGTTGTAGTTCCACTATAACCAAAAGCTACAATAATGGATCAGAACCAAGTTGTGATTGACTTAATGGTTTATCAGTTGTGGTTGAACTTGGACTATGACTAGACTAAGACTGATCCTACTTCTACACCCAAACTACTGTAGGATTCCATCACCTCATGTAGTCAGTGAAAGGCTATTATTTCTGCCCAAGGCTTTGATGGGATTGCATAGTTTCTATCTCCTAAGTGGAAGCCAACGTTTTGGGGGCCATGAAGAATATATATTTAACGAGTAGGCAGAACCTGTTGTAGCTCTGCTTGCCTGAAAAGTGAAATTTGAGTTACTTCTTATGATTGAGATAAAGATGTATTTTATCTATCTACACTAGGCATTACATTTGTAATGCCAGAGACATTGACCATGCTTGTCTTTCCATTATACTTTTAATTTGTAAATCCTTTTTAACAATTGATAGTTTTAACATTTTGAAATATGGATATCTTTCATTTCCCACATTATTCTAACATGCGGTAGCACTCTCCTTTATAGTTGGGACTTTTTTAAATAATTGAAATCTTTCAAGCATGTCAAGATGCCTGCTTGCACAAATGCACACTCATATGCATATCATTTTTTCTTGCTTGTAGGCACCTGCATATGTATTTACCTTGATTCAACTCATGTCTTTAACCATTTAATTCTTTGTCCAAGCAGGCAGTCAGGAACGAAAATGATCTCGAGAGCTTGAGTTGCCCACCAAAATATCGGAGTATGAACTCTTTCTGGAAGTACTACTCTGGACAAGAAGTAGCACCTGTTCCAACTATATTTATTGGCGGGAACCATGAAGCGTCAAATTATTTATGGGAACTGTGAGTTTCTTTATAAGATAATTAGTAGCTTTGAAGATAGAAGGCATATTTTATATACATTACTAAGATTAACACCAGATGTTCATGTGGTTGTAGCATTAAAAAAGTGTTGGATATCTAATCCTAATTTGGGTAATTTTTCAAGATAATTTAGTATATTCAAGCAAATTTGAGGCTTTTATTTGGGCTTGCATTATCGGTTTAAAGACCAACTTATGTATGCAATGATTTGTCATGCTAAACTAATCAGACTACAGCATTAATTTTGTTTTTGTTTTGTATGTATGTGGCTGCATGCATATTGGCCTGATTTGATTCCTTTGGTAGGTATTATGGAGGTTGGGCTGCCCCTAATGTATATTTCTTGGGCTTTTCTGGAGTTATTAAGTTTGGCAATATTCGAATTGGTGGGGTTTCTGGGATTTATAAGCAAGGCCATTATCATCTAGGCAAGTTTACTCTCCAATCTAGTGTCCTTGATAACTCTATGCTGAGTTATGCTTTTATTTTGTTATTTTGCGGATTGTTATAGAAGAGCTTATTTCGCTTTTTGTTGTCCATATTATATTACTATATGCAGATTTTTGCCATACCATTTTCCTATATAGTTCATTGTGATTTTATATGCCAAAATAAAAAAGCCTTCTCTGATCACATATGGTCTTGTCTATATATTTTTTGCCTTCCTGAATTTACTTTGCGAACCTATATAATCTCTAAGTTGAATCCAACTAAGATAATTGTTTGATCACACCTTCATTGTGCTATCAAATCATAATGTATTCTTTTAGCAGGACATTTTGAGAGACCACCATATAATGAGAGTGATCTTCGGTCTGTATACCACATACGGGAATATGATGTAATGAAGCTCAAGGACATTAAGGAACCTATAGATATTTTCATATCACATGACTGGCCTGTTGGTATCTATGAATATGGAAATTCGAAGAGGCTTGTTCAACGTAAACCCCATTTTGAAGAAGAGGTACACCCAGTTCATAATTTCACTTCACTGTGCATATTAAGCTGTTATAATTTCACATTGATTTAAAATAGAGTGAAATAGTTATTGAACTTACCATTGCCTCCTGGTCAGTTGTATTAGCAGTACGTTTATGCATATCTGATGATATGTTTATAATCATGTTTCAAGGAATCATGATTAGCAATAGAAGCTGGGATTGGGATTGTTGGTTGGGTTAGTATATTACTGAATCAGGTTGGAATTGGCTGATTATATTAGTTCTTGAATTTGTTTTTGTGATTTTAGAGTGGAGATTCCGTTAGATCTTGGTTTCTCAGGGTTTTGGAACTAAATAGTGGATCCGATAATTCTTCAAATCTTGCTTAAAAGGAGGTAACGTGGTCAAATTAGAGCCAAAAGCACTGGTTGAATCACGATTACAGTGTATCTTTCTTATCTAAATTAACGTAGAATAATCTGAAAAGATAAACAAATATTTTTATTTATGAACAATTATGCATAAATTCGATAAAGGATAAAATGAAAAAGCTCATTTAGGATGATATGAAAAATTGTTGTAAGAGACCTATAGATGTTCTAGTTGAATGATGTGAGACAATTAGTAATTAATCATGTAAGGATAGGTAGAGGAAAATCTAACAAGGTCCTACCAAATGGTCTTTGCAAACTATTTATGAGTATCCAAAAAATACGTCTCTTTAATTATTATCTACGAAATTGGATTTTTCCAGTAAATATCCGATACATAACCCAATAATTATGTGACAAGTACCATATTTTTCATGTATCCAATATGGATATGGCAAGCAACTTGATGAATCTGCGATTCACTGGTTGGACAATTGTATATTTATTGATATACTGAGAGTATTATGCTGAAAATGAATGTTATGCACTGTTAACATTGATGCTATTAGTGTCTGTTGTCTAATTACTGTGCTTCTTCTTCAGATCAGGAAGAGGACTCTAGGCAGCTTGCCTGCTGCAGAGCTGCTAAACCAACTTAAACCACATTATTGGTTTTCTGGTCATCTTCACTGTAATTTTGCAGCTGTTGTTCAGCACAGAGAGGATGGGTCTGTCACAAAGTTTCTTGCTCTTGACAAATGTCTTCCAGGTCGAAAATTTTTGCAGGTAGAGATTCCATGTTTGTTGTTACTACAATGATGCATATTCTATGAACTCCATTGAAAAACTAAACTCAGTTAAATTCTTAGATTGTTGATGTCAACTCAGATCCAGGCCCGTATGAAATTCAGTATGACGAGGAGTGGCTGGCAATAACGAGGAAGTTCAATAGTATCTTTCCGTTGAGCCGAAAAACTGTTCATTTGAGGTTGAAATTTCTATTTTTAATTCATATTTGATACACATTGACTTGTAGCATAATCAAAGTGTATAATTTCTTTGATTTTGCATGCAGGCCTGAACAGCTCGACAAGCAAGATTATCGTGAGTGGGTGAGAAATAAGTTAATTACTAGAGGAGCCAGACCTTTTGATTTTGTGCAGACTGTTTCACCCTTTGATCCTTCTCGGCCACTCACCAGAAGTTCAACATCTGGTAATAATAGGATCCTCCATATCCAATTTTATAGAATGATCACGTGTGCAAACATGAGGCAATTGAACTATTCTATTTTCTTTTCTTTTTGTTGCAAAAACTGTTAGCGCTTTTGTTGCAAAAACTGTTAGCGCTTTTGTAGCTAAGATTCGTAATACTTCCATTTTAAATTTCACATATAGGTGATGTGCTAAATCTTCCTTTCCTGTTTTTTCAATTTATGTTAAAGACTGAATTTATCATTGTTTTTCTTTTCTTCTCTTGCATATATGTACATGAAGCATGTTTGTTTTGGTTTTATCTGTGAACCTGTAGTCCCTTCATTAATTAATTACCTTTCCACTTGTTATGGAGCTTCAAATATTTATTGCTTAGGGATACTTGTCAAGGCAGATAGTTGTAGAAACAGTTCCTTGTCTTTAGATATTATTTATTTAACTTTTTGAAACCTTTGAGTATGAAAGAAGTTTCAATGTCAATTGATAACCTTCTGAAGGTGAACTTTTTTTTCTGGATAGTGCTCTAAGGGAGAGGTCCAGAAACACCGTGGAAGATAATTTTCAATATCTAAATTGACCCTTTTATTTTCTTTCTACCCTGGTTGTGTAATTTGCTACATTATTCTCCCTGCCTCACGGAGCCAATTCCATTCCATGTGTCCATTTTTCGGGCATACAAACAAGACCTGAGACACTAGTTATATGATGGGGTGGCTCATGCATCTTTAACAGAAATAGAACAATCCAATAATTTCTTTGTGCAAGAGATGATAGATTATTGTGTTCAGCATCTGATTGAATTTATGTTTGGCCATTTCCTGTTTAGATATAACTTTTTTTTCTTTCTATGGTTTGTGGAAATGGCCTTGTTGCTTCTAGTTGTAAGGTTACATGTATCAATACTTTGTTTTCCTATTGTTTATGGTCCATGAATATGGTGTATGATCACAATTTAATGTCTAACCTGTTCCACATACTGCAGGACATTGTCGGAACCCTCAGACAGAGTCATTGTTGCAGTTACTAGAACTCCCATATCTTCTTGATAATGTTGCAGAGGCTGGCATGCCATCACAGAATCCCAATTTTTTTAATACCAAAGGTATTTGACTTGTTCCTTTGCCCTATCTTATGGAAATCTCAGCTCTTCTCCATCTGTGTTTCTTTTTAATGTGTGCATCCTGTGTGGTACCTTGATGCATACAAAAAGAAGGTGAATATTTGAAGACATGCTATATAATGATGTGTACAACCACCAAATTTTAAGATTGACAAAATGTGTAAAAGGTAAACTTGGATATAGTTGCAAGTAAAGAATTGTCATTAAATATATCATACAATTGAAATGAATAAGTAATAGACGATAACAGAAATTGTTGGACTGTGACTACCAAGTTGTTATTTTGTTTTTAATCATTTGAAATATATCACAATATGGAAATGAATGTCATAGATGATGACAAAAAAAATTGGACTAAGACAACAAAGTTGTTATTTTGTTATTAATCATTCAAAATATATGTTCTGCACTCATATGGAGTCTCCACGTTCTCCTATGACATGCATTCCTATGGGCAGTAAACAGAATCGTGCCTCCTATATGTTTAATTCCACTACATACTTCGACGTGCATCTTTGGAATAGCATGGTGGCATTCCTCCATGCTTTTGACTGAGAATTGACTGCTAAGGATTTCATGTGGCGCATGGCAGACGCTTGGAATCAACTGTCTGATGATGGAAACTCTGCAGAAGCTGCGGATGATCTCGAAGAACTTGCAGAAGATGAGGATGGAGATGCTTGATATTTGCCACAACATAGGACTGATCTCTTGGTCAAGCAACAAGCAATGAACCTGTTGTTGTTCCAACGCTGATCTTTTTGTAAAACCCCCACTTAGCATTCAGAATTTATGATGGAACGAGTTGTAATTGATTTTATCAGCTTGTCATTTCTTTTTCCCACTGCGTGTCATGTTTATTCATCGCCTGGGCTGCTCAAAAGCTTCTCAATATTGCAGGTGCTGGGGTTCAATAAATATGCCTGCGTTTAATGTGCACATCAGTCAATGCGTTCTTGTTAGATTTTTGGCTAGAAACGTTTTAAAGTTGAATACACATTTGAGTTAAGATCCATTTTGGTCTTTGTAATTTTGATCATAAATCTCTTACGATCTTATGATTTATTTATATTTAAAATTTTTTATATTTTTTAAAATATAATATATAAGTGTTTTATGTTAAGCTTGAGTTAACAGATATTAAAATTTATTTATGTAGTATATTGATTCACATTTATCGATAATGAGAGGTGCCATCGTCACCTCCACTTGTAGTAGCATCGAGTTATTATGTTCTAAAAGGATGTTGTATACACACAGATACTCTTATGTTGACAACAAACTCAAGAGGTTGCCTAGTCTCTTATTTTCTTTTTGGACGTCTTTGTTTCTATTATCTCTCACTTTGTCCTCTCTTGCTCTCACTTATCGTGTCTATGATGTGATGATTCGACGCTCTCTCACCTCTGCCTTTGGCCTCTTCACCTTCATCTATTGTTACAGCCTTCGTCGTTTCCTCTTCCTTGATAAGTTGGTCGAGGAGAGCGAGCGAGTGTGGGAGGACTACATGGACCAATTCAATCGCTCCTTTTGCATGTTCTTCATCTTCGTGATGTTATACTAAGGTGTGGCTTAGAAAGTATGATAGTACTTATTAGGATTAGAGCATGTATCGTTCATGGTGACTAGCAATATCGTGATGGCATGCACCCTAGAGCCGACGAGTTGAATCTATCGAATGTCACTCGCCAACTCTAGGACGCATACCACCACGTCACTCATATTTGAAACAATAATAAAAGAGAGCCTTTGCGCTTCCGCAGAAAGACGCCTTACAGCGCCTTAACTCCTAACACCTTTCACTGCATTGAAAGAGACCCTTAAACAAAATCAAAGGCACAATGGTGTAGTGAAATCATAACAGTTGTGTATTCTGGTATCATACATCTGATTTCTATGACAAGTAAATTCATCAACGCAAGGGAATCTCGTGCTAGCAGAAATGTAGGTACCTTCGATATTGAGCACTAAACCAAGCTCAAATCTTTAGAAAAGGAGTAGATCACTTTCACCGGCACCTGAAGTTGCAAAGGTAGTGCCATTATTTGGAGAAGTCTCGGCACGATTGGCAATGACACCATTATTACCTGGTTCCATATCTGAGTGCACTGCAGCACTATGTGAGCTAAAAGTACCAGGTGCTCCATTATTCTGACATGGTAGCAATTCCAACACCAACTTGTCTCCGACTTCACAACCAATATCCGCCACAGAGCTCCTACGTGAAAATAGCCTCTCCCTCCTTCCTTTAGTGCTCTTAGCAATAGATTCTTTGTACCTATTGCAACAAAAAGTGAAGAACACAACCCGCATCCGCATTCCCAGGATACTGAAAACAGCACATAAGCTCTGAATTACCTCGGTGAAACTGCATTCAGACGAGATTTCAGAGATTCTGAGAACGATTGGAAGTCTGATGGTTCTGGTCCATCTTGGTTAGCTGAAGATGACTGGCCAGCAGGTTTGCTGTACAAGAAAAGGAAGCAGAACAATGCTGTGACATACTCATGTGAGAAATTATAATATAGACATTTACGAGTGTACAGTCGAACCTTGGACTTGAAGTAAGAAGCCTGCTTGGATTACTATTGGTTCCAGATGTCAACAAAGCAATCGACTTGAAGTAAGAGCCGACATAATATTTGTTACTTCGGCAGAATCCCCTCCTGGATTAGTTATTGGAGATGACGGGTTAGCAACAACTGTTGCAGGAGCTATTTCATCGTCCCCTTTTGGAGCCGAGGAAGATGTTAAGCCCACAGACGGTGCATTTGAATTTGTGGAGAAAACCAGATACTGCAGGTGATCAAGAGATCCTGATCTAAGCCGACCTCTTCAAGCAATGTGGCGTGCTCTTCCCATGGCAGCAGCAGCAGCTAAGTGCTGGATAATATGCTCTTCAAATTCTTCATCACTTCCAGCAACTGGCAATTTCCATGAATAGGCGAGAAAGAAAGAATCTGTACATGCTTGAGAAGAACCTTTTCCCTACTTAACTCTGAACGAATAACAAGAGAAGATCAAAGAAGATTTGAAGAACTACCCACATGTTGCAAATTGAAATCTGCATGCACTGGATGATGAAAATTTGTGGTGGTCGTCGCACGATCAAGTCTAATGCTGCTTTCCCTTTCTACAGCCTCTAGTAGTTCCTGGCTGACAAATCATCAGAAGGAAATCAGAACCTCTTAGCCATAGCAACAGTTAGAGCATACATTGCAAGATTACCCAATTCATATGAACCAGGTGGGATCCTTCAAACCAATGGACCGCCAACACATGGGACACCGAGATCTTCTCTGGCACCTAGTAGTGAAATAATTGAAGAGAACTTGAACTTAAAATTGGAGTTTGAAACAGCGAATACATTCAACAAATATATCCAACAGGAATAGGAATCATAGCTTTCTCAAGAACACTGAGATCATAGATATTTCAAGCATATTGTACAAAAAAACCTAGCATATGGCATGGATAATAGCTAACGTAAATCATCAACAAGCAAAGAGAGTCCAAAGAGAAAAGCCAAGCTTGTTCAACTACTATCATGACAAGTAGTCCAATCACAACAACAAACATATGATGGCCGTATCTTTCGATTAAAAACTTTTACAAGAGCATGCTCAAAATACATGTACGATGAACCGGACAGAAGGGCACTAACTGAGAGTATATGCATTGTAGATGGAACTCATACTTGCAGCAAGTAATCTGAAGAACAACAATCAAGGAAATGACAAGAGGACACCTACTGAGTAGAGGCAGGAAAAAGGTTAACCATCAGTTACACGAATAGAAAGAAAAACAAAAATACAAAAGACACCATACCGTTGACGGATCACTTTCGCAGAGGGGTTCAAGACGGATGCTGCATGCATCACCACAAGCATCCTGAACTCCTCCTTCCACAGAAGTCAGAGCAGATGACAAATGGCTCTCCCTCTTTGCAGTCCCGTCCATCACCAAACCCTGTGTAAGAACCTCGTATCAGCTTGAACAGACAGGGCAAAAGATCAATCAAGAGAAGCTAGAGATAGGACAAACTGTCACAGCATTCTCAGAATGCATTCTTCCTAAAAAAAATCACAGATAAAACCAGTGCCTCACCAAATCGAACTAGGATCGTATCACCCCTGCACTTAAATCAATGCAGACGACAAACTCAAATCAACAATTACGCCACAAATTACGAAAATCATACGAAGAATTCCCTTATACGGCAGGCGCCGAAGAACAGACGCTCCAATATCATCAAGAACCCAAAAGAAACAAGTACAAGATTAGGGCAAACAATATATCGATCGACCACAAGTGCGATCAAAGTTGGAATAACACAATCCGAAACAAACAAGCGATCAAAGCAACGCCTCACACGAATCGCCTCCACATTGGTGCTGAGAAGATCGAGGCGCCACGATGCGACCGAGTCACCGCCCAAGGAAATGGGAATCGACGATGCGATGCGTCGGGTGTCGACAACGGAGCCAGAGAGAGAGAGAGAGAGAGAGAGAGAGAGAGAGAGAGAGAGAGGGATTTCTTTTTCTACTGCAAATAATCGAGAAAGGATGGGATCTATAGTTTAAACCTTACTTTCCACACCAACACTATGTCTTTAGATGAGGTAGACATCTGAAAGTGAAATGAATCGGTTATGATAAGATGAATCGGATAGAATTTCCCGTCGATTCCAAAATGATAATAATATAAAATTAATTACAGTGTATCATATTTTTTTGCCAAAACGATGCTATATTCATTCGAGAACTTCAAAGAACATTCCATATCAAACATTTATCGAACTCGATGAAAATGAGAATAGACCACCTCTCACCCATGCATAATTCCTTGCGAAGAAAACATCTAAAACAAAACCAAGAATTGTAAAGTATAATTGGCAGCCAAACATCGACGATTTGAGACGCAGATTTCTTATGTGTTGATGAGTCAAACTCGTCCACCACGGCAAAACATTAATCCTCGACGAAATCACTCATCGGAATGCAACTGAGCAATCCGAAGCAGCAGCAGAGGATTGGAAAAGATCCCACCTTGGATCGCCTCTCTTCTCTTCTACCACGAGAAAAAGCCAATTCGCTTCTCACCGGAATGCCAAGAAGGCTGCCTCTACTCCTTCTGCGAAGCGCTTCGCCAAAATCCGGCGCCGTAAAACTTCGCCCGCATCTCCTTCTCCAACTCCATCAGCTCCTGAGACGGCGTCTTCGCGGGCCACGCCTCCTCGGCCCCTGCCGCCGCCAAAAGGAACCCTCCGTGAACGCTGAAGTCGTCGTCATCGTCCAAGGCGCCGTATTTGGGCCGCCAGATCCCGGTGGCTTTCTTCTTCCGCTTCCTCCTCCGTCGCAGGGCCTTCCGGACGAGCCCCTCCGGCAGCTTGACTACCGCGAAAACTAGGAGTTTCGCCAGGCCGCAGGGGCAGCAGCAGAAGATGGCTGCGCACTCCGCCGCCGTCTCTCCGAACGACTCGGCGCACCGGGATCCTGGCTTCGGCTTCGGATTCTCCACGACGATCAGCGGCCCGAGCCGGCGGGGAACCGAGGCAGGCTCGGGTGGCGGCTTCCGTGCCATATGCTCTTTCCCGGTGTCGGAACCTCAGAGGCCAATATCTAAAGCTAAAAAAGAGGCGTGGTGAACCAGAACTTAATGTTACGATGCTTCTGCGGACCAGAATAAGATGCGTTCAGTAGACGGATTCCGTGTCGCCACGTGGGCTTCGAAACGAGGCGAGTTGCTACGGTGCCGCGGGTGCGGGGAATGAAGACCGGAACCCAGAAACATACCAGGCCACGTTTGCTCGTGGGACCCAGGGACGACGACTGGGTTAGTGCAAGTCGGAAGGCCAGGTGCTGGCGGCGAGAGGCAACCTACCATTTGACCGGATTTTATGAGGCGGCGAGTCGCTGGACACTCGCCGCCTTCCAATACCGCAAGTGCGTGAAGCATCGGATGAGGACAAATCCGATACGCGCGCGCGGAAGGTTCGATGTTTCGTCGTCCCGTGTGGTTACGGAGAGGAGGAAATGATCGCTGCCTTCTCCATAATAAGGTGAGCAGTTACTGGATTAATGCACTCGCCTTGTCCGTCTTCTTCCATGGAGTAGTAGCAGCAGCAGCAGCAGCCAAGACGACGTCCAAATGGATAACTGGAAAGGTAGGCAATTTAATTTGCATGAGGCAATTCTTATGGAACAGAAGGTTTATAGGCGTATAGATTTGCTTGCCCTGGTCAGGAACCTTCAAAGATGAAGCTGCCGATGAACACCTGCGAGCGGAAAGCTTTGCTCGGACAAAGGCTGGTTGCCAACGGATAAGTGGACGGCAAGGCGGTCCACCATGGCGGTCACAAATCATCGTGTGGTTTCCTGATCTTTGGGGCATAGGATCACATACAAATACAACAGTTGCTCAAATACAATATTAGCCCAGGATTAAAACCAAGAGAAGAAGAAATCGTCACACAGTAATCAATCGCATCCCTCGGCTTGCATATGAGCAGAACTACACCAAATGATTACAAATGGTAAAGGTTCGTAACACACACGGGGATCGAGCGCGTCTCTTGTTCTGTGTGAGAACTCAAGTATTTGATATTTTGATTCACAAGAGCTACTGCTGCCCCAAAATATATACAGCAGAGGGTAAATATACTATTTAACCTGACAATAATTTGCACAAAAAAATCTTTATATTTATCTAATTATTGTCTACCTATCACCATAAAAGCAAAGAAGTTACAATCCAGTTCGATTCCGAGTAAAAGAACATGTATTTCACTTCATCGTATCCGCGAAACACATGTCTTTCAGGTAGTGGCAAATTAAGGATATGGAGGAGAACCGAGGAAGAAGAAAGAGAAACAGCGAGGGGATTGAAGGTGAAAGGAGGAAATAACATCAGAAATAGGTTAAGTGAGAGGAAGCAACTGACAGTCCATGAGTGAGGAATAGTTCTATCATTGGCCCAAAAATGAATCAAACATATAAGATTTCAAAGCTTCATGACCGTGAACTCGTTCAACTATACGGTTCAGTGTAACTATTTTGGCATGTGGAGATGGATTCTCATGCGATGTCGGGGTGATCGAATCCGAGGCCGTGTCATTCTGTGCCGCCTTGGATCCTCGCCGGATTTCCTGTTCATTTAAATCGCTGTCTGAAGTGACACCTCATTGGACTGACAGCAACACATTCCTCTCTCTCTCTCTCTCATCAGATTCTTCTTTTTTGGCATGTGTGCTTGATACATCGATGCCTCCTTTTCCTCCACCCCCCTCGCGGCTTGCATCAGTCCTTGATCAGGCACCTGACAGTGCAAGGACGGCAGTTCATGTCTTGGCCGGACTCTCAATGTTCCTAGTAATAATTAACTCTGTCTCCCTCCCTCCCTCCCTCCCAGCTGGTGACTCTTTTCTCTGTTTATGCCTCAGGCAGTGTAACTTTAGTACATCTTTACCTTCTCTTTTCCATTCTTTTCATCGTACACGTACATGACGTGCTTTCTTTGCCGTAATGTATTGATGGTGCGGTGTATACTTGCGTTACTTGCAACCAGCAGTGCTGTTTGATGATGATGATGAGGTCGACGTTTTCACCTCCTCTTCAGTAAAATGTTGGATTTGTATCTCGACCTATATGTATGCTTCAGCCATTGCAGAGATCACCATAGAGTAGCCGAGAAGTACGTGAAACTAAATCATTATGTTCGGAAATTACCTGCTTGATATGAATTGAATAATAAAAGAGAAGAAAGATGCACAAATACTTATTACAACATTATCTGTTTATATTTAAGTTCTGCTCGACAATTAGGTGAAGGATTAATTCAATCGAGTACTGCCAACAATGTTTTGTATGTAAAACCATGAAGGCGAAACATGTTTATTAGAAAACGATGATCCTATTACATCCCTTAATACTTTGGCACACCGTAGAATAACATTTTACCATTGGCTACAAGAACAAACATGAGAAGTTCTACTCAGTTGAGCAGCATTGACCTCGACATCAGACTTGCTTGTTCCCCTTGATCGTTAGCCCCAAATGGATTTCAGGGAAGTGTGCCCACTGCAAGTTGAAGGAAATTAGCAAGCAGCATGGGTTCAGTGGTCGAAGCTGATCCCAAGTAGAATGTAGAACACACACAGTAGTGGAGATATCATTTAACTTGTCATGGATGTTTGTAATGGGAAGATTGTGCTTTTTTCATGACATTGATATTTCATGCATATTTTTCCAAGTAAAGAATTTAGAGCACATGTTTATACCTGTTTTTAAGATGTGTACAAGCAGGATTAAGTGTCGTCGACAATGATTGTTATATCCCTTTTTTTTTTCTTATATAATTTAGTTTTGCAAAAGTAAGTCTCACTTTCCATGTCTATAAATCAATTCATATGATATTTCCATGATTCATGAATATTCATCTCATGTCTAATGTCTTGCAACTATTATTTTTGGTGCAGATGGATGTTGAGGAAGTTGAGGTTCTAAGCGATGGTACTACTTCTTACATTTTTTGCTGCTCTGCTGAAAGCTTCCTTGTGGCTAATGCTGGGATTCTTTGCCTTCAGCCGTCGAATCTCGTCCCTGTGTAAAAGAAAATCTAGACATCGTTAGCAGCAGCAATACACAAACGAATCTATTAAGATTTGTATGACGCCAATGGCTCAAGAAAATTTAGAACGACTACAACAATTGAATTTTATTTCGAGGAAATTACTTGATAAATCTGTTATAGGCCGAAGGAGCGCGCCGCTTCTCCGTTGCTGCTTACAGGAAGATGCAAGAAGTAAGACACAGAAGTCTCTTGCTTGCACAATTTTTTTGCAAGCATCAAAAGTAATTGATTTGCTCTCCATAAGATAAAGAAACAAGAGAAGCAAACTGCAGTGTTTTGTTGTATGCAGACATTCTTATACGTACATTTTTACATATATAAATTAAATGATGAAGATAGCACAGAAAAGCTTACGATGGATCAGTTGCATTTGCTGTTGAACATAATCCACTGGGTTCATGACTGAGAGCCTGGTGCAACTTGAAGAAGATCCAAAATCCATGTGAAGGTGTTGAGACCCGAGGTTATGATTCTGCACTTTATTCTTCAAACAATAAGAAGAAAAAAAGGAAGAACAATTGCAGGGGCTTATCTTTGTGCTTGTACATTATTATCCAGCCTGTTTGACAATTGAGATCAAGTGATAGAGTTTCCTCTGTGAGTCAGTAGTTCTTAAGTATGTCTAACAACAAGAGAAAAACTCATTTTCTTTTGTTGGATTAGGTATTTTGTTACAAACTAAAAAAGGATGATTTGTTCGAAAAAATTCAACAATAGCACATCAATCATAAGTGGCATGACAGATGAAATTAGATAGCTAAAGCTTAGAACAGTTATCACCTCAAGCTTTTAAATGAATCGATCTTATATGCATATCTTATGCCACCTATCTAATCAACCAATATATATGATGAACATACGCAGGTCTCTTTAGTTTTCCATTACACTTGGTTCAATCTCCATGTATGAAGCTTGAAATAGCCAACTTAAGCTTTTAAATGAATTGGTAGCACCAAAAACAAGCTACTCGGAGAAGAAGAGATCATAGATTATGTCGTTGGCATAATAATCTCACATATTCGTTTTCCGTAGAGTCATAATATATGCATGTTCAAACAAGAAAACAGTAATTTTTCCATTGGAAATTAGCAACAAACAATACTGCACAGATCAATGGGAGCATTTGAACCTGAAAATTCTGAAGTGGGAGAACTCCATGCAAAGCTTCGAGATTTACGTACAGAATATTAGCACAAAGTCCACATCTTACTGTGACAATGCTGAACGAATTGTTGCCGGGAATATTGACCTGAAGTAGGAAGAAGAAGAATAAGTTGGATGTAAAACAAGTCAAAAGGCATTAATTTCTCCTAGATCTTGCTTACTTTCATAACTTTGTTATGGAGAAAAGAAGTCAGTATTCCATAACATACTCGAATTGTTGTGTCCATTAACTTGGAAGGAGCTGTATAATTGTTCTACAATTTCCTATTTCTTTTTCTTGGTTTAAGTGGCACCAAAAATAGGTCAATCATTTTTGGACTCCATGTTCAGGATATATCAACATAGTTATTTTCGTGAGACAACAGAGTTCACAATGAAATTAACGAACTTGAACTCGCATGAAAAATGCCGAGAGATTACGTCTCTTAGCAGAAGAAACGGGATGAGAAAGAAGAAAAGAGATAGTATTTTTCTACAGGTTTGCATGCTTCGAAGCAAATTAGGGTTTCACATGATTTTGATGGATCTTGGATCACTTCCGTGATTCTTGACGCTGCAGAAGTAATCAATAGTAATCAGCATTAACAAAACAAAAGAAGTAGCCGAGTGTGTCTACCACAATTTAATTTGCCCCTCTTATATAGTGCACATAACTCAGATCAATGTGAAATATGGATGAACTGGTGCTCGTTGCAATATCTCCACAAGTGAAGTATGTAATATGGCACGCATAGAGCCACCTGCGGTCCTGCACTGTCAGATCTGAGAAACTCTTGCTCAGATATCTCGCAAGATTCAGGCTTAAAAAAGCTTCATTGGCTGCACTTAAACCCCCATATTCATGCCGAACCACCTCCCGCATATCAGATCTTGGTTGAGTAGGACATCATTTCAGCATGAAGATCTCAATTTGTTGCTCAGAAGGCAGACTATCAAGCTTTTCTCGATTCACATGTTTTCTTAGTGAGACGGCTAACCCTAAGATCGTGATGGGCACCGTGTACAATGATTCTAAAAAGAGAAACAAAGATCAATAACTATATACCTTATACTTCTTAATCAGTTCCAAACTCCGATTGCTTTCAGTAGCCAACACGAGGGCTGACAAGGTACAGAGAGAGAGAGAGAGAGAGAGAGAGAGAGAGAGAGGCTGCAGCTTATACCACAAGAACGGTGTTGCAGAAGCTGCAATTGACGTAGCAAACTTGCTCAGGCAAGACATGGTTCGACATATCCGATCACCAAGGCTTCGACGAGGTCTTCGGAGATCTGTTAAGAGCGAAAGAAAGAAGTTGAGGATCTGAAACGGAATGTAGGAACTTATTAATAGGCACATCATTATCCAAAATGGAAGTCACGGGTAAAGGAAAGGAGAGAATAATAGTGAACGAGGTAGAAGGGTTATGATTGAGGGAATGATCAGTGGGTGAGAGCTTGTTACTTTCTGTCTGTCTCTCTCTCTCTCCTTGTAGCTCTGATTACCTGCATGTGGGGAAGGCAGGGGATATAGCTGGGACGAGAGAGAGAGAGAGAGAGAAGCTGTAATTTCAGGACATAAATCTTGATTTACTATATTACGAGGCTCGTGAAATTTACATCAAGTACTTCTGAATGGCAAATGGAGGAATTGCCCTCAACCATATGGTGTGTTCGCAAGCATATGCTTCCACCCATTAGATGTCGTATCAGATTGGATAGTTTGACTCCACAAAGCTGTTGCAGTGGTAGAGAAATAGATAGGGACTCATTTTCATCTTGTTTTTAGAACTTCTTTTTATCCAAGATAAGATGGTCCGATTAATTTGGTTTTCTACAAGTAAGTAGCACTGTTCGTTCATGCATCAACTTCACTCTTGTCCTCCGTTTCTTCTAGTTAATCGAGCCATGTTGGGAGATTTTACTGTGCAACTCGGTGAGCACACCATCAAGCGTTCTTTCGTACAAGAACAGTGAGGACAGGCAGAATCTTTGGAGTTTGTGATCTTCATCTCTACAGCTTATAGCTTGATTCAGATGTCACGACTACCTCCCAGGATAGAGAAAACTCAGTAGATCATCAGATGATTTCAAGGAATCAGCTGCGTGTTTTCACTTTCTTTTCACCCGAGAAGGAAGGGCGATTTGCGCTGCAGAAATCGATGGGTTGTACATGGCCGTGGAGCCATCACTCTCTGCGATTAAAGAGACAGTGAAGGTGACGGAGACAAATTGGAGTAGAGAGAAGTCTCCTCGCAGAAATGCCATGTGAATGTTGATGGAGTCGAGCCTGAGATTATTCTCCTAGTCCGAGGGACACGGTTTCCCATGTCTTCAGACATGGGAAGACCATGCCGGTCATCAAAATCATGAAGACCATGTCTTCAGACATGTGATAATTGCAACGGTGATTATAAAGCCCAATTATGTTTTGACACCAGTACATATATATATATATAATACAAGTGAAATAGCATAGTTATTAGAAGGGCAGCAGGTGTTGCAACATTCAGGCTTTTGATATTACTCCTTATTTTGGGCTTGGAGAAGACATTCTGGCCCACATGAAATGTCAAGTCCAAAGAGCCTTAATGTTGCAGGAATGATTTGAGTTGGCAAAATCGAAACGTGGACTTGAGAACCACGTGGAATGTCAAAGTCCAAAGAGCCTATTGCAGCTCGCCTTAGCTCAGTTTGTCACATCATTACCAAATGGAAGAAGGAACATCATCTCCAAATGACTCGATTATTAGAATCTCGATACTACAAAGCGAGGAATATGTCTGCTAAGTTTCTGAGGCTGCAAACCCAAACCATTCGCAGGCTCGATATGTTACAGGTGGTCACCAAACTTCTCGGTGAGCCGTCTCTTTCTCAACATTTATTTTCTCCATGCGTGTCTATAATCTATGCATCAGAATCATCTTCTACCCTTCTGCGATGTGGTCGATGACCGCTGCTTTCTGCACATGCAATAATCCACCAAGAACAGGGAGGGATATCAGTTACGCGAGTGACAGTCTAGCTAACCAGTTAAGACCGTCAAGCCTGAACTCAGTGAATTGAGGTCAGACATTTGTTTTGCTGTATGAACAGCAACCGGCAATCCACAGAACACGCGTTGACTTTGATCACTCTCCCACTTTGTATTCGGAAAATGACACGCACAATTTCGATCTTTCGACCGACAGTGGATGATGACAATAATAATAATAATAATAATAATAATAATAATGATAATGGACAGTGATCTCTGTCCCAAAGTCTCCGCTGACTCGCCATCCTGTCGTGCTGAAACAAGGAGGTTGACTTGGAGGTTTCCAGGATGATAGATACTGCTGTTGCAGAGACCGAAAGCAAACTAGTGGATGAAGAAGAGAAGAAGGACGAGGATGAGACCGCGGTTCTGACCTCGGTGTCACATCAACATGAATGGGCCGCTGTTTGCATGTGAAACCATGGATCCACGTTATTGCCTTTGGAAAAGCAATGCGAGGGACCTCTCCCTCGGCTCGGTTGACTTGGGGGAAGACTTTGGATGGGACAAATGCCATCGAATAGGTTGCATGAGTTGGGAACAGACGCTTCCCTTTGCTATCATCTTCTTTACCGTGATGAACTGATGGTAACAACTCAAGAAACGAGGGAGGCCGGTTTCGAAATGCCACAAAGTCCACATTTTTCTTGTTATCTTTGCATCATATGAATTGTAATTGGGAGATGTTAACAGATTAATCCAGAAAAAAAGTCAAAATTCACCCATAAATTGCCAGATGGTAATTTTTTTTAACCATATCTAAGACGCAATCTACATTTTTTTTTTGTATACCCAAAATACTCTTCCATTTCGAACTTTTTATCTCACAACTGTTGGTCATTATCCGTGACAATGAGGGTATATGGGTAAACATACAAGTAGTGCTGCAGTTGGCATCGGAGGTAAAGCTGTATAAAGGCGACGCGAAGGCGGAGGATCCATCTCGGTATCCACCCGTTTGCTTGGGTCTTCGGCGGTGGTCGCACGGCAAATGGTGGCGAGGATGATGAGGTGGCGGCCGTGGTCCCTGCTGCAGTCCAAGAGGTACGAGATGCGGCTGGTGGTGCGAAGAATCGAGGGCCTGCCGGAGACGGGGTCGGGGTTGGGGGCCAGAGCTGCTGCGGTGGCTGAGGTGAGGTGGAAGGGTTCGAAGACGCCGCTCAGCTCGCTGCGGCGTGGCGGGGTGCGGCGGAACCGGACGAGGGAGGAGGAGGTCCGGGAAGGGGGCGTCGTGGAGTGGGACGAGGAGTTCCTCACCGCCTGCACTCTCTCCGCTCACAAGGAGAACGGTGCCTTCCTACCCTGGGAGATCGCCTTCGCCGTTTTCATGGTAAGTCCTAATTTTCTCTTATGTTCTTGCTTCTGATTGTTCCCAACAGGTTCCTATGCTTTTGTTAGTGATTGTCCATGTACGATTTGGTGTTTCCTGTTATCTTTTTGTTAGGGTTTTGGTTGGGATCAAAACAACTCTTTTCGTAAGTTCTCAAATGTCTCAATGCATACATAAGCGGTATTAGATTGTTATTGAGCTTTACATAGACATCCTTTATCAATTTTGTTGGTGTTTTGTTAATTTCACATCCATTAATTGTCATGTCAAAACTGCAATCTGTTTCTTTTTCTGGGTTGAAATGGCTGATTTTGAGCGACCGTTCAAGAAAATTCCTCAATAGTTTACACAGTCTGAGTAGTTCGTGAATCAAGAATTCCTTGTCAGTGTTGTTGAGTTGAATAAACCTCCTCTGGGTGCCTAATTTTTACCTTTAACACGTTAACTGAAGTCCTAAATCCGTAATCAGTTGACTAGACCTTTAACACAATGCCCTTCCTTTGAATTTTTTTATTGTAACTCTACAAATTCTCCATGGAAGGTTTAGTTTCCAAAGATTCTGAACTTTATATGTCAGTTTCCATTCTTATTTTCAAGCTATTTACAGTATTCTTCCTTCTGGTCATGTAATTTCTATGTTTACAAGTGTATGCTCTGAAGAAGGTTTAGTTTCCCCTTAAGCTGAACACAACTATCTGATCACGTATTTTCTTATTTATCTTCTCATTAGGGTCTAAGTGAAGGTCCTAAGATCAAGGCCTGTATGATTGGCATGGCTTCTGTGAACCTGGCAGAATTTGCTCCTACTGCAGAACAAAAAGAGATGGAGATCGATGTTCCTTTGTTGCCGATGGGCATCCTTACTGAATCCCAGCCAACATTATATGTACGTTACTCTCTGTTGATTTTACTGTGATGTTTTGTGTCCAAAAAAATATTTTAAAACAACAAATCAACTGCCCAAATAAAGTCACTCGTTAATTAAAACAATCTAATCAAAGTGATTGCAAAGATTCATTGTTATTATGCTTAGTGTTCAACTGTGGTTAATCAACACATGGATTTGTGTCTTTTGCGACAAAAGTGGCAATATTATATTCTAAATTGGAATCTGCCACTTTTACCTTCTGTCATCATTGACATTCATATTTACTGACATGATGGTAGCTTCCTGTCACAGTTAGCCCTTAGCTTACTGGAGTTGAGGACCATACAAGAACAGACAGAGGCAGTGCAGAGTTCTATAGTTCCTGTCCCCTCGTCACCTCCCCTTGGTGATGCATTCCCTTGTGAGAAGGATGAGCCACATACTCTTAAATCTGGATTGAGAAAAGTAAATATACTTAAAGCTTTAGCTTTAAGTCGAAAAGTAAAAAAAGCATACCAAGAGGATTACGGCAATGAAGAGAAATGCTCTCCTAGGAATGATGATGCTGAACATGCATACCCCTGTAACACAGACTCCCTCAATGATGTTGAAAATGTAGAAGAAAACAAGGATGATTTTAGTGAAAGAAAATCTTTTAGTTATGGAACCTTGGCATCTGCAAACTACATCGAAGGATCATTTTACTCTGATATGATGACAAATACAGATTATGATGATTTGGTTTACTACAGTCACCAAAAATCAGATGTCAGTTATTCAGATGTTGAGGATGCGCCATCAATATCTATACCTGAGCACCCTGTTTACTTTGTTTCAAAGAGAAGTATCATTCCATGGAAAAAGACCAGGCTCAACTTCAGATCTCCAAAGGCTAAAGGGGAACCTCTGCTAAAGAAATCATATGGAGAAGAGGGTGGGGATGACATAGATTTCGATCGTCGTCAGCTTTGCTCTGTTGGAGGATTAACTTGTGCTGTGGTATGTTATCATTTTTCAATTTTATCTATTTCGTGGTAACTCTCATACCTCATGTGATATTTAATATTATCTATATTTACCATGAAAGATGTATATGAGCTCACATTAGGTACATATACTTGTAGTGATTAAACGATTGTGTCAAAGCGCTCTTAAGGCATTTAATAAACATTCAAAGATGATGCAATTTTTGTGTTTTTTCAAATTTTATCTTATTGTGTTTGTTCTTTCTGTGTTGCTTATGTTTTTCTCTTTGATTTATAAGATTAAAGATTTTATGTTTATACACAAAGGATAAAATTATTTTTAATGTGTCATGGGTGGCTATACATGCGTAATCTGCTTTGTCTTTGAGGATCATTTACAACGTCACAGGTTGTTTGAAAGTACTTTTAATGTTATTGCAGAATTGGTATGACAATTCGGTGGCAAACTGTCCAGCAGTATCCAACTTTGGTGACGATAATTTTGTGGTAGGAAGCTGGGAGCTGAAGGAGGTAATAAGCCGTGATGGTAGCTTGAAGCTCTGCACCCAAGCATTCCTTGCATCCATTGACCAGAGAAGTGAACAAGCATCTGGTGAGAGTGCTTGCACTGTGCTTGTTGCTGTTATTGCTGATTGGTTTCAGGCTAATCCCCATACGATGCCCATCAAATCTCAATTTGACAATCTCATACGAGAAGGTTCTCTAGATTGGAGGACACTTTGTAAGAACCAGACATACAGGGAGCATTTTCCTGACAAGCACTTTGACCTCGAGACTGTTCTGGAGGCAAAAATTCGACCACTTTCTATTGTCCCTGCAAAATCCTTTGTGGGGTTCTTCCATCCTGAAGGAACCGATGATGGTGACAGCTTCAACTTCCTGCATGGGGCAATGTCCTTTGACAACATCTGGGATGAAATCAACCGAACTAAACCGGAGTTTTCTTCTGATTGTGGTCCTCACATTTACATCGTTAGCTGGAATGATCACTTCTTCATCCTCAAGGTCGAGCATGATGCTTACTACATTATTGACACGCTTGGGGAGAGACTTCATGAAGGGTGCAACCAGGCTTACATTTTAAAGTTCGATGACACCACAACAATTCACAAACATAAGAATGAAAGCAGACCTGCCTGTGGCAATGTGCCAGATGCTGAAACTCGAGTCCAACATAATGATGGTATAAAGCAGAGGGAATTTTCTGGGGAGCAGGAGATTGGGGATGCTAATATGGAGGATGAACTCATATGCCGAGGGCAGGAATCCTGCAAGGAGTACATCAAGAGCTTTCTCGCTGCCATCCCGGTCAGGGAGCTCCAAGTTGATCTAAGAAAAGGACTGACAACTTCAACACTAATTCACCACCGTCTTCAGATAGAATTTCATTACATGGAGCTTTCCAAAGAGGTAATGGCAAAGCTTTTCCAACCAGCATCAGAACCAACTGGCGAGGGTCTACACTTGGCAGTATCAGATTCTGAGTACTTATGTCCAGTGGAGTCGGTTTTCGAGGCTTCATGGACAAGAGAGGCAACTGCTGATCTCTCATTGCCAGTAGAATCAGCTGCTGAGCCTTCATGGCCAGTGGAACCAGCAGTGGCATTTTTCCTAACAACGTCTGTAAATTTGAATTTGGAGGTGGAGGTTGTTTAGGTCTCATCCTTGCTGTTTCAATCGAGAATTCGTCTTTTTCGATCTGAATGCACTCGACTTAACCCAGGATATGAATGATGGAGAGCTACGAAAAAGGATTCATGTAGTCGGCCTTAAATACTAAGTTTAGGATAACTTGTGAATAGAGATTTTTGTTCAAATGTGTTAATATTATGATGAGTAGAGACTAAGGGAGAGAAGCAAGGAGTTATTTTGCTTCACATGGAGCCACCTTTTTAGTGTTTCCAACTGTATGTAATGCTCTTAAACTTATGGGCTTGTTTTTTTGTGCATGTATATGAGAAAGCTTATTTCATATTAGGGTTTCAACCATATATTTTGAACCTTCTGAAGTATTATTATTATGTATTATGAGCAGTGGTGTGCTATGCTAATGATTAATATATATTATGACATCACCACAACTTTTGAAATGGATGGTTTGATATATTTTGATCATAAGTTTGATAGATAGGTTTCTCACTATTGTTGTAATCGATTGAGATTGTTTCAACTTTTGGACAAAATTTTCAACATATTTTAAATGGGGAAACGTATCAACATCTTTGAGATCTCTATGATAGACGGCTGTGGTTTGGCCACGTTACCCATGCTAAATTCGCGACGCTTTACCATCCCTGATGCTCCTTCGGCCCCTCGACGAATGCAGGGTTTTGCGGTCCGCTCACCGGAGGTGAAACGTGCGGCTTTCGAACCCTTCCTTTCTCCTAGGCTTTTGAGCGCTCTTCCTCTTCTTTCCGTCTCTTCCCCCTCCTTTCCCTTCCCTTTTGTTTGAGCCAGCCGAGGGAGAGGAGCGACGGCGATGGTGACCACAAGAGGCATGGCGTCTCTCGCGGTGGAGCGAGGGACTCCGGTGACGCAGGATCCGCGGAGGGAGAAGAAGAGGGAGCGGGGGTGCACTCCATCCTCTCCCCTTCCGCTACGGATCTCATCTGGCGCCTCCACCCGAGAGACTCCGACGACGCAGGAGCCGCCGAGTGAGACGAGGAGGGAGCGGGGACGCAGTCCATCCTCCCCCCCTCCGCCACCGATCTCATCTGGCACCTCCACGCGAGAGACTCCGACCACGCTGGAGCCGCGGAGTGAGAAGAGGAGGGAGCGGGGGAGCAGTCCATCGTCTCCCCCTCCGCCGCCGATCTCGTCTGGCGCCTCCACCCCAGACGCGTACGAGAAGGTCCGGGACGAGAGGATTCGGGAGAACATGGAGAGGCTGCAGAAGCTCGGCATTCTTGACCTTTCCCTCCGGCTCAAGTCCCACCTCCAACACGCCTCATCCTCCGCTCCTTCCTACCAACACCGGAGGAAGAGGGACACCACCACCGGCACCACGAGCGGCCAGAAGCCGCCGATGCAACCACCGAGGCGCTCTTCTAGGTGCGTCTTGTTTCTTTTCCTTTTCTAGTCTTGGTTTCATCCCGTGGGATCGCGTTTCTTGTTTCTGGGCGAGTCCAGTTTTCCGTGGCATTCGTTCGCCGTTTGGGGCTTCTCAAGGGTTTTAGCCTTTTCTCAATTTGGTATTCTTGTGTTCCGTTCATGGACTAATAAGCAGACCTTCGGTGAGGGATTCATGGTGTTCTTCTGTAGCTTTCATCACCAATTTGCTGGTGGAGTTAATTGTGATTCCGATCATTTGACTCCGGCTTGCTGCCCGTCTCTTTCTGGGGTTTGATTTCTCTCGTTTTCGCGGCAGCATCAAATTTCTAGGGTTTTGAGGCTGCCAGGTTTATTCATGTTTTCAAAGAAAGATAAGGCTTTAGTTAGGAGTCAAGGGCATTCGCAATTCAATATTAATGTTTTTTTCTGTTTCATTTTTGTCATATATGCTGCACTGTTCTTTTTTGCCTCCCTTTGAATTGATATATTTCATTGAAGCAGATATTCTTAACTCTTTTTTTAAATAATTAACTTGGATATTTATTCCTTGGGTATTGATGAAGTCCCTTTTCTTGTTCATTTATTGTTCATCTTAGGTTGCAACATATAACCCCAGTTAGCTATGCAGAAATTCCTATAAAGAAAGATGTGGGCTCTGAGATGAATGGCTCAATTTTGATTGAGGAAGGTGCAAAGGAAGAGATTTATACGGATGAGCATGAGAAGCTACTTGGTAAATGTGAGGCAACTTGGACTCTGTTTGTGGATGGGTATGGTAATGATGGAAGGCGAATATATGATCAGATAAGAGGAAAGACATGCCACCAGTGCAGGTAACCAATGATTTCTGCAATTTCCATTTTTTCTGATTATGTTGCTGCATGCAGAATTGTGGTAATGCATACACTTTCTGGTGATCTATCAGGTCTCTTTTTTCTTTAGCTTTTCTGGTCTTCAGTTTTTTATCAGATGGATTTTGTATATGTTGGGGAAATTTCTAGCTCTTACTTTCGTATGGATATGTATTCTTCCTCACTTTCTATATCCTTTGCCATAGCCGTCAGCCTAGATGATCCATCTGAGGAAGTCTGCATGATCTCAGACAGCATTTGATTTATACAGTTATATAATGAAGCCACTCTTTAATAACTTTGCACTTCAATAAACCTCTCCAATCATATTTAGCCCTTATGCTTATTTAGATGATTTTCAAAGTAAAATTGGTGATTGAAGTATTAGCATTAGGAATGAGTTAGGCATGCATTGTGCATGATTTTATTGGTTACACAATACCCTTTATTTTCCACAAAAGACTAATATGTCAATGCCATACAGTCAGCAGTGTTGTGTGGTTGATAAGTTGCTTCAATACTTCTGAACTACTAGTCAACTCATTTCAGCTTTTTGTTTAAGCATATGAAGGTTGTTTGGTTTTAAATATACACCACATTTTTCAGGCAAAAAACTCTTGGTCACCGAACACACTGCAGCAAGTGTAAGATTGTCCAGGGCCAATTTTGTGGAGATTGTTTGTTCATGAGGTATATTTCTTTATCTACCTTTGGCTTTTTCTTACACATGAAAGGAAGAGTTCTATAATTTGAGCATATTTTTCTTCTCTTCCAGTTTCATTCTTTTGTGTTGGAGGATCTTTAGTAATAAAGGCTTTACAAAATAAAAATCGGTTATTTTTGTTATCCATTTCTTTGACATCAAAAGTGATCCATTCCTGAGGATTCAACTCAGACAATGTAGAACATATACCAATACAATTTTCAAATTCATAGCCCAGAAACCAATCTGATCGCTGCCCCGGTGTCATTGATCTGAGCCCCAACAGAGGTGGGGTCAAGTTGGTAGCATTTTACAAGCAACATGCTCACAGCTCCCTTTCATCCCTTCTATCCAACACCAATGAGATGACTGTCATTTGGTGGCAACAGAAAAAAAGTTTGCAATAACCTAAACTATTTGGTTCTTGTGTACCAGAAATGGTGATGTTTGAGGTAGTATATACTTGAAGTTGCTCTGGGTCACCACCCCAAACTTGCCACCATCAAGTATTTCCTTTCGATGGTGCAACTACCTCTTCAGTCTTCGAGGGTTTGGATCATCATCTTTTCTTTGGGTGATCAACAAGACCTGGAAGTGATCAACAAGAGAGATTATTTGGGTGGGAGGGAGGGATGATTCATAATGAAGTTTTCTATTGCTCTTTCTGAGTATTGCAGGATTATGCTTATTAACATACATAACTGCATGTTTTAGGTGGTGATGGTTGCACCTTTTTTTTTTTTGTGGTTTTGTATTTGTATAACAACTAGGGACACAAACAGGTTTTTCATTGCTCAAGAAAAGTAATTTTCTTCTAAAGGAAAGTTTTTAAAACTGACAATCTTGTAGCATCTTGATATTCACCAGATGTTTTGCACCAGATTGGTTGCAAGTTACTAAGACTATGAAATTTGAACTTAAAAGCTGCTAGTTGTGTATGAGGTTCAATGAGATGAGGTACAACAGTCATTTCTAATCATATAGCCACCAAAATCAGAAATCCGTTGATTTTGGCAGTACTGGCTCTTTCACTTTCTTTGTTTTCATGATAATTCTTATGATAGCAAACACATCAGTTTTTCTTTTTCTAATAACGAGTAAGTGTAAATACCATGCAGCATGTTTTTGTCCATTTGTACAATGAAATATCGACTGATTGAATCCCCAAAAAGATTTTACCAATCAAATGTTGCTTGTTTTCCAAGAAATAATATAGTTGGTTGTATAGAAAACTCATGCAGAGAGGCCTAAAACTTACCTTAAACTTTGGCATATTTAATATTTCAGCAGTTGCGTGCAATCTATGGAAAAATAAATCCACTTGCCATAATTTAAGCCCGCTTAACTCGTTTAGGTCTTGGTAGTTTCTAATTAGTTATTGGTATACTAATCATTCTGTAGGTATGGTGAGAATGTTTTGGAAGCCATCAAGAATCCCAATTGGATCTGTCCAGTTTGTCGGGGCATCTGCAATTGCAGTTTCTGTCGAATCAAGAAAGGATGGGGCCCCACTGGCCCCATGTACAGAAAAGTAAATACTTGTTATCCTGTTTCAATCTTTTCCATTAATAGTATCAAATAGCTTCTGGATGATACGAGCTATTATTTATTTTATCTGTCTTATTTTTAGCATTCAAATATGCAGCTGTTTGTTGATCTGACTTGGGGTTTGATGCATGGTAACACTCATCTGTTTCTATCCAGATTGCCAGTATGGGATACAAGTCTGTGGCACACTATCTTATTCAGTCACGACGGCAACAGACAAGTTCTGGGGATCTGAATTCTTCTGAATCAGTCTCTGCAGAAGACTCATCCAACATAAATGCAGACTTGTATGGAGAAAACAGCAAGATGCCAAGTGCCATAAAGCTTGGAAACAATATTAAGAAGAAAAATGAATCTTTCCCTGAGAAGGAAAATGAATCTCTCTCTGATAAGGAAAACGAGTGTCTCCCTGAAAATGGGGTACGAAGTTCAGATGACTCTAGTGCGGAAGATACTGCAGAAAAGAGTCCCACAAAGCTTAGAAGCAAGATCAAGAAGAAAAATGAATCTTGTGATGATATTAAACCAATCCATGATAGTGTTGCTAGCAGATTAAGGAAGAGGCACAAGACATGAATACCTTGGCCTCTTTCAGATTTTGCCAAGGCCATTGCAGAACTATACTTTTGCTCAAGCTGTCAACCGGTACATGGGCCAAAAAATGTCGGAAAGAATGATGCTTGGTTATAGAAGTCGATAATTCAGCTTTTTACAGCCACAATTTCAGAATTCGAAAGATTTTGCTTGACCTTTCAAAATATGTATGGGCCAGTTTATGTTGGAACCTGATGATGTCTGGTTTCAGAAATTGACCGACTGCAAGTTTTGTGGCACGTACTGTTCCAGTGATTGAACGAAACCTATCTCCTGTTGCTTCTTAACGGTGTCTCAGTGATGACAGTCTTGGCTAGATTGTGGCCCATTTTGGTATGTTTCAGTTTTGAACTCCGACATGTCTTGAGGCACCGGTGCATTCATATTTGGCGGTGTGGGGAAATCTGTAGTTTCAGATCAACTTGTCGGAGGATGTCGCATTAAACTATATGGCCAGTCCATTGGACGATACATTGAAATTACGATCTCATAACTAAGTGAGATCATTTCCCGTCCAAGAGAATCCAAATTTAATAAAATCCAAAGTAAAATTATAAATAGTTAATTGTTATCGATGTTGGAAGTGAGATCGTTGTTTTCGTTAATTTCATTTCATCACCTTTGTTCAATCGTTAATGCATACTTAAGTTCCAACTAATATGTCTTTAGGTGCTCACTCTAGTTTCATCCACGATCTGCCCTTAAGCACTAAAGGTTTGCTTAATAGTTATCGTCGATAATAGATTCGTCAGCATTTGCCTTGCAATCTTGATTGAAAATATTGGTATGTATGGCACCCCTCAATCTAGAATAAGAAATTTTATACCTATAAGAAATTGTTTGATACATTGAAATTCGAGCCCCAAAGGATCCTCTTTTTTTTTTTGTCTTTATAATAATAGTTTTTTGCCCCCTAAAAATATTACTACCCCACTAACGTGATTCGTATATACGGAAAATTTTAAGGTATCATATTCTCTACTATAATTAGTGCTATAATTATCATAAAAGTTAATGTTTAATTTTTTTTAATATTTTAAATTTTATCACCAGTATCAATATATACTCTTAAACTTTCATAAGTCATCTAATCTAATGTAAGGATAAAAAATACATCCAACTAAACAAACTAATAATTTTTTTTAAAAAATAATTTGTCCATTTTGATTTCATAGTCATCATATTTACATCATTATCATTTTGATATTCTTCTGATGCACAGACAATATTAATATAAATAACTAAAAAAATATAGTAGGATCATAAATAATAAACATATATATATATATAATATTATTAAAAAAATTAAATTCTTTCACATATATTTCAATGCAGTGGATACAAACTAACTTGCCTAACATTATTTACAATGAAAGTGTATAATAATTCTTTATATTCAAAAGATTCTCTAAGCAATTCATATTTTTTTTTAGTGTTTTGGCATTTGATTTATAAAATCTGGTCCATTCTTTCATTACTTTTGAATATGAATAATCTCATAAGAATGAAATAGCTTGCTTAATAGGAGAAAGAAAATTTTTTAAAAGATCTAAGTCTTGTAAATTCAAAACATGACAAGCACAAAAAAGATACTACCAAAACCATATTGACAAATAGAAGGAGTATTTATCATTATAGTATCAAAACCAAAAGAAAAAAATTTAAAAATTATTTTTTTAAAAAAAGGTCATTGTTGTTATTCAATAAGTATTATCCATTGTATGTCATTAATCAAAAACTCTAAAAGTAATAATTTATTTTTGCATGGTCCAATTCTTATTTATCCAATGATAAATGACTCTATAAGAGTGCATTTGCTAGTTATTACTCCAAATGTCAGCACAAACAAAAATATTATCATAAAAAATTTGAAAAAAAAATTGTAAACTTTTTTTTTTATAAAGAGTATGTAAAAAATGTGAATAAGAGTGGTAGAAAAAACCATTGTGCAACTATATTTAAAGCCTCTTGACAATAATCAATAAATCTAACTTTTTTTTGTTGTAAAGGATAAGTAATAGATACGAAATTCTATATTTTTTTAACAAAAAAATAAAAAATGGGAGAAGTAAGGTATCCAAAAATTTATGTTTGACTCGTCTACATACTTACTAGTTTGTGTTGGATATTTCTTCTTAAAAATATTTTTATATCTTTTTTCCTCTTTGAATTTAAAATTTTGATCACAACAATCATATATGACATACAAAGAGTCATCGGCATTATAAACTTTATTAAAGTATGGCTTGAAGATGTCTGAATTGAGTTTAGTCATCATATTGATTTCCTCCGAATCGACATCCACACGTCGATTTGTTAGCTTTTTTGAATTACTACGGATTTTTGAAAGCCTCTTCGGTGATGTAGTGGCTTCCACTTTTTAGTAGTAGATCACGAAGAGAGATTAATAGTATTCAAATTTCAATGAGTATTTAATCAAAAGTGTGGGAAAGAATAAGAGATTTTGAGAGAGATGTATAGGGCTTTTAGAACTATTTTTTCCTAAAATACTCCAAAATTGACTATAATTTGGTTGTTAAAGGGCAAATCTATCTTCTTTTAATTTTTATATTTTTAAATTATAAAATGATTAAAATACCCTTAGATAAAGCTATTTATATGGTTGTTGGGCGAGATAAATTGGTCATTTTTCCCTTTGCTGATTATTGTGTTACGGATTTAGTTGATTTTGTCAAATCTTTGTGTCCATTAGTATAGGGTCAATCTCTTTAAAATTTCTAATGGTCTCTTAAGGATCTACCAAAGTGAAGACAAGTCAAAGGAAATATTTAACTCAAGATCTTATAAACGATCATTTTAGCAAATATTTGATAGGTAATGTCTAACCTTTGGGTCAATCCGCACAAGATTAATCTCTTCAAAACCTTTTATGGTCCCTTAAGAATCTATCAAAGTGGACACTAAGTCAAAGAAAACATTTAACTCAAGATCTTACATAGACTTCGTAAGCTATGAACGATCACGTGATAGATAATATAAATTACGAATATAGATTTCACAAGCTATGAACGATCACGTGACAAAAAATCAAAGGTGATACGTTGTGACCAAAAGTCCCTCTAAGTATTCATGTGACACTACTATAGAATAAGATAGTGAATTATTATATACACTATCCTAAAGGGTCACCCAACCATGTGCCATGCATGTAACTCCTGAGTGCTGTGTTGGTTGATGTACGACTCTACAAAACTAGAAAACGTCTAAAATAATTATTTGGATAATATGTATCTGAACAGTATTACCTGATGACTGCACACAACTTATATTTATAACCCTAAAACGATCACAAAAGTCAATCAAAATAGAACTGCTAAACTTATTATAAGCCCTCTAATTATTATGTAAAGCATGAATAAAACCAAAAGATACATCTAGTTTATAGTTTATAGTTTTATTCGTGATCAACAACCTATTTGATTAGGGTTTTTTTATAACAAATGTTAAATCAACGGTTCCATAACTTGAATCGCTAGTTTCAAAATCGACCATTTTAGTTTTTCCTCATAAGTTCTGATTCAATTTAAAACTGACAAATCATTTGATCAATTAGATTCTAAGTCGAACGAATTGATGTCTAATAAAACGGGGGGAAAAAACGAAGTTAGGAACTTCATTATGATTTCACATGGCGACAATTTTGATGGAGCAAAGTTCTCATCCACACAAACTCCCTACTTAGACCTAAAAGGAATATTATAGGTGGAATCGTACATGTGGACTCTCACGTTAGAACTTCCATCATTACTGCTATATGCTCATCACTTGAGAATAGATAGTGTGACTCATACAAATCTTAAAATTATCTCAACTCATCTCGATCGACTCGATCACTCTCACGACAATCACATGAAATGTGGGTGAGACTTATACGATAAGAGAAGGAACAGATTCGCGGGGAAGCACTTTACCCTCTCTTTTTGACTCTTGTTATTAATTATGATTCATGAAGATGCTCTTCTTACATGTTCTTTCTGAGCACAGAAGGCCTCTTGGAATCAAATACGACAGCTCTCATCTCCTACCCACCTGCAGCCAAAGAAAGATGGCCATGAAAACGAGGCAGGGAATCATGCGGCTGTCATGCCCCCACCAAGTCCAGCATGCATGCATTATTCTTTATGTTCATCATAATGCGCAGTAAGGTAGTGAGATTAAGACGATTCTCTAAGTTGGGACGATGACACGCCTCTCTGTCTACGTAAAGTTTGCCTTGGAGAAGCATCTTTTGCCGTGCTAATCCATTGGTCCTCACTTGGGATAGCGGAGGTGGAGGATCGCATTTATGTCAGTATGATATTTTCTTTCCTATAATAAATATCTCGAGCTTTTGATGATGTTTTTTCTTAATTTATTAATCATAATTTCCTTCTTTTTCTTTTTTTTTGGTGGGTAATTTAATTAACCATAAAGGTTTAGCTTTATGGTTGGTAAGCATTTCAAATTTTGTTGGAGGCTTCATAAGATGACGAAAAGATTAGAATATGTTCTTTTCCCTTCAGAAATATTATATCGTTCACAGAAAGATCAGTAAATAAAATATGTTCCAATCGATCGCAGAATCATACTCGATTACGGAATCAAGATAATAATAATAATAATAATAATAAATTATGTTAAATTTAATTTTGCAATTGAGTATAACACATTTTATTTGCAAGTGTACCTCTATCCAATTCGTCTCAAACTTTCATAATAGATGACAAATGTGACATAAATAATTATTTTAAGAATTTTAAATCTAATTTTGTAAAGATGTGTTGATTCAATTAATTTAAATAAGTGGTTCAATGAATCCACCTACTGATCTTCAAATATGATTATTTTTTGAAGAGATTTCTTTTTTCTTTTACTCATATTCTTGTTTTCATTTTTTTTCATATAGTATTCATATTTCATACAACATATATAATAATTTTATTCATTAGTTATACTCGTTGCTTCTATCCTTGCTCCGATCATGAGGTCTCGTCACAATTATGCAATGCCCTTTCTTACCTCTGGTGCTCATCATCGTAAAGCCTCACCTTCCTCACTTATCATGTCTCATCCCTTTTCCTAATCTTT
The DNA here is from genome assembly GCA_004837865.1 of Musa balbisiana. Taxonomy (NCBI): domain Eukaryota; kingdom Viridiplantae; phylum Streptophyta; class Magnoliopsida; order Zingiberales; family Musaceae; genus Musa; species Musa balbisiana. The sequence continues at coordinate 39,811,920 of CM017195.1, read as the reverse complement.
CTCGTCTATCGCACTCATCATTTTTATCCTCTTTCTACTCCGAGAGATAAAGATAATAGACGAAAAAAAATACACAAAGATAAATAATGATGAAATCACGAGATAAAAGTAGAGACAGAGGTGACTGACGAGAAAGAGAAGGGTTGGATATTTACATGTTTATGAGATTAAAAAATAAGTATTATATGAAAAAAAAAATTACAGAAAAATCAACCTATTTTATACTATAAGAATAAAAAAAAAGGTGTGAAAATAACCAGCAAAATGGCCGGGATGGAGCAGTGACACGAATTCGGGGTTGGACTGAGCCTGTCAACACCGCGACGCCGCTTAAAGTACTCTGTTACGTCCACGACTGCTACTACGAGCCATCGTTTTCCCCAAGCTTCTCTGCCGCCTCATTATATAAACCAAAGCCTGGGAATCGATCGGAACAGCACCAGTGCGTTGGTTCGATTTAATCCCACAGAGAGAGGTGTGGCCTGCGATGGATGTCCCCGAAGGACTCATCTCCCGATTATGCCATCTCCTCGCCTTCTTGCCATTTTTCCTGCTGCTTCTCCTCCTCGCGGTCGTCAAAGGTTGGATCTTTAGCCCTCTTCCTTCTTTTTCCTTTTCTTTATCTTGTCGTTTACTTGTGTTCTCCATTTTCTTCAGCGGCTTTCATCGCGCCGATCGTGTTCGTCACTGTCTTGGTCGGGAACACCGCCTTGATCCTCGGGCTGTACCCGTTGCATGCCGTCTGGACCTGTTACTGTATCGCGAGGTCCGTGACTTGATCCCTTTAATCGTCTTTCTTCTTCTTCTTCTTTCCATCCCTTTCTGTTGTGATTTCAACCTCCGTTAAAGCCATTGTTCTCACACACTGGGAATCAAGTCTTTTACGGTCTCTTTGGAGATCTCGTCATTGCATTTGACAAGCTTCCACCTTTCATCTTGTCTGGCGCTGATGATATCAGTCCATGCTCCATTGCTAGATTTCATGATTTTCCACCGCAACTTACCCATCGTAGCAAAGCTAATAGTCTTTCGACTCCTATTGTTTCAAAATTATCATGATTTCATTTATCTATTATCCCTTACTTACCTCTAATGTCATTGTTTTTAATCTAATCTTTTTGTTATTGTGAGAAATTCATTTTTTTTTTCTTCCCTGTTAAAATTTGACTCGTGGAGATATAATTAGCTTTCTCGTTGGAATTTGGGGTGGCAGGACAAAGAGATTTGGTTCATTGCTGAAGGTTCTTATACTGTTGCTGATGCCGGTTCCTATCCTACTATGGCCTCTTTCCGCCTTGATTGGTACCATTTTAGCAGGATTAGGTTTTGCAATTGCGTTGCCGCTAATGGCCACGTTTGAGGCTGTTAGGGAGGGCGTTCCAAATAAGTTATCTGAATGCTTCACGGTGTGAATCTTGTAGTTATTCTGCACTTTTTTCCCTTCCCTTAATGCTTTTGCATTTTGAAACTAATTTCCAGTACATGTTAGACTGAGGTTTTATTTGGATGGTTTCCTTTGTAGGCTGGTACTTGGAGCTCAATCAAAGGAGGGTTTACTATTGTGCGTGACTTTAAGGATATCTGTTTCCATTCCTACTTTTCGGTTATGGATGGATTGCTTGAGGCTGGTGGTGAGACAATAATGGACTTAAGGTACCTTTCTCAAAGACTGATGTCGCATATGTATATATGTGTATTACATTTTCAGCTTTTCTAAGTACTACAGTTCTCCAAGAATAAGTACTTTTGTTTGTTTATTGGGGTCTTATTAAATTAGGATAGCTGGAAAAGTCAAGCCTTGTCACAGCTATTTGTAGTTGGTTCCGACTTGACAAATTTTCCCATTGTGAGCTTCACCTGTTTTAATATTATATAGGTCTTCCATATTCTTATTGTCTTTATCATTTGTTTGAATATTGCTATTTTCTTTACCTTCATGAAGTTCAGCGATAATGTTCATCCAAGGGAATTCTGCCTCATCTTAGTAATAAATTTATTTTACTCTGATTCTGTAGGATGAATATTGCTGTTTTCTTTACATTCATGAAGTTCAGTGATAACGTTCAACCAAGGGATTTCTGCCTCATCTTAGTAATAAATTTATTTTATTTTTATTATGTAGGATATCACAAGTACCCGGATACATATTGGCAGGAATCTTAGGTATGCTTATCGACGTGCCCATGATTAGCCTTATAGTACTGTATAAAGTACCCATCATGCTGTTCAAAGGATGGAGGCAGTTGATTCAAGATCTTATCGGACGGTCAGGTCCATTCTTGGAAAGTGTTTGTGTTCCTTTCGCTGGACTTTTGATTCTACTGTGGCCTGTGGCTGTTGGGTTGACATCTATAGCAGGAATTCTTTCAAGCTTGAGCCTTGGATGCTATGCTGCTGCTGTTGCATATCAGGCAAGTCTAATCTGAGTATTGCATTTGTAGTCTTTGTAAAAGTCAATATTACCATTGAGCTTACATCTCCTCATGAATCTTTAAGTTACTTTAGATATCACTGATTTTTTTTCTTTCTGACTCCTATTAACATTTTTTTTTCTTTTAGGAAAATTCTACAACGAGTGGAATTCTCTATGTTATAGCTGTAATATCTATGTTTGATGAGTTCACTAACGACTTCCTCTACCTTCGTGAAGGCTCATGCTTCCCAAGGTATCTTTTCGATCACATTTGTGTATATATTGCTTCCGCAAAACCTACATCCTCTGCTAATATAACTACACATCATGTGGTTTTGATACATCTAGCAGTAGAGCTGCCAACTGTCAGGTTCAATCTGGTGGGGTTTAAATTGGATATGAATAGCATGTTTGACCCAATGACTTAAATAATAATCTGATCTGATCCGATATCTTGAAAAAAATCACATTGAATGTCGATCATGCATGATCATATTCATTAACCATTAGATCCGGATGGCATATGAATCTTCATGCATGTTGAAGTACCAAATTTCTCCTTAACTCATGATCCTGTTCATCAATATTCGTCTTCCTTGTCTCTACTCTGTACTCCTTGGCTGTTTTCACAATCAGACCGAAGGAACCAGTCATGATTACTTGGATCGATGGGGCTTGGTGTTTGCAAAGATACTGGAGTTGGAAACTGTGTCTGGTTTATGTTAGTGATGGGAATTTTACTGGGAGGCATTAGGCATCATGAACATGGGGAATAAACGCAATGGCATAAGCATGAACAACAAAATTGAATTATATAAGGTCAAAGACTGTGTCACAGCTATGGAGTTAGGAGGAAAGAACAAGGCGTTTGAATGATTGTTGGGCTTGTGCATAAAGGGAACTGGGAGGTCAAGGGGGAAATGAGTTGATGAAATCATCCATAGGACTTCCGAGTACTGATTGCAATATAGGGTCAAGCTAAATTGGATTTTTCAGCGCTATGATGAAGTTTTTGTTGATTTCGCCACTGCTTAACTATTCTGTGGATGATTACAGCATATTTAGTGTATTTTTTAAAACATATTCTTTTGTGGGCAGCCAGACCTAAGTATCGTAAGGCAGCTATTTCCCGCTCTGCATCACTTCCAATAAAGCGTGCACCAACACGAGATGAGTCTTTTCCTTTAAAACGTCCGTTGATTAAGACAGCTTCAATGAAGATGCAGGAACTGAAAGCCATAATGGTAAGATGCTATACATTACCTTTGATTTCACTGATTCCTTCTTTTTCTGCTGACATATTATTCTCTTAGATATGGGATAACTTTTTCATGGCATGTGAGAGTGTTGGGAAAGAGCTTCTTCGAGCTGGTGCTATACGTATATCAGATCTGGAAGAATGGCAAAATTCAAAGAACAAAACCATTAACGTTGGGATACCTTCATACGTCTTTCTGCAGTGTTTTGTTCGTTCCATAAAGAGTGGTTCTGTTGGTTTTGTCATGCGTATGAATGCTTCCCTAGATCTCCCATAACATGGTTTTCCTTTTCAGGATATTTTTCATTACACTAAAATGGTTCTTTCAATTACTTTTATCTACAGGAGACAATGTTGAACTCACATATATTAATAGGCCTGAGGGAAGAGTTTTTGACTGGCTTTTCGAGCCCATGACTCTTCTAAAAGAGCAAATCAAAGCTGCAAATCTAGAATCAACTGAAGAGGAATATCTTTACAAGCTGGCTCTTTATTGTGGTGATGCTCGAATGATGACTTCTTGGCAAAATGGTGGAGTGGCACCAGCTGATGCGGTCAAAAGAGCTCAATTGCAGGGTTTAAGTAGAAGGTACAACAGTGCTCTATTGCCTCTATGTGATCTTAATCACTCTTTATGTCGGCTTAGCCAAACACCCTGCCAATCTAGACTCCCATGTTTATTTTGGGATTCTTCCTTGCAAGATATCATCCTATGTGCATCTATTGTGTCTATGTTGGAAACATACTTTTTAAACTAAACATTCCTATAAATGGGAAAAAAATCCAATAGTTGATGAATACTTAAACATATCTTGTATTAAGTTACACTAGACTATGATGACATAATACTGATGATTAAATGGTTTTTTCTGCTCCATTTTAGATAGACCAAGTTGTTCCTGTAAAAAATGGACTTCTAATCATTTTTCTGACTAATCTTGAAAACAAGAAATCTCCAAGTTCCAGAACAAGGATGTTTAATATGTTTTATTTATTCGTAGAGCAAAATGGAGGAGTATAATTAAGAATTCCATGCAGCATGAGATTTTTTGTGAAGGTCACATTCCTTAAATAGAGTTCTTCTATATCAAGTTTTAAATGGGTGGTCTCCCGATATGGAACACTTTAATCAGCATCATCAGACTTTTCTGATGTATTTTCTTTGTAGGTTGTCACAGTTCCTAAATATTAACTGTGTATTATCCTGTCTAGATTCAAAGTGCTTTTCATTGTATAATTCACAGGCATTGACCTGTATATTTCATGTTTACTATTATTTTAGATATGAAATTTTCATTATTCAATAAAAAAAGCTTCGCTATTGAAACAATTAATTTAACCAACCATCTTTTATTGGTAGTAAAACTTTGAAGTCTAGGTTTTAACTGATTGTTAAATTTATATATATGTTCATTTTGACAAATAGCTCATTCATGTGAATAATGTAAGCCACTTTATAGTGTAAGTGGGTTCCAGATGAAAGTCCAAAGTCAACATAAGGTTTCATGGACAAGGATAATGGGTTTTTATGATTTGACTGTCAATTTAGGATGTACCATTTTATGGCGAGAGCTGTCCTGTAATGGTAACCGCTTCCTAGCTGTTAGAATAGCCCACCAAACTAATGGCCCAAGTAATTCTGGTGAATTTGGGCAAAGAGTTGACTTGGGAAGATGGCAGGTTCTTGATTTGGTGAACTAGTAGCTTAGCAAATAAAAATAATTTATTAAAAAAATATATCATAACTTGTTGTTCCTCACACATCTTTCTTACTGTTATAAGTACTGTGGTCAAGAATCCTTATAATGGTCGCACAAGCTGTGCAATAACAACAAAACCGTAAAGTCTCACATAAAACTGTCGTAGAAGAAAATTATCAGCATATAAATGTACTAGCAAGAGTAGTGTAATTTTCAGTTTTCTTGATTGGTCTATTTCTGGATATTGTGTGTGTGCGCGCGCATGCAGGTGTCCATGCAAATGTTTGTGTAGGTTCATGTGCATATTCAGTTTGTAAATGGTGGTGATTGTGTGTTCATCCCCTATAATTCCTCAAAAAGCACATATGAAAATAGGAATGACCTGAATATATTTTTCTAAAAGCTGTCGTCCACAGGTTGCAGGGTTTCAGTTTGACCATTTCAAGGATGCCAACCTTCAGGCGGCGGTTCGAGGCAGTTGTCAAGGCATTACTGCAAGAAGCCTGTCAGGGGTTACAGAAAAATGGTAATGTCATTGAGCAAGCACTGTAGACACCTCTCATCCAGTAAGAATGTGAGGTAATATGCTTGTCTTTATCTTAAGATGTTACCTAGTACATTAACTTGTGGAAGCAACTAAAAAGTGAGTGCTCATTGATTATATAGATATTTAAGAGTTAATGACACGAGAGATTTGTGATATCGTACTGACTTGATGTCTTTATGATTAAGCTTCAGAAATTTGATAATTGGTCCATTCCTTCCTCAAGGTTGAGATTCCTGTTGCCCTGTGTGCCAGGATCTGTTGCCTCAGATTGTTAACATTATATGACATTTATGTTTCTGTCGCATGAAATCTCCTTTATTTGTTGTCTAATTTTGGTGTGTTGGATGCGTCTTATGATGGTAGACTGCTCACCCGACTATGTTACAGGGAAAGATGGTTGGTAGGAGTTTGGCAGGTTGGTTGGATGTTGAACTCGACTTAGTATTGCTTCATGTTGCATGCCATGTCATTCCGGAGTGCTTCAAGTATTTTTTTCACACTCAGATGGTGTTACTGAAGTTGGTCTTCAGCCGAAACCAGCTCAAGGTATACTGAAAGAAGGGAAAAACTCGAAGTGTAAACGTAATACAGTGATCAGAAGAAGACGTATAATTTCCTGTGGTTTGCCAGGCGATTTTTGTTATCGAGTTTTGAGTGGTTTCCATTCCATCAGCATTAAAAAGTTGTGTTGAATTTTCTTCTTCAGCTGCATTCTCTGTTTTTATTATTATTATTGACTTGTGTTGCCTCCAGAAAGATGTGCCATTTCTCTTTAAAATTTTATTTGTTTTTTTTTTCCAAATATTAGATTATATGTGTCTTAGACGCTTATAACGGGACTCAAAAATCTCTTATTTCTTGAGAAGATTTGAATAGATTTATATGGATCAGATGAGGCTATTATTACTAACTTGAGCTCATGCATTTTGGATCAATGATTTAGATTATCCTATTGGACTTGGCCATGATAGTAGGGTATTTCAGATACCATGAACAAGCTTGTGTCTTGGACGCTCTTCACCATCCTACTTGAATTTCCATTTCTCCTCAAGATCATAAGCTTGTATTTACAGTCTATAACACACAATGGACAACGTGAATGCAGCCGCTGTATCCAAATGCTTAACCGATGAACACAAGCGTAGAGCCGCATGTGTTAGCGATAAATAATGTAATTAAGCTGTTAGCGATCTTTTCCTCTTAGAGATTTATAAATATTACGGTATGTCCTACGAATCATGTATCTATAATTCATCTTACAGTCAAACCAGTGGAAGTATTGCTTCTCTTTGGCATTCCGCGAAAGTGTAACCTCGATGGTTTGCATTGCTTGGGTGAGGGAGTTGGGTCTTCCAAATGGAGCGAGACGAAGCCCAGTAAGCATAGTTGAAGCGGTATCGTTCCTCCTCCTCCTCCTTGTGATGGTGACGTTATGGAAGTATTTATTAGATGTAGTGTTTTGTGCGGATGGTAGGAAGATGAAATATTATTTCGATTTTTATATTTTTAAAAATATATTGAGATTTCTATGCTTATGAAAATGAAATATTTAATCTTTTCTTACATCGTCGATTCTATTGACGAAAATATTATAGAGTTTACTATTGAATTTACCATTAAGCAGAATAGACGAACGACGTGAAGAAAAATAAGGTTAAATGTTTCGTTTTTATAAATATAAAGATATGAATATAATTATTAAAAATATAATAATTAAAATATTAAAGATAATTAATTAATTAGCTTTATTATTTCTGAAGCACTTCCTACCGTCGTCGTATGGAATCAACAGAGACAGCATGGTGGATCAAGCTGTGGATGTCATCCCCGAGGGCAGCAGCAGTGGCCGCATGATTCCTCTGGTTTTGCATCGAGACAAGGGAATATTAGGCAGCCTGTCCTACAGATTCTTCGAGAGGCTGTATTCGATGTCCTGTATGCTGGGAGAAGGCGTCAAGTCCTCGTCTCAGTATTCTAATCATCATCGTCGAAGCATGTCCTTTCCTTCCTACTCATAGTTATCTATCTGGAATCAAGAAAATAGAGATCGTAATCAATCTTCAAGCCGTGTGAGCGGTAGAAGTTTACCATGCGCATCTCTCTTTCGATCGTGGTTAGAAACAAGAAAACCAAGTCCTCCAGCTCAGGTGTAGAGGGATCCATCTTCTTCCATGTTTCACCTGCAGACAAATATGCGATGCTTATCGGTTTGGTTTTGAGTTTGCTTCCCGTGAATGGTTACTACTCGGTAGAGAATGACAACAGCAGGAGAATCACAGTAAACATACACTTGAGTGTGTGGTGCATTCGAACAACTAAGCCACCGTGAAGGAAGAGTCGGAAGCATGTAAGCATCAATCCACAGCTGGCAAAAAATAGATACAACGTTGCAGGAAGAGTTGGATTTCTTCTATGGAAGCTTTCGGTCCTAAGAGAATCTATGACGTCTGAGAGAATCCTTAGGTGGGCTAACCCTGTGAATGGGGGTCCATTTTTGGATTATTTTTAACCTACCCAGTCAAAATTGCTCGATAGATTTCAGAACTTATCGGTTTGATTTTGTTTGGAGGCAGACGTAGCACTGACGGATTAACGGATGAAAGAGTTAGAGAGGAAAAATTAACGGATGAAACCAGAGATAAATTAAATCTTTATTTTTTATAGATAATTTTTTATTTTAATTTTTTATTTTAATTTTAATTTTTTTTAAGGATAAAACTCATCTATTCATATATTTTTTATTATATGTAATCTATCTAATTTGTTAGTGATTTATTATTTTCATAATTTCTTTATCATGGTGTAACCTCTTCATTCTTACTAAATTTTAGAGGTTATAATTATTTTTATTCATGTGATTAGTGAGAGAGATTTTTATATTTTTTTTTAATTAAATTTAATTCTCATAACACTTATCTTTAAGTTTAATTCATTTTTATCACACGTTTCAAGTGGTTTTCATCTTGAAAAATATCTATGAATTGAGAGGCTTAGTGAAAGTATCCATGATCATCGGATTTGATACAGTCCAATAAACTTTTTTTCCTTGATTTGATTTTGAATAAAATGAAAACATTGGATTTAGACAATGTAATCGTCGATTTGTTATCGATATTTATCTTTATAGTTTGATCTGGTGAATAATGGACTTTATTTAAGAGCTTCATTAGTCATATGGCACGATATATATTTGATGATGTCATTTTATATTTCGCTTCATATGTAAATAACACCATGGATTGTTTCTTTGAATACAAAATGAAAATAGTATCACCTATATAAAAAGTGAAACCAATTATACTTTTTTAATCTTCTAGAGCTCCATTCCAATCAATATCAGAATAACCAATAAGTTGAGTTATGGTACCTTTAATATAGCATAAAATTCGACCTTTGTATGTGTCACCTTTGGTTCTTTCATAAATTAGATTACTAAATTGGTTCTATATGGAATATACGATCTTGTGCAAATTAGGTATCTCAAATTTCTTACTGAGCTTTTGAAATAGGTTAGATAAATTATTTCACAATCATCTTATTTTAAAATTTTGATATTACATTCAATCGATGTGTCAACCGGTTTATAATCTTTCATCTTGAATCTTTTGTGAAACTCCTTTGCATATCCTTCTTACGAAATAGAAATACATTTTTTACTTTGCTTCACTTCGATATCAAGAAAATAAGACATGAGGCCAATGTGGATCATTTCAAATTCTTAAATCATTGTTTGCTTGAATTCTTCAAACATAAGTGAATTGCTTCTTATAAAGACAAAATCATCTACCTACAGGAAAATAAAATATCTTTATTTCTATTCATCTTTTTATAAAGGGCACTTATATAAGGATATTATTCATAATCATTTTGCTTGAAGTATGCATCGCCCCATATAAAGCTTTTGTTAACTTAAGAATTTTCTTTTTATACCCTTTTTTAATATAACCCAATGGTTATTCTATGTATATTTCTTCTTTAAGAAAATCATTCAAAAATATATATTTAATATATATTTAATAAATTGATAAATTATGTCGTCCTACAATGGATATAATCAATCTAATAGTTTTTTTCATATAACAAAGGCAAATATCTCCTCGTAGTCAATACTAGATTTTTGCTTATAAGCCTTTGTCACCAATCTAATTTTATATTTTGTCTTATGATTTTTTATTCTACTTCACATTAATAGGATTTTATTTTTGAGGTAACGATGAAAGCTCCCAAGTTTTGTTTCCTAATGGAGTTGATCACTTCAGCATCCTTCTACCTTTTATTTTTTTATCGCATCTTTATATTGAAGTATTAGATATAAATTTATTTTTATTTATTTTTTTATCGATGTAATTCATTTGTTACTTCATATACATTTTTTAGACTTTTTATCCTTTGAGGTATTAGATATATAGAAGAAGATATTAATGAAGATGGTAGTGAAAACAATGAAGCAATTTCAAACTTTGTTTGCTTTTATTTTATCTTCGTACAACTCTTTGATGTTTTTCTCCTAATTTCATGCACATTCTTCGTTGAACTTCATATCCTTATTTATAATAACATTTAATTATTATGATCAAATAATTTGTAGACCTTAGATTTTATGTCATACCTAATGAAAATGTGTTTGGAGCTCTTGTCTTCCAACTTAATTCTTTTTTATCAATTACTTGTGTATAACCAATTCGTTTTTTTTAATCCATGCTTCTTGTTAAGTCTTATTTTTTAGGCTCAATGTAGGGCACTGATTTAGAATTGGGACGGCACAAACCACCATTTTCACCCAACATTCTTTGGGCATATTTTTGATCTTAATAATACTTCTTACTATGTTACGAATCATTTGACTCCTTCTCTCTATCATGCTATTTTGATTTGAAGAATGTGATGATGTGAACTAATGTCGAATGTTATGTTCATCGTAAGAATCTTCAAATACTTTGGAGGTGAATTCATCACCTTGATCGGATCATATGGTTTTTATGTAGAAGCTGCTTGCATTCTCTACAAAAGTTTTGAACTTCTTAAACATGCTAAAAACTTCCCTTTTTTTTAAGAAATAAACCTAAGTTTTTTTTTATCACCAATAAAAATTAAAATATAGTGATGTTTACCAAAAGATGTTAAACTAATGTCTAAAATTTTTCTTATACGAAAAACTTCTTCTTTGTTATTGCCAAAACACACCCTTCACATATTTGACTTAGGTATTATATATAAGAAAGACCATTTACCATCTTCTTTGTTGATTGCATGTTGAGATCTATGTAGTTCTAAGTGTGCCTCAAGTGCCACAATCATGAGTCTTTCACATAAGTTTTTAAATATTATGTCACATCATGATTAATAATTAAGATAAATAATTATTCTTTAGCCTCCCCAAGCAATTAAGTGATTTGTGTTGTTTCTAATAAAGAGTTATTTATTTTTTATATGAATATCATAATTATTTTCTAATAGTTGTCCAACACTAATAATATTGTTCTTCATATCTAACACAATAAATAATTGAAAGAAATTGATGGTTTCCATCTTTAATGCGAATCAAGCTGTTATCTTTGTCTCTCACCCATACTTTTGATGAGTCTCTTGTTCATTTACTGTTTCATCTAACTTCATATGTAGATTTTGTAACCACAAGTTTCATTTCATTGTCCAAAGTACCACTTGTCTTGAAGGAAGATATCTTTTATATATATATATATGCTAGCAACAAAAGAAAATTTTCTTCCTTCTTTTTAGTATATTTCCAATTTATTATTTTTATTATAATAACATTTGGAATCATAATGATCTTTTTTTTTAATGTAATAATAGTATTGAACATGGGAGCAATTATATCTTTGGCCTCTTATATCAACTTTTTCTTGTACTTGTTTTGGATTTTGTTCTTTTTTATTATTTCTTCCTCTTCCTCCTTGGCCATGTCCTTTACTACAATCATGATCACTTGAGTTATCATTTTTCTCTTTCAAAGTGAGCTTTGTTTGGAGAACTTATTCCACTGCATCTAATTTCCTTTTATTGATGAAATGTTCAAAAACCAATTAGCTCATTATTAATCATTTAGTCTAAATCATTTGATTTTTGGATAGAGACCACGATAAAGTTAAACCTTTCATATAGTGATTAATGTATTCTTACAGTTTCTTCTTAGTTGATTGATAATAGCAAAAACTCTTATAAAATAATTAAAAATAATCTCAAACTTATTCATTTGTAATATTTTAAATTCAGTTCTAAGTGATTGAAGTCAAATTTTCTTATCATCTTAACTCAGTTTAGAAGAATCTTCCAAGCAGCCTTCTCAAAGTTATATTTTCTATCCTATGATAGATAAGGAATAGCGTTTTCTTGTCTTTCTTATATCCTTTTAAACTCTTCGACTCGAATTACATCATCTTAAAGTTTCTCGTAGCCTTTCTCTACCACCTCTCATATGTCTCATAATTCAAACAATAATTTTATCAAGATGCTTTAATTTTTGTAGTTGTCTTTTGTAATATGATGCCCTTCAAGTTATATGCTATTAGTCATTTTCACTTACTCTAATATCACTTTGATGGAAAAAGAAAAGGATAAAATAGAGAGAGTTAGAAGAAAGAATTCAGAATGAAATAAGAAAGAAACTAAAATTTTTATTTCTTGTATATATGTCTCTATTTTTTTTTTTAATGACAAAGCTCAACTACTCATAGGGGATAGATGAGAGTTACAAACTCAATCGTTAAGGTTACATTAATATATTTTTATTATATATAATTTATTATATTTTTATCATGATATATAATATCTTATTCTTACTAAATTTTAAATATTATAATTATTTTTATAATATAATTATGAAAAAGATTTTAATTTTTAATTAAATTTAATTCTCATAACGGGTGTGGAGTTTGATTTGATGTCGTGGATCGAAAATGACTTGTCTTCTGACACAATCCTAATACATTGGAAATAAGAACGAGGGAAAAAAACAAGGATAACATACCTATAAGCTCGAGGAAGAATGAGGTGGTCGCTAGATTTACCCAACTCGATGTACACTTGTCTAAAAGGACAAAAATAATTGTAATCTACTATTGCAGAAAAATAATAATATTATTAATATTAATAATTAACCGCGACATCTTAGACTGAGCTTTACCATCACAGGCGTCAACATTGAAGACAATTTCATGACGTGATTCCAGGTTTGGCCGCAACTCGCGCTTGCCGATCTTGACGTGGAAGTCTGTCTTCACCTAAACTTCCGCTTTTGATTGTCTTCTTGTGGTGATACTGCCTGCAACAGTCCTGCGGCCAAATGAGATGATCTAATGCTGCGCTCCAACATTGGAAACTGGTCATGTTGCAGTCGAAGAACCATCCGTTCTCTGTTCTCCGAAACAAAAGAAGATTCACACGCTTCCTTTCCTCATTACTCTTTATTTTTAGAGCAGAAACAAAGGAAAGGAAGATTACGAGTGGCAGTTGACTAGATCGAGCACAAAAGTAGCGTAATGGAAGAAGCATAAATGGCAGATTCCCAGACCACTGACGATGTCAAATCCATGCGTTAAAACTAGATGCTCATTCAAGTTGCTCGTTCCACGGTGATTATTCCAGTCCAGGAAAGGGAGCACAGGAGTCACAAACTATGTTCCATGAAGAATCACTCCACGGGTACCAATGAGCAATGTTTCATTTGAGCTTCCGTGACCGAGCTCACGCGGAATTCGTGTAGTGATGTTTTACCTAACCTTTTACCTCCTCCTTCGGTCGGATTCGGATATCTTTGTCGATCGGAGCAGCACTTTCGAGCACCAAAGGAATCGATCGACTAAAGAAATGATTTAGGAAATCACTTGGCGTAAAGTAAACTAGTGGTGCAATTTCGGGGTTTGTGTCTTCAGTAAAATGCCACAGTTTAGATCCTGGAAGACGATATTAGGTTGAGAAGGAACAAAATTGAATTGGTCCTCCATTCCTGCTTGGATTCAGCTTGTTGTTGATTGGGAGCTACAAGTCAAGAGCACCAGCCTGTGTCACATGCAGCAGCTTCTCCATAGGAAAACAGTCAAACATGGTTTCTCTTATTTGTCCTTCTCCCCTTGATTAGGGGTGGGTTCAACCCAATGCATCATGCAACCCAATCTGCTAACCTTACATTGTTCCAAGATTTTAGGATCTAAAGTAATAAATTCGATATAATATTATTTTTTAATATTTTTCTAATGTATTTTGAGTTTTTAATTTTTGTTAGATATGTGATATACACGAAATATCGTTCGATCAGGGCTAACATATATCAAATTTAACATCAATTCAATTTAAAAATAAATTTTAGACTATTGATATTGTCGATCATATAACCCAATTTTTTTTTAGATTGTCGATCATATGTCGTATATATAACCCAATTTTTTTTTATTTTGAGTAATATAAAATTATTCTTTTAATTTTTATTTTTTATTTTCATCAAACACACATCAACATTTCTAACAAAATTATCACATCCTCACAACTTTTTAAGAAAAGGTGGTCTCTTGTGATATCACATCTTACAAAATAAATTATTTTCATAAATGATAGCTTATACATGTGAATAAAATATCATTTTATTTTTAATTGCATATAGTATCCACCGCGATTGGACTACCGCGGTAAGTCCACCGGGACAGTATCCACATTCGGATGAATTGTGCTCTTTCAACCTCCATAACTTTGTCCTATGAAGCAATTCCCCATTCCCTGCTTCGTCTCTACCGCGTCAGAGGTTGGTTTGGTGGCTTGCAGATAGACCACTTGCTGACCAATGAATAGATTGAAGAGGCTTCCACAGAATCAAAGAAACCCAGTTCCACAGTTCGTCTCACCCTGCAAGTCCCTTCAACGGCCGACGGGCCTCGAGAAGACCGGAAACCGATTTGTGCGAATTCTACGAAGCTTTCAGTGTTTCCCCTTCTGCTCTTTGGCTTTGCCCTGCGTGCGCAGTTGTTTGGTCGTGGATTGGTTTTAGTGCGGCAAGTAGCATGAGCTGAAAACTGCAAGCGTGTGGTGGGTCGGATGCGCTTAGTGGAGCGTAGCTGAAACGAGGAGGAGAGAAAGAGATGCTTCTTCTGCGACACAGCCGCCATCGTCTACTCTTCTTCTTCCTCTTCCTCGCGGATTTGGTGGTCGCTGTCCTCGCGGTAGTCTCGGCACGAGCCCCCGAGGACTGCAAGGGAACCTGCGGCTCCTACACGGCCCCGTATCCCTTCGGATTCTCCGTCGGATGTCCAATCCGTCTCGAGTGTTTCAACCCCTCGAAATCCTCCGTCCGAATCGGGGAATTCACGGTGCGGAACATCACGGACGACAGCCTCCTGGTCGACGTCCCCCCGGCGTGCAACCGCTCCATCGAAGCAGTCAAGAGCCTGTTCGGCCACAACTACGCCTTGACCGAGAGGAACGGCCTTTTTCTCAGCAACTGTTCGCCCGTGGCTAACAAGAGCTTGTCGGAGAGGTGCGCCGTCAGCACCATCCTGTTCGACGGCAGCTGCGGACCTCGATATGACAACGCTACCTGCTTCTACAACGCCACCAGGGAAGGTTTCTTCGACGAGGACAGCGTCGCTGCCTCTGGCTGCAGCTTCTTCATCACGTCCATCGGGTACGACGACGTGGGCGGTGCGTCGGTGCCGTCGCTGGACCTCCGCACCGCGGAGCTGGCGTGGTGGCTCAACGGAACGTGCCGGTGCTCCGCCAACGCGAGTTGCACGGTGGTTATGGCTCCGGTGACCCATATGCCGGGCTTCCGGTGCCGCTGCTCGGAGGGATTCCAAGGCGACGGATTCATCGGCGGCGAAGGCTGTCGAAAAGGTTAGTCCTTGTTGTCGATTGCTGATCTGTTTACTGCTCTTCGATTGAATGATGCTCTGTTTAGGCCTACTCTGTTTGATGGCCATGCTCGTCTCCGGCAATCCTGAGTTAGATATGGAGTGGAAGTTCAAATTAAGCTCACATCAAACACTAGGCTGAACAAGAGACTTCCAAGATGAACAAGATGACTCCTTGAAATATCGAAGAAAATGTAACAAGTAGTCATGATCATCTGATCTGTCCCATAGTATATTTCACAGGATCTGCCTAATTTTCTCCTTGTTTACCGCCAGCTTTAGAAGGAAAAAATCAAACAGTATCTGATGACCATTAGTGATTTCTGAAGCATCAATCTTCACACCAACCAAAACGCCATGAACACCACTTGTCTGATTCTACCAACCAGACCTGCCTTGCCATTACCTGATACCTTGAGGTTTGGGTAAACAACTCATCCGGTCTTCTCTCAGCTCAACTGCTACCTGCCCAACTGCTTTGTATTCATGCATACTAAATGCAGCTCCTCCGTAGACTGCTGTGGAGGACATGTCTTTATCTGGTCGAGAAATTATGCAGTCAACGCCCTCAAGGAAAAAGCTCACTCACCTATGGCGCCTTCGGATGACACTAGCATTCAGTGGTTCAGCGATTACTAAGTTTCACCCCTTGTTTCTCCGCCAGTAATGTTAGGTGGCCATTCCTCCTGCATCCCCATGATCTAATAGAAGAAATATGTGAATTTAATACTCGTTTCTGCTGTGTCAAACAGCTTCGAAGATTGGCGAGATTGAATCTTTTCTTTCCTTTTTTTTTTTTCGTTTGAACTGGTACGTTGTGGATTTTGATTTCTTCTTTTTTTGGGTTCATCTTGGTCAGTGTCCAAATTCAATCAAAGATGCAATCCTACGAGGTACATGACGGGGGACTGCGGTGGATCTACCAGCAGATATGGTGTTCTTGTTGGAGGTATTTTCTTTTTTCTTTCAGTTATGCTAATTTCTTATTGACATGTCAAATGTTATGAAAAGGCAATATTTTTTAGATCTATTATCGTAGTTGATTAGAGCATTTATTTTGTGGTGGACTTATTCTGCCATATATATATATATATATATATATATATATATATATATATATATATATATATATATATATATATATATATATATATATATATCAATCGGTTTGGTGAAAGCATTAAAATCGCTTAGAAACAGAGAGGACAACACCATGAAACTAATCTATTTTGAAAAATCTACTGGAACAGTTGAGGAATGCAAGGCGATCTATTGCTGTTTCCATCTCTTGCACAGAATTTTTAGGTTAGAGACATCCAACAAGTAGCTATCTTGCATTGTAATTGTGAAAACCAAATGCTGGTCAAAGGATTAAATCTGCAGAAATGAGAACATCTGTTTTGACTGCAAACCATTGGAACCTTCCGTTGGAAAATATGACTACCAAACAAATTCTTGGTAGATAAGACCATCGAGTATAATTAAGGTGTCATCGTCACATTAAGTTTTGTCTAATGTGTGCACATCAGAGAGATGTAAGGTTGATGCACTGTATATAATTAATTTAGGAGGCAAGAAGAACGCTTAGATGTGCAGGTCAATTTGTCTCTTCTGACTTTGATGGTTTCGTATGTTGTCGATGGTACATTACATTGGGGTTAATTGAAGTGATGTTTTATATGCTGGTTAGGTTCACATGATCTTTCAGAAAAACAGGTAGATTGTTCATCCTAGCATCCAAACAATGTGTAGATGGGAAAGAGTTCACTGTAATTATTAGCATTGACTGAGATTAAAGATGTGATCTTTGAAGCCGTGAAGGCGTTTGCATTACTCTTGCCAAATTCTTTGATGTTCCATGACTGCATCAGCAATAAAAAGGAGCTATACATCTTGTTTCAGGCATCATCGCCGGAGCTTCTGCAATGGCGGCCTTGGTTCTCGTTTGTTGCTTCATCAAACGCCACTCTTCTTCGATGAGAAAGCGGAAGAGCATGAGACGGCTGCTATGCGAAGCATCGTGCACCGTTCCCCTCTATTCCTACAAAGACATCGAGAAGGCCACCAATGGCTTCTCAGAGGACCAGATACTGGGCACCGGCGCTTACGGAACAGTATACGCCGGCAAGTTCAGCAACCACCGGCTGGTTGCCGTCAAGAAGATCAAGAACCGCGACCACGACAGCATCGAACAGGTCATCAACGAGATCAGGCTCCTCTCCTCGGTGAGCCACCCCAACCTAGTCCGTCTCCTCGGGTGCTGCGTCGAGCAAGGAGAGCAGATCCTCGTGTACGAGTACATGCCCCATGGCACGCTGGCTCAGCACCTGCAGAGGGAGCGAGGGCCTGCGCTGCCTTGGACCGTCCGCCTTGCCATTGCCACCGAGACCGCCAAGGCCATCGCGTACCTTCATTCGGCGGTTCATCCTCCGATATACCACCGAGATATCAAGTCCAGCAACATACTGCTAGATTTCAACTACAACTCCAAGGTTGCAGACTTTGGCCTCTCGAGGATGGGCATGACGGAGACGTCGCACATCTCGACGGCGCCGCAGGGGACCCCGGGCTACGTGGATCCCCAGTACCACCAGAACTTCCATCTCTCGGACAAGAGCGACGTCTACAGCTTCGGCGTCGTGCTGGTGGAGATCATCACCGCGCTGAAGGCCGTGGACTTCAGCAGGGCGCAGAGCGAGGTGAACTTGGCGGCGCTAGCGATCGATAAGATCGGCGGAGGGCGCGTCGAAGAGATCATAGACCCGTACCTCGAGCCGCACAGAGATGCTTGGACGCTGGCTTCCATTCGCAAGGTGGCTGAACTGGCATTCAGATGCCTTGCCTTCCACAGGGACATGAGGCCCTCCATGATAGAGGTAGCAGACGAGCTCGAACAGATCAAGCTCAGCGGGTGGGCGCCGACGGATGACGGCATGTTCTTGTCGACGGCGTCGTCCTTCTGCTCGTCCCCTTCGAGTTGCAACGAGAAGCCGCGCGCGGCATCGAAGAGCAAGAGGTTGGTGTTGGTGAATAGCATGAGAGAGGAAGCGGAAGTGGAGTCCCCTGTTTCTGTGCAGGACCCATGGTTCAGTGAGCAGAGCTCTCCTTCCGCAAACAGCTTGTTGGGCAATGTGATCCATTGATCTGTCCTGCTGTTCCTTCTTCTTGTACTTAAGAAACTTTCCCTTCAAATCTAATACAAAATCATACAAAAGAGTTGTAGAAGAAAGAGCAGCAACTCTCAGCTCCTCCATCAGTTCAACCTTGGTTTGTTAGATCTACTGATTGGTACAATAATACAAAGGTCTATAATCAAATATTTGAAACTGATGATAACAACTCGATCTATCTTTGTAGACAAATATAATTCTCCGTCTACGATTGATAGCATGAGAGACAGAGAGACAGAGTTGGATTGAATGGATGGCAATGGTCACTTCATTCATACAATTTCACGTGGGCTCTGTCTTCCATCAATTTCACTTGGCTACCTTCTCGGCACAGGTTCACCTTCCTCACTGCGGAGGAATCAAGTGCGCACGTGAAAACATTTATCTGCACCCCAACCTCCTCCTCTTTACGAAAAGACGAGCACAACAAGTTTAGTAGCCATCAATGCCTTCTGCCAAATGGGGAACAGAGACACCATCTTAGAGCTTGGACCACTCTGGTCTGCACTAATGGCAGCGTTTATGGAGGTTCCCGAAGTTGACCTTGGAGTGCGTCGGATCAAGTTTCCAATTGCCGAGAAGCCAGTGCATGGACACCCAAACTAATGCATGCCATCTACCTCAAAAGACAAAAATTAATGCATCATCATCTTTATATACCATTGCACAAGTACCAAATGAACTTGTCTGTTTGAGACTTTTGAGCGAGGGTGATGATGATGGCTTCGAGCTTCCACCGACTCGTCCGTCCTTGCCTCTTGGCCGTGGCCATGTTGACGTGCACCGGCTCCGTGGAAGCCAGACGGGCGCACGTACTCCTGGCGTCCGCTGCGGCCCCGGCCGCTCAGCGGAAGCCCCAAACCAGCGCGGAGGACCAGTTCCTGACTGGCCACGACCAGGCCCGCGCTGCGGTCGGGGTGGGCCAGCTCCGGTGGAGCCCGAAGCTGGGCTCGGATGCCAGCCGGGTGGTGGCGAAGCAGAAGGAGGAGGGGTGCGGCTTCGCGGACCTGGCGTCGAGCCCCTACGGAGCCAACCAGTTATGGACGAGCTACCCTGTCAGGCCGGCGGAGGCTGTGCGGTCGTGGGTGGAGGAGGGGAAGTACTACAGCTACGCCAACAACTCGTGCGCGGCGGGGCACGAGTGCGGGACGTACACGCAGGTGGTGTGGAGGAATACGGCGGAGGTGGGGTGCGCGCAGGCCAACTGCGTCGGGCGAGGGGCGACTCTCACGCTCTGCCTATACAATCCCCCTGGGAACATACAGGGGCAGAAGCCTTACTAGGTCGATCGGATCTCTTCACGTTGTGTTCGATCTTTGGTCGGAGAGAAGCAGAGTACTTGAGATCACCAGAAAATAAAGGCGTTGGCTTTGCATTCGATGTTCTTGCTGTCGATGTTCTTGGAATGAAAATGAAGGAGAAATAGCTATCATTTGTATTCCGATTCAGTTTCCATAGCGTACTTCATTCTGTTTCCAGTATCCATTGACCACGTAATAAATTCTACGACAACTGGAACCTTCTCGACTGCATAATAGTGTGATAAGGTCAATTACACGTGGAGTTCCAGTTTCTTATCTTGGTCCACTCCACTTTCTTCGACAGAACCCATTGTATGCTGGTAAATCGTCTCAAAAACCATGTACGTCTCTGGGAACTGTCCGTAGCGGAAAGTGAATACATAACATAGTGAAGTTAAAGCTGCAGGAGACAGCACACATGCATGATGCCTCTTCTTTCTTGTCTATTTATTGAATGAGAAGGTAAAACAGTATGCGGAAGGGACAGTCTTCATTTCTTGTCATGACGAAGACAGACTTGGCGTTCTTGTCCAACGGCACGTCGGTGTCGCGGAGGAAGGAGAAGAGACGACTTGTCGATGGTGCGATCTCGAAGATCCTGAGACCAACGGATACGTGCATCAGTAATCAGCAACTCCAATCGTTGACACGTTGAATCTGCAGCAGGCACTGTATGCTAACTTCGAGCAGGGATCGGATTGGCCAGAATGGATTAGTTTACTACCTCAAGAAGACTTTTAGTCCCACGTCGGCGGCGTCCTTCTTCATCACGCTCCATGATTTCAGCACAAGTGCCTCCAGCTCCACCGGGTCGGGCCATGCCAGTTTGTTGTGACATGACTTCATGCGACACATCTAAAGCACGACCAGAGACACCCCTCGCGGCCTTCGAGGGCCTCGAAGAGGCGGCGTCGCCTCTAACAAAGATTACTGGTTCTTGGTGCTTGCTGAGCTTCACAAACCTCGCCATGGTTGCTACCTGAGCATCCGAACACATTTCTCTCTCTCTCTCTCTCTCTCTCTCTCTCTCTCTTCGTTTTCATCCTTCGATGTGCGTTTTCACCTTGGTCTTGTATCACAGTTAGTCTGCCAGAGGAGATACAAGTGCACGAGGCCTCCTTGTCACAACACAAAGCAGAAACGAAAGTAAATATTCAATCAATCATCCAAAGGACATGTGGGAGTAGGAATCTCTTTGGAACGTTTAGCTCTGAAGATTTCACGTCAGTTCAGTGGAATGATTTGAGCCGAATGCAAGGTTGGATTTTGTGAGCACTGAGGTATACGCACATTTATATGTTGTTTGATCGTCACGTTTTCATATGAAACCAAGAGAAAATGTGGTTGAACTCAGCGCTCATTCATAGAGATGGTGGCGACTGCGTTCATGTTTCTTCGGTATCAAGTCAAACCAAAGATTGCCCCCCCGGGGAAAGGAAAAGTTGAGATGATAATACATATGATGAGAGTTAGGTGTGAGGTCGAAGATTGAGAATTCCATGGCAATATGAATTGACTTATGCCTAACCTCTTCAGTGTGTGTCTGTCTCTCACGTCAAACAATCTCATATGATCAGCTGCAATAACCCCATCCTAAGAGATTTATATCGGTTTATGTAATGTTATAACAACGACAACAAATGTTCCCTTTTATTATTGTTTTTGACTCGTAATAAAAATGAAGAGACTTACGCATGCAGTCACTATTACCAGTGGCTATGATAACCAGCAATGATGAGAATAATAAGACCAAAGTAATGTTGCAATCAAACATATATCACCGTGGAAATGACAGCATCACACCTTCATGTGTTGCATGTGATAGAGACTTATGGAGGGTGGCGGAATTCTCCATGCAGGTTGCACTGCAGGGATATTGTCGTCAAGATAGATGCGTTCCCGGCTGTTGTCACAGGAATCCTATGTAACTGGAAGAGGATGAAGAACAAGATCTTGAATTCAAGCATATATGTAGCGGAGTGGAGACACGGAGAGAACGGAGACCACGCAATGGCTCCGAAGGTCACACGCAAACGATGGGGATGCGTGAGACACAGGATTTTGTCCTCGATGGAAGATGGAAGAAAAGGAAAAAGTGAGATGTACTGAGGAGCTCGTGGATGTATCGTGTGCTTGCTCGATCATCGTCGTCCTATTCACTCACATGATCTGAGAGCAGAAGAGACGAAACGGATGATGCTAATCCTAGCCATTATGCGAGGAGGTGGCAGTCTCTCTCACGCACCCACAATCATTTGCTTCTGGAGAGATGGTTGACGGTCACAGGATCGGTCGATGCAGGGTTGCTTGCCCAATTCCAGTCTCATAGATCGTGTCAGGAAACATCAAGATCAGGCGGCGTACGCAGGAGGAAACGAATGTTGACTGCCCAGCAAAAACTATTAAGCTGTCAAGTAGGTGAAAAACCAGTTCTGATCATCCATCAAGCGTGAGTTCTTTTACGAGGATTATTTTGTACTAAAACGAATTTATATGTTCTCAAACTATTTGGAAATGACGTTTGCAACTGATTGAACTATTAATTTTATGTTTTTTTTATTTGAAAGTGAATTAATATAATTAATTTGTGGAGAACATTTTTGCCCTTTTTATCTGCTAAATAGACCTGCGTATCAACCTCTCTCTCTCTCTCTCTCTCTCTCTCTCTCTCTCTCTCTCTCTCTCTCTCTGTAGCATATGGAGGCTTTCCTGCCGAAGTTCTTCTTCCTCCTGCTGTTGCTGCTCGTCTCAGGTAGGCATCTGCTTCACACGAAAGTTCAAGCAATCCGTCACGGCTTCGCATGCCCTTAACTTTCATATGAGACAGGGGCATTTTGGACCACGAAAGCGGCGGGCGCCGGCGCCACCTTCACCCTCAAGAACAACTGCCCTTACACCATCTGGCCGGGCACATTGTCCGGCAACGGGGCTGCCCTCCTCGGCGGCGGCGGATTCGAGCTTTCCCTGAATGATACCGCCTCCTTCTCGGCTCCACCCGGCTGGTCCGGCCGCTTCTGGGCCCGCACACGATGCCTCCTCGGCTCCTCCTCCTCTAACGGGACCTGCGCCACTGGCGATTGCGGGGGCGTCCTACGCTGCGTAGTCGGCGGCGCACCACCGGCCAGCCTCGCGGAGTTCACCCTCGGCAGTGGCGACGGCACCCAGGACTTCTACGACGTGAGCTTGGTCGACGGTTACAACGTCGGCATCGGGGTGCGCCCCTCGAGGGGCAGCTGCCGGTACGCCGGGTGCGTGGCGGACGTGAACGCTCGGTGCCCGGCGGAGCTGCGGGTGCCGGCAGAGTCCGGGGAAACGGTGGCGTGCCGAAGCGCGTGCGAGGCCTTCGGGGCACCGGAATACTGCTGCACCGGGGCCCACGGCTCGCCGGCGACGTGCGGACCGACGCGGTACTCCCAGCTGTTCAAGGCAGCGTGCCCGGCGGCGTACAGCTACGCCTATGACGACGCGACGAGCACGTTCACATGCGCCGCCGGCACCGCCGACTACCTCATCACCTTCTGCCCGTCCGCGGCAGACACCCAGAGCAAGAAGGGGTAGCTAGCTCCAATACCCCTGTAATTAGACCGCGATCGAATAAGGAAATGAGACTAAGGTCTATTAATATGGGATAAATATGAACATAAACTCGTGGTAGTTTATGGCATTCTTTCCCTATTTCTCTAGCTTTTTAATGTATTTTAAGCTGGAAAATACTACTTATATTACGATATCTCAGTGCCAATTGATCACTGGTGTGTTGCCTTGAGACTGTTCTTAAGCAGAAGTTCATAGAAATACCATGTTTAAGCAGAGTTAATAGAGATACAATTTTTCTGTGAAGAATTCATTAGCTTTCCATGCATTTAGAAACAGCTGATAACCATGGAGACAAGATGACATTTTTTTTCTACCTCGACAACATTATAGAAGAATCATATTTTTCTCAGGCTAATCCACACCACTTTAGATTTGCCATGCTGCAGATCAACCAGTGCTGGTGTTAATTGAGAGAGCACGCAGAGCCACAATATATCTTAACGACACCTACACAAATGAGGAGAAAATGGCGCATCATTTCCAAAGGATAGGAACAGGGTAATAACAAATACAACAAATCGTTTGCACCCTCTCCTCCCATTTTTACTCCATCCTCGCCACATTTTAACTGTTGTTTGGGCTAATTCTTAGAACAAACCCAACTCTATATCATAAAGACAAAACACCCATGAATCCCCTTCTTCAAGGATTCCCTCTGCCTGGGTGAAATCAGGCCCTAAGCTTTGGCACGCAAATTACAGGCGTGACTGGTCCTAAAGTAGAAAGCTTGAGTAAAAAATGGACAAAAGAGATGCAATCATCAAAACTAAAGCTTTACAATTTCCGCTGGCTTTGCAAATACAGATTCCCAAAGCGTCTTATCCACCACGGTCTTATCTCACCGTAGCCTGTGCACTGCCCATCCTTTTCCTCCTCGCTGCTGAAAAGAGTTTGGTCCGAGCAGTCAAGACCTGCCCCGCATGCCGCATTATACGACCGGCACGCAGAGTGGCACACCCGAAGTCTATTGTCTCCATCCTCATCACAACGTTGGATTGAAATCTAAGACAGGAGCAAAAAATAAGAACTGGTTAATCCTCATTCCAAAATGGTGGTGCAGATGCATGTCTTTAGCAACACCAACTTGGTTAAATTAGTGATAAAAAGAAAAGAGCACTGCCAGTGATGACAAGCACCAGCAAATAGGACCAAGATGGCCTCCGAAAAACATGGTCCTCAAGGAAACTCATGCTAATTGTTTGTATTATTCAACATAACAATCTGTAGGAACAAGTCTAAGTCCTTGCTGATAGACACTGCCCATATCTAAATCAAAAGGTTCACGTAAAATGTTTATAAAAATTATGGAAAATCAATTCAAAGAAATTGATAATATCCTTGTATGAAAGTGATATATAGAACCAGTCGAAAGAACATTTGATGAAATTGCGAAGGTAAATAGGCAATAGATAACATACCCAGCATGCGAGCCGCTTCGCTGCAGCTGCACAATAGCCATTATCAAGGATGTTAAACAGTGTCCGCCCACCTGGCAGCAACCGGTTGTAGTTAGGCATTACTACAGCTGCTTCAAGCTGCTGCAGTATGCTGGGTTCACTTGGTGCACAGTGTTGTCCAAATACATCTCGGGCTAGCACATCACTACAAATTGAAAGGCTAGGCAGCAATGATGAGCTGTTCTGGCAAGTATAGCCTGCATAATCAGAACAACGGAACTCGCATACACCATTGTCACATACTCCTCCATGCAAACTGCACTGCTCATCGCATATAGCTGTAAAATATGCATTAATTATTCAACTTGTATGCTTTCTTTTGCCTAAGAGCATGAGCATCTAACAGTTGATGGACAGAGAAAAACATAAATGAATTAGAAGAACACAGGCTAAGCAATGTAGGTTCTGAACAAAATGGAGGAGAAATACCAGTGGAGCAGTCAATGCCAGTATGGCCACTTTCGCACTCACAGATGCCATTTAGATGGCACGTACCATGTCCACTACAATTTCCTGGACATGATCCTGCAAACGAAGAAACATAGGTCATTAAGTGAAAAATATGTACTATAAAAACAATGGATAACTTGTAAATAATGCAGAGTGAAGAAAAAATCAGATAAAATGATATGATATATATATATATATATATATATATATATATATATATATATATATATATTGCCATCACTATACTGAATAAGGTAAAAGATCAGCAGGTCCATTATTAGGCAGCTGGTACAATTTAGAGCCAGTTTCTTTGTAATTGGATGAGAAGTCCAAGAATATATCCTTCATAACGAATATGCTTCTTGATATACATTTTACAATAGTTATGATGCCGCATCCCACTGACCCACCATATAACATATATTTTTACAGTATCTTGAGAGTTCTCCAAATTTTAGAGGAATGACCAGCTATAATGCGAGGCACACGAAATACAGACTTCAAAGTTATCACTCTTTCTAGCTCCAGTTCAACTGAGCATTTTGAAGCATGGAATTCACAAAGGACATGTATAACATGAAGAATACCATCTGATTAAAATTGGCAACTAAAACTCTGAAGGTTTAGAGATCAGGAATTCTGATAAATCCCGTGACAAGATAATTATAAAAGGTTTAATCATATAAACTCACTTCTGCTGCAGTCATTGCCATGAAACCCAAGAAAGCAGTGACACTCCCCATTAATGCAATCACCATTGAAACTACAGGAGCCAGGACAGCGGCCATTTATGGGCACTGGTGAACTGCCGCACAATTCATGATATGCTGGGCAGATCAGCTCACCTGCAGTATCAAGGTAAAGAATGTAAGTGACTCTTCAAAAATCCAATATGTGGTGCTTTAGACAATGACAAACCGTTGAATCCTGGGAATTGAACAGGACCACCAGCTTCAGGACACATCCTCCAGATACCATCCACAGCAATCTACATAAGATAAACTTATAAGATCTTTCTTAGTTAAAAATGAGCATAAATCTATAGACACATGCTAGATATCTTCAAAGCCAAACAATGAGTACAGGTTTGTGTTAGACAGGAGTTTCTTCAGCAAATTTCATCGTAGTTCTAGCATAGAGAAAAAAAAAAGGTTGAAGACATGCCAAACCAAATTCAGCCAATCCATTCCAAATACTTCTGTTCAGAACAGAAGGCATCTTAAATCCAAAAGTTACTGTCATTGACCAAGGCAAAAAACATCTTACTAAATACAAAGGCTAGATAATAATCCCAATTGTCAGATGGTAGACTGACAAGTCTCATATTAATCATCAGAAGAATCAAGTTTATGGAGAGTAGCAAAAAACCTGTATTATTAACTGGCATGAAGACAACAGAAAGAATATGCAAGACAAAAAGTTCTTCACCTCTAGTGTATTGTTCGTACACCTATGTTGATAACAACCATTTCCCTGAGTCATGGATCCCCTAACAAAACCTGTTCGCACCAATGATGAGGCCATGCACCTAACAAGCATGTAGCACATCAAAAGGTGATTAAGTAACAACTCAGTTTTTAGTCTAAATTTAGTTTAGCACTCCTTCAGGCACAGATGGGTTTTTCTTTTTGTATTGTACACTCAGCTCTTTCTCATAACCAAAATAAGTTGAGCAACTAAACAAAATTCTGAATTTGATTCTCACCTGGAATTACTTCCTCGGACCTCACCTAATGCTCTATCAGGTGCACGTGCACTATTTGTGTCTGTGCATGAACCATCAGAATAAGCAACAAAATATGTGCAATAGTCAGCCAATGATGATTGCCCCCCTGTAATAACAATGAATTTTTAAAACATATAAGAATTAGAGGCATCATTCAGAAAACTACATACGCTATAAAAAGTACCATTCAAGTTACAATCAGATATTGAACTATAATATCTAAATAGGGCAACTTTGGGCACACCATGCATCAAATTGGACCTAGAAGTAGAGATAAAATTTGCAGTCGATACTGGGCAATTGCATGAAAATATGCCAAAGGCTAGTGAATTAATCATTTCCTACATTTACAAAGAAAAGGAAATTTCATCAAATGATGAGATACTATTTTGAACCAAAGTGACTCGTCTTTAAAAAACAAACAAACAAGAAAAAAAGGACATTAATAAGAAAAATTGTCACATGAGAATCTTATCATTCCATTCCAGGATCATGCATACACAACCTTGCAACTATTTTTTTTCGTAATTATAATCGAAGGACGGAACACAGAGCCTTTCTTGTCAATCTGAACTGCTTTATCACCAAAATACATGGGCTAATCATTTCACTTCAAACTCCTAAGGTTGATCACATAGTTAAATAGTGCACCTTTCTTTGCCTTTGATGCCTTTCAACTAGTACTAATCGCATATACACAAAGTTTACCTTACCGTAACATACCGCTTGGTATGGGAGGTATGTACCAGTCCGATAAGAGACCGATTTGGGTGGTACATCGGCACGTCTCCATGTATCATGTGTTGATATGCTCGATATGGCTCACTATGGCTTGATACATACCATATTGACAACTGATCGGTACATCGATATGGACCAGTAAGACGAACCATGCATATATATACAACCTCTTAGCCAATCTCTAGCACAGCACAGCTTAATCTTGCTCATTTCGCCACCTATGATATCTCCTAAGCTTTAGTTCTTTATGCCTCTCTAGGCTTGGAAATTCACTTTTGAGATACTCAAAACGAAAAACAAAGAACCAGCAAGAAAAAGGATACCAAGCTATTTTGGATCAAGACAGAAAACTGGGAATAACTGGAAGCTGCTGAGAGGATTAAAGCCAGCCCATGGCACCAATATAGGGAACATCCCTAAAAGGCCCCCTGTGAGATACAATTTTAGTTGATCAAATGGAGATGGTTAGCTTGCCAATTCTCCCTGTAGCATGTCAATTTGTTGAAACAATCAATCTTGACAAGTTTTACCAATGAATGAGAAAGATCCTTGCGATGGAATGTTTTTTAGACCATTTACTAAAGGGGATCACACTTTTTTTTTTTCTTTTTTACAAGTAGCCTCAGGTTTCACTACAACTTTCTACTGCCATCAAACTGTTACAAAGGGGTTTTCCTCTGTATAGTGCATAATGCTTAAATTTCAACACCAAGGTCACTATTAAACAATTTTGTTCAGGTAAAAATAAAAAAAGAAACAAAAACAGCATTTATGGGACAACAAGCATAGCAATACCAACTAAACCCAAATACACATTTTATAAAACATTATAAACTAAGGAACACCAAAGATATGTGATGGCATGATTTTCATCTTGAAACGAAAACATACAAGGAAAGTTGAACTTTACAGTTCACATCATAAGAAGAATCCAATTATACCTTTATTTGCCTGTGGGAAATATTGAGCCCATTTTGGCAAGTCCCCATTATAGCTTACTATAGGACAATACCCTTCTGCCTCCCTGTTGTACGTACAGCCCGACAACTGAGTGGTGTTGCAATGGTATGCCCCTTTCCAATGATTGCAAGGAGATGTAACAAATTCAGTTCCTTGATTCCGACCCCAATCTAGTCGATCCGCCATGCTATAATTAGCCTGGTACCATCCACTATCCTCTAATAAAGCCAAAGTCATTTTTGAAACTACAGATCTTGTATCCACAGATCCTGTCATAATTTCATTCATTAGAAGTCTTTTCTCCCAATGAGAACCTGCCATAGATCATGCAACAGTTAGAGACGACAATGAGAAACTTAATGGTGCATTTGATGAGGCATTTTAACTTACTGCTACTTATGCAAAAAAAAGTTACCTGACGTACCACGACCTCCTCCATCTTCCAACTCTAAGCCAGTAAAATTTTCAGAAAATGCCTGACAGAAAAGCAAAATCATGAAGCCTAAATGAAGTCATAATCTCAAATTTCAGAACTGAAGCGATCTGAATACTCCCATCAGAGAATGAAGAAAGATTCTTTTTTCCATTAGGTTGCTCCAACTTACCCCATAATGATATCTAGCACGCATAACAACTCGGGGCAGGACGATGCGTGTTACCATACGTCCAAGCTTCTCGTCCATAACTTGTACAGTGACCTAAACAATGGATGGTTTGTGAAAGATCACAGGCAAAACAAATGATGGCTTGCCATATGAGCTAAAAGATATTAAAGTTCTTCAAAATATAAAGACTACAGTGCAAACAGATACCTGGCTTCGCCTTCTTTTTCTCTCATCACGGAAGTGTGCAAAGGCATGAGGATCAAAACCTAAAACATGCATGACCTACAAAGAGAAATCCTCATCAGCTTCCAAGCATAACTGAAAGCCCTGTTTTGTAGATCATTTGACAACCTCATGTATCAAAGTTGCTGAAAGCAATGTTTCTGCTTCTGCTGTTAAATGACGAGGTGCGACATTTACATGACCTACAAATTGTGTAAGGTTAAATTTAATCAGATTAGACATCATAGTCAAAGGACTCTAGATAGTCTGTCAGTAAATGCTAACAAAATCCTGACATAAAAAACACCTGCAATTGCACGACCCCATTGATCTCGCTCACATGCCACTGCCCATGCAAGAGTGTTCCCAGTTGTGGGTCTAGTAGTTACTAAGAGAACCAGGTCCGAATCAGCAACACCATCTGCATGGTATCCGCACATTACGTGATAACAAAGAAAAGGGGAGAAACACTGAAGCCATGGTACTTCAGTAAAGCAATACCACATGCAGAACTTGTAGTGAAAGTACCTTCAATGTATTCATGGGGGAGTTGCACTCCACCATCCTGTCCACATGCAGAATATCCACTTAACCGCAGGTTTCCCTTAACAGGTTCAACAGCTAAAGCTCTTCTAAACCACTCTGCTGTTTGCCCTAGTGCCTGCTCAAGTTTTTTTTGTAATGAATGAAAATAATTAAACAGAGATCCCAAATACAAGAGTGATGAATAAAAAGCTAAGTTTTGGATCTAAGTTTCAGGAAATAAAAAAAGGAGCCATTTGCAGTTAGGTTTTCATAAGCCTCACCAAACAGCCAGCATTAAATTAAAGGTTCCAGATTGAACAGAATGAAAGACATCAAGACTTGACAATATCCAATTCCCAAAAATCGGTGCCATCAAAATATGAGATGAGTATAAATAGATAATAACCAAACGAAGCAAATGCCAACACAATGGAAGATGAGCATAAAACTGATACCTTCCGAAGGCGTTGCTTTTTATCCTCCCCAGAAATATCCTCCACCGTGCAGTTGTACCAACAATCTGCAAATACTGGCCGATCTCCATGCGGGTTGCACACAGGGGTTCTTGAAATAGATGTCGCGGGTGGTTCACCAAGCTGAAATACTTACCATGATCAGAGACCAGTGCACGTAATAGAATACAAGACCGAAAAATTCAAAGTTGGGAGGAATATACTTGAAACACAGTACCTTCACAAGATCTCCAACATTTCGGCAATCTCTATCAGAAGAATGTCCAACAGCATCATAGTTTAAGTATATACGGATAGGCTGTTTTGTATCCTTTTGCAATGGAGATACAGAAGACAACTCAAGCAAAGCTCTTCCACCATGGTGATATGATCTTGACAAACTAGACTCGTGATAAACTTGTGGAGTGACCGAGTATTCTTTCCGACCAGGGCGCCGCCTTCGATGGAGTATCTCATCATGGATGCAAGAGTGCGTGAGATGAACCACATTTTCCCAAGCCTCAGTATCTTGCCAAAACGGCGGCTTACTGTCTTGAGGTTTGGCACCAGTTCCTCCAAAGATCACGAGAAGCAGAACAATCTACAAAAAAAGTATAGCAAATCAACATTGTAAAAATCCTAAATCTGGCAAACTACAGTTGAAAATTCACGATATTGGAAAAAAAAAATAGATGACTATCATGCGTTAAATGGATATCAACAAGGGTATCAACATGCCAAAGGGATTGCTAGCCTGAGTAGACTTAGTAATAGTCACGCTAATTGCACCAGATCAACAAAAAGAACATTACTTTGCAGGTTTTTCACGATTCTGAGGAACCCACAGAAAAAGTAGAAACCTGGTTCTCCACAAATGACGACGACTGCAAAGCTTTCATCAGAAACTCATGACCATCGCAAGCAACTTAAAATGAATCAAGGCTTCCGCCACCACAAAAAGGTTCGATCGACTCCAGAATACGAGGAAAGAAGGATCGCCCACGATATAATAATCAGAAACAACTTGGAACTACCCAAAGAAGATGTTTTTTTCCACGAAAGCCGGAACAAGAACAGTAAACCCTAAACCACAACCAAAGGAGAGCAATCCACCAAAATCGCCCCAGATCACAGAAGACGCGGTAATGCAAGGAAAATTCCAACGACCAAACTCAAAGCCGTCGAAGTTCACCGCTTTCACCCAGATCTTTCGCATCGGAAACACAAAAAGGCACAAAACTGCAAGACCTCAGAGATCAACGGATCAGACGGCTCTACCTCAAGAGAGACGACCGCAAGGAGGACCGACAAGGGAAATGCTGGCCCCGACGACACCCCACGGGGAACCGAGGGCTTCACCTCCATATATCGACACCAGTAATCCCAAAAGCCGCTTCCATCAAAGCACCAGGCGGCCACCCATCCGCATCACCGAGCACGACTGGCTCCGCCTCCCGGTCCTCAGCGAAGGGAGCTAGCTTTCTCGGCCCGCCGCCTTCCGGCTACGCCCGCACGCCACCCGAGTCGTGAACACTCATCGAGCGGCCTTCCGGGGACAGATCAGAGCACCCTTGTGAGCGGCGACAATCTCCGAGAGGAGACGGAGGATTAGTTGGGAGCCGGTAGCAGGCGAAAGAGAGGTCTGGAGCAGTCTACACTACCGTGGGAAGAAGAGGGGGAGCGATACGGTCACCGCCCTCCTCATCTTTCTATAAGTGAACGACTTTTTTGTTTTTGTTTAATCTTTTTCTTTAGATACAGAAGAGAAAAAAGCCATTGGATGAATTTAACTTATCAAAATGCCACCATCCCCTCTGCTTTATAACGGGAATGCCATCGAACTCCTCGTCCACTGTACATCATGTTATCATGCGACATAATCCATTCGATGTTGCATGAACTTAACATAAGCCTTTTACATGGCTTAGATTACAATTAAGGTCAACCATATCAAGATCGCTGTTATTGATATTCTAATTGGATGATTAACCTTAAACCCTGGGATTAATACTCTAATCAGAGTTGGATCCTTGGGTTCTCCTCGAATCAAAATTTCGATCATACACGACGAACACAATCCACGAGGCTTTGATCATTTTCATCGTATCAAACATATTCTTTTCCTGTGTTTCTTTTTTTTTTGTTTTTGACTGAAACAAGAATGCATTCATTCTTATGAATCGATGATGTCTCAACATTATCAGTTAATTGATGTTGTCAACGAGCAAGGAAATAATCTCATTACTTGAATGGAAATCATGTGTTCATTAAATTTCATAGAATCATACGCTTCGCTTGTAGTTTCCTTTTGCTAGCGAAGAAGTCCGCTCCTCATAAGAATGTCGTCAAAGTTTGGCACCGTAAAGTCGATGTGACGGGCACATTACATATTAAAATCCACCGAGAGGTCGTTCCTTGGATTCTTAGATCACTGCTCGCCGGACGACACAACATCGAATGATATACGCAGATAGAGATAGATGATGTCAGTGTTGACAAATTAAATGCTGTAGAAGGGTGGATAAGCTTTATAATTTCTCGTTGAGAATGTCATGAATGCTCGTCGGCTGGATTGTTTATTACCCATACAAACTTCAATGGTATTTGGTCATCGACTGCTGCATTATTCTTGCCTTCTCAACAGCCTGTTTCTGTAGCTAATCCAAGTCGCTGGATTAGGTGTTGTCCACATTAAATGGACTGCTGCTTATGAATGGATCGGGTGATGGGCGTACGAACAGGTCTTATATGTTTTCTATTCCATCAGACTTCAAGCCTGGTTATCGCAATTAATTGCAGGGATTAAATAGTTCAGCTGCTGAGATAGGTTTGGTGTATGTTAGAACATGCAGTCCACTGAGCTCTTTATCTATCTAACAGGAGCAAATTAACAGGTTCGGGGAGACATTAGATACGCTGAAGATGCAAGAAAGGCTTATAGCCTTCATCATGATCATGTACATCTTATCTTTGAATGAATTATCATGACCAAAATTATGAACCTATTAAATGCATTTTATGAACATTAAATGTATGTGAGGCGTCATGACCAAACTGTTAAATTTAAATACATACATGTACGTTGTATCATGATATAATTATGTACATCGTTAGATCATGAACCGTGATAAATATTTTATTGAATATGGAGATATAATGAGAATTTGATTCATGAACTTGTAAACCCAAGGAGGATGTTACTAAGAGCCCTTTAATGATGATGCTTGATGGGAGGCTCATTGAAGAATCATTTATTGTATTACATATAAATTTCTTTGTGGGACTTCTCATCACTGGATAATAAATAATAAGAGAGAGAGAGAGAGAGAGAGAGAGAGAGAGAGGACATGAGGCCGGCCCTTCATGCATTTTCATGCCATTAAGGACATAAACTTTTAGAGGGGCGAAAAAAAAAAAAAGAAGTTTGATGCATTGAATTTACGTAGTAAGGGCGAAGTCTATTTAATTCAATAATAATCTTCGTAAAATTCTGACAAAAGATCCTCTCCGTCCTAATTTCTCAAGAACTCATCAGTTTACAGACATTGTAGTTTCGAGTTGCGTTCACTTCCAATCAACATAGTCGCATTTGGCTTAGGAGGTAGAAAGATGGCAGGACAAACAGATAGCTTAGCTCGATGCTCAATATCGCCCACAAGTATAAGTACTGTACAAGCTCTCCAAGTTGATATAGCATATTCTATCATCCATTTCACAAATATGTTGGTCGTCACGATAAACCTGGCATGATGTTCCAAGACTAACGTAGCACACTATACCTTCTCGACACTTGGGATTTGAACGAAGCAGTCGTCTGCCAAAACACTACACTAACACCGCTCGAGATTGTATGGAGCGATGCAACTTCATCTTGAGCTACTCTAAAGACACAAAACAGCACCGAATAAAGTAAGATTGAACATATTAGACTATGCTCGCATCCCAACATACGAGCTGACCACTTATAGCGACGACGCCTTTAAACACATGCGTATGAAGATAATAACAATCATTAATAGTTACGTACGTCAACGCACAGTAACATGTATAAAAATTATCCCCAAAAATAATGCTAGGGGTCGGACTAGAGATACACACTCGAACTTTCTCATCTCTAACTCTTACCAAAGTATCGAAGAGGTCGAGTCAGGAATTCCCCTCCTGATTTTGAACTGTGTGTAAGTACTTGACAAACAATTAAAATAGTGATCTTTGACTACTACGTGGGAGAATGAGATCCATGCCCCCTCAATCAAATCTCGAGTTAAAATGCTTCAACTCAAAGATCGTGCCGAAGATTTTAGACACTTGAGTCGTGCCGAAGATATTACACCACATATAAAGATGCAAAACAATAGTTAAGGCCCTCTCGTGAATACGTATAAGTCGATAGGCATGGTTACACTCTATTGGTTTTCTCCCGAGTGAAGTTTCTGGCCGAAACAAAAGATGTCGATTTTAGAACTTGCAAGAATTACTGTTTGAGTGGAACAATGGAGGGGGTGCAAACCTTGACATGATGGGTTATTTGCACCAATCCCAACCTTCAAAGGAAAACCGTCGGTTTTGTCGTCTACATGTCTTCATGCAGTTAAAATGCTTCAACTCAAAGATCGTGCCGAAGATATTACACACTTGAGTCGTGTCGAAGATATTACACCACGTATAAAGATGTAAAACAATAGTTAAGGCCCTCTCGTGAATACGTAGAAGTCGGTAGGCATGGTTACACTCGATTGGTTTTCTCCCGAGTGGAGCTTCTGGCCGAAACAAAAGATGTCGATTTCAGAACTCGCAAGAATTACTGTTTGAGTGGGACAATGGAGGGGAGGGGTGTAAACCTTGACATGATGAGTTATTTGCACCAATCCCAACCTTCAAAGGAAAACCGTCGGTTTTGTCGTCTACATGCCTTCATGCAGTCAACATGCTTATTCGTTCTCCTCTTCCTCGTGCTTCCTAACTGGCGTGATATCTCGACGTGTATTGTCTGAATAATCCAAGCTTAGGCGGAGTGCAGGTCATGCTTCCTCCATGGTTTCTATTATATATTCTTATCCAGAGAGACCAGCAGTGGAGCAGCAAAAAGTATCCAAGACAAGTGTGGGCCAGTGGACTCGTTGGATCACAGCTATCTTTTGGGAAGATGAAACACGAGTCTAAGAGATGTTAACAAAAGGAGAAGAGAATCAAAAAGTATCTCACTAAAAGTCGCTTGATGAGGAACCAAATCAAATGGGATAAAGTAAGGTTGGTTTGTCCCTTAGCAGATTGAATATATGTTCTATAAGCACCGTTCTGACCTACTTGTGTATTACTTGCTGATGAAGTCTCCATGTGAGTGAGTGCTACAGTAAAAGAGGAGCGAGAGCTGAGGATAAACAAGGTGGGATTTCTTTGGATCACTGCACATCATCGCCGTGGACCAAAAGGTTTCTTAATGCGGGAAGAAGCAGATGGAGACCATGGCATTTGCTTGACATCGAAGGCAGACCCCACTACGCTGCTGCTTTCGTCCTTCCATGATTTTGGGGCAACTCAACAACCGGGTGGAGTAAGAAGGAATCCAAAAGAAGAATGACTTCTTCGAGTACTGCGAAGACGTCCAAGGTTCACTGGGAGTTCAAATTCCCATGGACTGGGGATGCATTGATGGCACTGCATGACGCCGCTGCTTTTGTAAGGATCCCCTTGACAAATAGGCTCAAAGCAAATGGACAGCTCCATGAATTTTGCTTCATATGATAGGATTTGACAGGAAGAACATTTACCCGGGGGATCAGAAAACCCTGTGAAGAAGTACCAAATGATATCCAACTTCTCGAGCGAGTGCATGCGAAATATCATCTCGTTGGTGCTCCTCTTGTACGAGTTCAAAGAGGGCGGTGTAAGATCCACCGGGGGAGCGGTCCGAAGCGTGCGTCATAAGTGCGCATCCACCTTGTGCGAGGCTGCATTAAAGAGACGCGTTATTTCCATTCACGTGAGCCTCATGCATTGGGAGCAAGAGATCTCTTTTAAGTCTTCTATCGTAGTGGGGAATTTGCGTTGTAGGTGAGCAAAATAGAATGCCTGATCTGTAGTCTTCAATATGTGTGGGGGATATTAATGAACAGAAAACCTGTTAAGCTGTCGTCGATACCAAATTTTAGGGCCTTAGGATCTCATATGAGAAGTTTGCACTTAACAATGTTACCATGTGTTTATAGAGTGTTTAAGTATTTAAAATAAAATTAAGTATTTAAAAATAGAAGTATTCATTGTCGCGCTCTCGGATGTATGATCATCGAATTAAGAAATGACATCCATCGTACCGTGTCATCCGAATATCAAGTTGGAATCAACGATTAAAACTCAATTCAATCTATATACTAGCTTAGCTCAATAGGATCCTTCTTTAACATAGTATAATGAAATCATATTTTTAGTTTATTTATAATTTAATTATAACCTAGATAATTTTGATGGAAGCCTCAATCAATCTTTAGTATGTCAATCAATCATCAAATATGCCAATTGATCTTTGGTATAATGACCAATTCTCTAATATTGCCAACCCCAACTTAACATTTAATCATCTAGTCACTTCACTTTTTTATATCATGTATCTAAGAAATACTTGATACAAGATTAATCCTTCAAGCTCATCGATCAATTATATCATTAAAAAAATAATTTTAATTTCATCATGTCATATCCACTTGATATGTGAATCTAAACTCTATGTTATATGTAAAATAAAAAAGAAAAAAAAAAGTTTACTTTTAACATTCACTATCTGAAATACAATTGAGGCATGAATCTAAACCATAAACCTAGATTATAAAATATGAAGAAAAAAAAAGATCATTTTGAATCTAATTTAAAGAAAAATAAAATTCATCTAAACAATCATGTCTGAGCCCGGGTTCGAACCGGGGACCTCTAGTGTGTGAGACTAGCGTGATAACCGACTACACCACCCAGACGATGTTGCAAAGAGGCGATATTATATTTATTATTCTAATATTCTATAATTCTCTGATCAGATAAGAACTTTCAGTACCTGGTGGTGATGAAGTGCCGTAAAGCAGTGACTCGGCTAGATTTCACACTGCAACTCCAGTCGCTGACACCATTCAATCCTTGGGTAGTGCCTCTAATGGGAGGGCAGAGCATCTGTTTCTGGTGTCCAAACGATATGATGGCTTTCTCTCTGGACCATGTTGGACCCGAATCTGGCATCACCACGAATAGATTAATTATCGGGCTATCAGAAACGGGTACCGACACATCTATCAGATTTACCAAGATTGATCAAACTGGTTCGCCCAATTACATTAGACAATTTGATGGCATAGATTTAATCGGGGTGCGCCAAGCCCGAGAAGCAGTGCAACGCACGGGCGACGCTCGAGAGCCCCAGCAGCAAGCTGCCGTGGGCGGACCCTGCCCCACAATAAATTAATTTAATATCATAATGGACCTATGGCCCACGTATCAGATATTAAACTGATAAGAACAGATACTACACTTGATCTTAGCCAAAAGGCCGAGAAAGGTATGAATGGAAATGAAGCTGCCGATGTCCTTTTAACGAGGGCTCCGTTACCTGTAATTCGAAGATCGGCGATGTGGGACTAAACCATCGATCGTGTCTCATTGCCGGAGTTGCCTTCTTGAGGGTTCCCCAGTTCGTAATTAATTTCTCGACGTTGCCTTTACCATTTCAAATTGCTCATAACTTCGACTCGGTGTTCACCCGTAACATAGGCTTAACGACGAACCAGAATGACATCTAATTTGTTATAATGACATCTCTTTATTCTCGTAAATTCCTTCTATGCCGTTATACATGATATCATGTACGTATGACGATTAACAAGTACAAAAATATATATGAAGTTCTAATCCATGTGTTCTATCAAGAGATGTTGGATCTGCCGGGATGGTCTCCCCAACTTTCCATATTAGACACAGGCCATACTCGAAAGGTTCCATTAGGAAGGCATCCAGTGTAGAATTTACCATCTTCCTTGCATGTTTTGCTTAGTAGTATGTTTATGGCAATTGAAGGACCCATGACAGGAGAACTCCAGGTATCTTTCTGAAGCAGGAAGAGCAGGCAGCTTCGGCACGGCCGCCACCACGCTGTTCTCTCTCACCCCGCACCCATCCTTGCAAGAGAGTTTAATGCCTCTCCTCCCTTGTGTCTTGCCTTGTTGCCAACTTGCGCTCTTGGTGCATTCCAAGTAGGCAGCAAAGAAGGTGGTCATCCTTCCTTCTGAGTCTAGCACCGCCGGGGGAGCTCCTGACAGGAGACCGGAACGTGCATTGGAGGAAGGGGGACTTAGAAGCCATGCATCGTAGGCTTCGGGCTCCGAGACCAGCACGGAGGGGGTTGCACCTTCAAGGTTTCCTGCAGCCTTGGTAGGTCCCTGTTGCTGTCAGTTGACATGACGGACTTGTCCTCCACGGAGGAGAAAGGAATGCTCCCCAAGGAGCGGGACCTGTGGCAATTACTCATCTATATGATGGCTGGTGAGGTGGTCGGGGAAAGAAATGGCGAGGTGCATAAATATGCTCATGGCCTCCCTAGCGCAAGTAATATTTCTTAGAGAGGTGGCAACAAAGCGTGGAGGGAAAGAAGAGGTGTTTCGTGGGGTTTTACTAAGATGGAAGAGGTAAAGGAAAGGCAACCTCCGGTGTGGGTCTGCAGCCTTTGGATCGATCCGATTAATCTATTGGGAGATGCAACTGGTCTAGATGTAATGACGAACTTGCAGGATTGGACGGGGATCTTACCGTCTTTCGATATTGTCCGTGACTAGATTATATATGTTCTGTCTCTTTTGATCTAAGGAGCGACGCTGTGTGGTAAGATCTGATGACAGCATGTTAAGATGTTAGCTGTCATGAACAAGATTCTTGAAAGATTGAACTGAAACAGCCGGAGTTGTAGCAGCGGGCGGCCGGATTTACGTTGCCTTCAAGCCTTGGGTAGATACAGCATCTTTGCAAAACATTCTGCCCTCAACGACTTTCATGTTGCTGCTCCTGGAGGAAACCAAGATGAAC
Organism: Musa balbisiana; assembly: GCA_004837865.1. NCBI lineage: Eukaryota > Viridiplantae > Streptophyta > Magnoliopsida > Zingiberales > Musaceae > Musa > Musa balbisiana. The sequence continues at coordinate 39,771,882 of CM017195.1, read as the reverse complement.
TATGTGGAGTAGTTCACTCGAAAGCAACCATCGACTGGAGGATAGTATTTGCACAAGAACAAAATCGAGATTTTTTAGTCAATAAATTGTCGATAACAAGGAAGGAAGGCACCAAAATAATTAGCATTTCCTTCTTATCAACAGTGGTTATATCAAGAAACATGATAGCAAGTACTGAGAAATTGCACGCATGGTTCCTCCAAGCACTCGATAAAGTCATGCAGAGCAGTCAGAAAACTTAATGCCTGAAGGGAAATTTCATATTGAAATCATCAGACGTTGTCGAGCCGAATTGGAAGTCCTACAACAGATAGCTGCATGCAAACACAGGGCAATATAAGCTTAGCATTTGTTTCTGAAGGCAACAATTCTGAGTCATCCAGAGATGTTTCTGAACATAGGACATGGTACAGAGACAAAAGAACAAGTAAACAACACAGCTATAAAATTAGAACCCAGTGTATCCAAGTTCTTGATTAGCAAAGTCGCCACTAGTTACCAACAGCCATCATCTCATTTTCTTTCGTTCTGATGATGATGCATCTTCTCATGGTGGTCCTGTCAGAAGGTCACAACGAGGGAACAGTAGGAGCATTTACAACTGTAGAACCGAGGAGGTCGTCACACAGGCTGCCAGTGCTCTCATGAATCTTCAGGTTCTCTGCCCTGGGGCTGCTTCCAGTGCTGCTGGACAGTGAACCAAATGAAGCCTTCTGTAGGACACCAGTTGGTGAAGATTCTAACTGACAGCTCGAGTCCCAACCATCGCTCAACAAGTTTAGCGATGATGATGATGAGCAGTTCTTGCTTTGGTTCTTGGGAGTGGGATTAGTGCTGGTCAGAACCTCCCCCAGAGGTCCAGCCATGGAGGCCTCCCAGGAGACCGGTTTCCAACAAACCTGTTGATGACACACTTCATTCAGCAAACCTACTCCTAGACCCGTGTTAACTAGATCATATTCCCTCGATAACTTGAGAGGTGAAAGTGGCAGTTTGTCATAGTTGGATGAGGATGAAGATGAAAAGTCAGAGCAAGCCATGGGGATTGAGATAGCCAGCTGGGTTTTATTAAGTTGTGTGTCTTGTACATCAGGCCAGGTGACGGTTGAACGATCAGACTGGGCTTTGGGGCAGACATCAATGAAGTGTCGAAGGGGATGGGAATGGACCTCAGGCTTTGAGTTAGGGATAAAACTGATGTTATCAGAGAATGAACTGCTGGGAGGATTTAAAAGTGAATCAGTGGAAATGAACCCAAAGTCCCTTCCCGATGAGGTCTCCTCAAAGGGATTGTGTTGCTTTGAGACGGGAAATAAGTTGTTCATGGAATTCTGGTTCACAGGACTCAGCACGGACAGGCCCTTTGAATTCTGCGAAGGATCATTTTGATCTTCTTTGTTAATCAGCACCCTGCGGAAGAACATAGATCAAGATTACATGAGGATCACATCAAAAGGCACATATTTACCAAATGACTTGAGAACCAATCATTATCCAGTATAACAAAACATAAAATGTCAAAATCTAAAAGTATAACCATAAATGCTTGTTGATTCGTCTTTTAATAAAAAAGTCACAGGGACTGGTGATATACCACATGATGTTTACCTTTCGTATAATGAGAGAGAGACTTTGAATCAGCATAAATGCAAACTTATGCAACAACACCACATATTTATTCTAAATTGGTATATACTTTACAAGACACTTGCAGGTGCATTTCTGGTTAACCTATGATAGCTATTTAGAACAAGGTAGTGAATCCAGCATTGTTTTGCATTTTACAAACACAGAAAATTATCACCGACATAGCATCTCCTGACGATGAGAAGGTTAAGTGTATGCAAGACGAGGTTTTCCTGTTACAAATCACTTTATGGTACACCTTGCCACATACCGCCATGCAAGATGAAAAATTAGTCCCCTAAAATTATTGTGATGCTGCAGATATTAAATGTGGCTCCTCAACCCTGATATAGTCCCAAAGACAAAATAAAGTGACGCAGAAGAAATTGAATGACAACAGAGGAACAAAATCTGTTTGTTATGTTATAAGATGAAAGGTCAATAATCAAGTGGTGATAGCTTGCAGTACATTTGAAGTTTTTATTACTAGAATTCTAACTGATTTAAACTTCACCACTTCAAATTATAGCTTTCCCAACTACTTATCTTTGATTAGATGTCTTATTGCATCGTTATCAGTTTATTTGAAATGCATATAAAGCACCATGTAACATAGTTCATGAAGATGTAACTGAATGCCATTATTAAAAGTAAGATTTAGTTGTTCTCATGAAATGCACAAATACAATTCACTTTTATCAATGTTCTGTCCTTTCCATAGTTCTTATACTGTACATTTTGAAGTTTGATCTCAAACATTTGAAATTTTGCCTAAAATTACTCAGTTTATGTTTTCACCTGAATACTTTCCCTTAACACATAATTTACGTTGCTTCCAGCGACCCTTTTGACTTTCTTACATCATAAACCATATATAACTTGGTTTTATTTACCATTAAGCAATATTCTTAAAGATCACACCTTCCAATGTTTCAATGCATGGATTTAACATTTGCACAAGCCCTAATAGCATCTTATTGGTAAGAATGTAAGTCTAAGAAAGAGTTTTTCATGGGTATTATAAAAATTGAGAATCAATAAAGTGATAAGAAAATTGCCTTTACACAATAGTCTCTTGCACCATATATTTAGCATGTTGGAATTTGCCCACCAAAGTTATCCGAGTTCTTAGTTTTTTTTACTACATAATAAAATGCCAATCCAGACATGTTCACTATTTTTTAGATAAAAATCAAACATAGAACATAGCAATCTCATCTATTAAAAAAGAAGTTTATGACCTAAAAACTCAAACATATCATATAATTTGAACTAATCAAACATTCAAGTATTCTTTATAACACAATAGCTAAAACAAAAAAAATCCATGGAATATAATTTCAGGAATAAATACATGGAGCAGCTTTTCTTATTTCCTTGTTATATTCATTGACCCACTAACCATACAGGTATCTTCATTGTGAATGCAAAACAGTGCTGAAGTGTTAAAGTGCATCTATTTTACTCATCGAAAGAGAATGGTGGTTTAAAGTGTCGAAGCCATCTAATTATTTATTCACCGAAAGTGAAAGGCAATAGAATCATCAGTAATTTCCTACCCGTTGGACTGTGCATGGAAAGGATCAGCGGTGTTTGACTGCAAGCTTTTACTCTGCCGCTGTGAATTGGTGAGGCTACCAGATGAAATGGCATCAGGAACAGCTGAAGCTGACTGCGATGATGTGATGACGGACACTGGTTTCGCGGCATGGCCAGTTTGACCTTCCACATGCTTTCTTGAACGATGGCGGCCCCGGTTGATATGTCGCTCACAGTACTTCTGGTCAGCAACTGCATCTCTTGAGCACCGCCATTTCTTCCCATCAGTCCGACGGCATCTACCAGGCTCCGGATCAGCATTTCCAGAATACCCCAGATGGAATGGTCCCCATCCAACTGCAACAATCGAAGTAGTTAACAGCAATATAGCCATCGATGTTTGTGAAACAAGAGCTTTCAGCATCCAAAAGGTCCCAAAATGTATACAACATTTAAGATGTTTGCTCATCCCTTTATCCATAAACAAACATTCATTGAGATTATCGGATTTCCAAGGGAAAAGGCAGACACGGATGAAGTGTTAGCTGCACTACCACTATTCCCAAAAGGTTAAGCAGTAAGGAAAGAAGGGGGTTAACTTGTTGCAAAATCCTTAACAAAATGTAATTGCATATGCAGACTTTTAGATATAAAATGTATCACAATGAGCGATTAAAGGAGCTGTCAGAAAGATTGTGCATATCTACAGAAAACAAGCAACTTCAACTTATTTTCTGCCTAATAAAGATGTCAGAGAGTTAAGATTTCTTCGATTGCAAACAATCACAATTTTTCTTGAGAATCTGCAAATAATAACCACCGCATTCAGAAGCAAGCATACATGCATCAAGCTAATGCGGCGACGGCAACAAATGACGACCTACGAGTACCTGAAGCAAAAGATCCAGCTGACAGGGGAGGGAACCCAGAAGCACCGAGGCTTCTCTTGATGGGAATGAGCAGAGTGGCCGGTATGGGCACATTTGCAACGAGGTACTTGTAGATCAAGGCTTGGTGTTCTAACTCCAGCCACTGAGACGGAGTGAAGGGTCCCCTGACCCTCGCCAGAACCCCTTGCATGTTCGCATTAGAGCTTCCGGAATACAAAGCTGGAACAGAAGAAAGGAATACGTGAGGAACAAATGTGAGAAGGCAAACCGGAACTACAGCGCCATATCAGATAAGACGAGCAGATGCAACAGAATGCAGGAGAAAGATGAGGAGAAGAACATGAACGTATTCTTGAAAATAACGACATCTGCAGAGCCCTCAAGGGTCCTGGCAGAAGATTCACAGCCTCCATGCCTTTGCCTGCAGCATTTAAGGACGCACATCAAGCTACATAAACATCAAAGATGTCATATTTTTCCCCCCATGTCTTGGCATCGGCTTCCTCGAGGGAGGTAACAGAGGGGTGGTGAGGGAAACAACAAGAATCAGAGAGAATAAGAGGGGATGGTTCATTTGCCCTTTCTTCTTCTTGTTGATCTTTATGTCCCTTGCTACTTTCCCTGACGAGAAGAAAGACAGAGCCGGTAGTCCCAAAACCACCCCTCGGACGACAGGAACCAAATAGCAGGGGAGGCCAAAGGGAAAAAAAGGGGTGGGGGGGAGGGGGAGAGAAAGATGTCAGCTTTTTTTCTTGATAAGACTGAAAACAAAAGGATCAAAAATTCTACGAAAAGACCGTCCTCCAATCAAACACTGGAATCAAAGAGTCCACCTACTTCCCTGCCCTCCGATGGTGAATGAGAGACCAGTACCAAACCCCCAAAAGAAGGCCTTCTTGAGCCAAACATCAGTATCATGTGCGGGGTGCTGGTTACCTGCATTCCTGAGATAACATTGTGTTGAGGAAGGCGCCGATGGGTGGTTGTAGTAAGGCAAGGTCCCATCGCTGGCGGTAGCCATGTCACTCTGCTTGGATGTCGATGAGAAGCTGAGCATTTGCTCTCCGTCAGGAAGGAGAGGAAGGGAGTTAGATCTGTGGAGGAAATGAGCTGCCTTTGTCGACGCCGAAACCAATGCCTCACTCCTGGCCATCTTGAGGGATCTCAAATCGTAGTCCGCAGGCTCAGCAGGCCTATCATGCTTGTGAAAAGCAGACAGAAAGACTCCTCTTTGCCTGCCGACCTCGGTCTCTTGGGAGAGCAGGGAAGAAGAGAAGAGGTTGCCACTTTCAGATGAGGCTCCCACTAATGCATCCATGCCCAGCACCCCACCCAAGTCCATCTCCTCCTCCACCACCGCCTGAGCCCACTATATGACCAAGGAAGCAATGAGTGGGAAGCTGGGTTCATGGGGTGGGAGGCTGAGGGAGAGAGAGCAGAAGAGTGGGATCAGGAAAGGAAGCATTTCTAAGATGGGAAGTGAAAAAGGAAGGTAAGAGTGAAGTTCTTATGGTTTGGAATAGAGCTCAGAAAACCAGCCTGGTTTTCTTTTCTGGAGCGGGGGGGGGGTGTGGTGAAAGTAAATTATTGGTGGAGAGAGAGAGAGAGAGAGAGAGAGAGAGAGAGAGAGAGAGAGAGAGAGTGCACTCCCTTTTGGACATATTTACAAAAGGACATTCATAAAAACTGTGATGGTGTGCTTATATGCGTTAGTAAAATGATGAACAGATTCATTTTCTAGTTGATTGGAATGATACGAAATCATTTATGCTACAGGCTACAAGAAAAGGGCTACGGGAGTGTGTGTCCTCCCTTCGGGGCAATCTCAGCCAAGCGAACACTGCGAAGTGAGGAGGAACGCAATAAGCGTTTTAGTCGGCCGAAAAGTGGCCCTTTTACTGGGGGGAAAGAGGACGGTGTGCTGCTGCTTCTTCTTGAACTGCTTATCTCAGCGCCGTTCGTTGCATTATTCTTGCAAATGAGTATGTCATCAGGCCTCTCATCTCCCGTAAACTTGGTATCAATATGGTCTCCAGGAAGGCCTTTATTCTTATTATGCTGCATTTCTATGCACAACATGCACTTGAGGTCGAGCCCTCCTCCACACACCGAAATGTACACCGTGATTCGTCAAACTCACGGTGACATCTGTATTATAACCAGCGCGTCGTCCAGCCCTTCGCTCACGTGTTCCCTGCACCTCAATGGGTGTTCTTCTTTTGTTCGTGCTGGAAGCCTACATGGGTTTTGTCTCCGAGCTCCTCCTTTGGCAGGTCTCTCGGTCAAACTAATATGGTGCATGCGTTGGGAAGGCGAAAGCCCTCCCTACTCACACACACCACAACCCGTCTCCCAGCTTTGACATCCATGGAAGCCTTGCGGACTTTCTGTCCCCCCTCCCACTTGTTCGTAGACAAATAGCCAGGTCTCTCCTCCTCATGTGCGTGCATGGAGATTGTCTTTCGGAGGAGGAGGAGGAGGTCATGCCTTTGGCGTTGCTTCCTTACCCTTTTTGCTTGCTTTCGAATAGGATAATTTCTGAACCTATATTTTATTTTTCGTTCAACGTAGAGTACGAATGATTTCTTTTTTTTCTTTCTAGTGGCGATTTGGGAATCTTTCACAATCCTCGATCGAAGAAAGATAGATTGAAGCGACGACTGAAAGCTAAGATGATGTAGCTCATGAGTCACACAGTCCATGCAGTAAGTAGCTCGGAGCGGTAAAGATATGGCTGAGCAACGCCGAGGATGGAACTGTTTGCGATCGGTACGCATAGGTTGATTCACGGTTTATCATGTAGATGTAGCTGTAGCTGATGATGCATCATTCTTATCCACGTTTCTTTGATTTCTTTTTATTGCGATTGGTTTGGTAGATTCACGAGTTGCAAACAGACATTTCTGGCGCTGCCAACATACAATTCCTCGAATCTCACACACACACCGACATCAGGTAATAATTAACACGAGCGCGTTAGTAGGTGTTGGTAATTAATGTGGCCAACGCGGTTGGGTTGGGATTTAAGAGACAAATACAAAATGCATTTAATGAGGGAGAGGATGAAAGAGTTTGGGGGGGGGGCAGCAATTGAAGACCTCGAGCCCATGCACCCTCCGACGACGATCGTAATGGTAATTCGTTGGCGAATGTTGGAGATGACATTTGATGGTATGGTATTGTAGCACAGCAAGCGTATATGAACATGGAGAGACCAACGCAGGCGTTTTACGTGTTGACAGAGAGAAAGAGGGAGATAATTAAGAGAGAGAGCAAGCATTGCGTGGACAAAAGCCAGAAAAAGAAGAGGATGGATGAGAAGTTACAATGAGCACTGTCCTCTCTCGGTCGCCACACCACATGCCCAGCAGAGGAGCCTTCTCTTTTTGCTCGCAAAGGTGGAGGAAGATTCCACGAACAGTGAGCTTCGTCTGTTCACCCCACTCCTTTCTACAGCCACAACAAATGATGGACCTATCCTTTGGTGCCATCAAATCGGAGGGAGCTTTAAGGTGGACTTAGGGTGTCCTCGACTGTCTTTGATGGAGGAGGAGGAGGAGGAGGAGGAGGGAGACGGTACGTTGTTTTCTAGCTGTGCTCCCCATGGACCCAACCTAAACCCTCCAGGGTCCATCTCCATCAGTCATGCGGCTATCCGTGTCATCTCTCATCCAACAGGGGAATCCAACAGCAACGCATGATAGGGACGGGACGTATCAATCCACCTCTCGATGACCTTCCACGGAGAGAGACTAGATCGAACTAAATCTTTCTCTTATATCATGTCATCATTAATTCGTGTTTGGTTCATATTTACCCGAATCAAGGACAAGGAAACCTGATGCCCCGGTTGGTCCGTGGACGACATGAGAGACCCCGGAATGGTAGAGCCCAGGATGACAAGCTCCTTATCCTGACTCGGGACCTTCTCGTTACTGCTTGGAGTCACCAAAACTAATAAGCTCTGTGGGACAGGAGACAAGAACAGATGCGCTGAGTTGCCGTAGACGACCACATCGGTGGCCTCGGGAAGTGCAAGCCTCGGCAGACGCTCCATAAACAAATCCCTCGGTTTTGTTACGGCTGTTCACCGTTCACGCCCCTGCCTATTTGCTTGCTTGCTTGCTTGCCGAATTGTGGGGGAGATGAGCGGAGGAAACGCAACGTTTTGCTAGTGTTCGACGAGTGCACGCACACACACCAAGCAATCCAGACCGCAGCGGTGCTTCGTTTTGCTAGTGTTGCGCAGCCACTTCAATACCGACAGTGCCAGTTCCAAGGTGGTGTGGCATTGTTGGCATCAACATCGTTGTCCGTCTCTGTCTTGTTCGAGTGCAATCAAATTTGATATCCTACCCCAAGATCTGTAGTTACAATGGACAAGTTACGATATTTATAGCTGGACTGCATGGACGATACAGCACTTGCAATGTGGTGTCGGGTCCATCTTCTTGGTGAGTGTGACCCCCTCATGTCTAGTGGAACAAACATCCAAGTCGTTGTTAACCAGATCATTGATATCCTCCTTTAGTTGCATGCGAGCCCTACCATCGTCCGACATCAGTGGTATAAACGCAAGATGGTTGTCTCGCTCTTTTTAGTTCCAACAATGTCTTTCCCTAAACCATTCTGATGGAAGCAACCTTCTACTGCGCCAATTGCACTCGCTTTTGGCATCGATGCATTTCCAGTGGTTGAATTATAATCTACGGATTGTTGAAAGCATCCCCAGTAGGACTGCCATGGTTTTGGCATACTTCAGAAATGATCAGAATGGAATCATACACACACACAGCTGCATCTGTTTCTTCTGCTTACTGTCTCATTCCTGGAGCTAATCAGATAGCAGAAACATTCTCAAAAATGAAAGTGTGGGTAATCAGCATGCTCTTTAAAATGGTGCAATGCTAGAGATGATCCAGTCAAAAGTGCCTCAATGTCAATCAATATTCTCTTTGCATCAAACAAGCACATGATTCATATTTTAATACCTGGATTCAGTCCACGCCATGGATCCAAATAGGCATTTCTTACTCCATCATTATTATGGATGGTTGCTATTAATTACCACTAGCTCTGTAGAGTCGGTCATCAACCTCCGCGCTCTCCCTTGACGCTGGGAACCCAAGAAACAATAAACATATCGGAATTACTCGATCAGAACCAAGAAAAATCCACTGGGGGAGCACCTAAATATGTCATCATGTGTCTTGGCCATGGGAAGAAGAAAACAAAAGAGAAGTCTTGCCTTTGGATATTATATTTACACATTCCTAGGAAGACATGAAGATGCTACCGCCCTTCATGCCTAGAGAAGACACAGAGAATAACATGCCATATCCTATGTGTATATATCTTATCCTCTTCCGTGGCAGGCCGTCTCTCTCTCTCTCTCTCTCTCTCGTTCTCGAACCAAGCGCATATGCGTGCCTTGGCTCACATGCGAACGGTGGAGGCGTTGATTAGTTCAATGATACGGCAATAAACAATACAATATGCGGTAGAAAAAGCATCGTCACACGTTCTTAGAGTTGGGTTTCGAGACATAAACAATCTATTTGGGAGTTGATTTATCGATCTACATGTATTTTATATGTAAAGATAGTATTATGATATGTCATTAACTAGTGATGTGCACAAGCACCTTTTTGCAGGATTACAAGGATCACATGATTTTAAAATAAGTTATAGATCTAGATCTCTTAGGAGTAAACTATTGGAAATGAAATTGTAGAGTTGCTTGCGAGAAAAGATGGTCACAGTAGAAAGAGATGTGGAAAGGCTCATAGGCCATAGGCGAGCCTCGGGCCGAATAGGTCGATCCTTTTTGCCGTCGGCCCATAAATGGTTGATCGGTGTTGGGCTGGTGCCCAAGCAGTTTGGACGTCGCCGCAAATTCCCCCGTTAATGTGCGTCACGTCATCTTCTCGGGACCTGATTTATGGCCTGAGCCGGGTGGCGGAGGAGCGGCGCTATTTGATGTCGCCGACCGGATTGCATGAAATGACGTCCCTCTCGCACTCGGGTTGAAGCTCGTTGCATATGTGCGTCGTGTAGTCTCGAGGGGGTGGGTTGCCTCGAAGCGTTCTTGTGGTTATCACCGTGCCTCTTGGACGATGCTCCTCTCCTCATCCTGCTTGGGAATGCAAGGACGAAGACCTTGGAAACATCGAACACCAATGACCTCCGGAAACAGCAGTGTTCTACCTTCCTCTGGCGGAAACAGCGTTCCGTGTCCCAAACGATGGTGAGGTTACCCATCGAATCGGTCACACAGGTCACATCAGGACTGTGATAGAGGCAGTCTCCGGGAGGAATCCCTCACGAGCATTCAAGTTTCCTGCGAGGGCGAAGGTATTGGATTGGTCATTCTCAAAGACCGAAGACCTTCGTCCATAATTTCATGTTGGCTTCATAAATCTTAGATTCTCCACCGCGTTCCAAAACCCCAAACACCAGCAAAGCATTTCAATTGTCCTCCCAAAAGAGCATCTTTCCTGTTGGACCAGATAAATGGGGTTCGTTTGGTGTCTCGGTTCCATCAAATCGTGCCAGGGGCATCTTTACTAGCTGCCGCTGCCGCTGCCGCTGCCGCAGCAGCGCTGCCGCTGCTGGTGGTGGTTCCAGCTTCACTGAACTACGTCTCAGCGTTCTGTTGCATAAATACATGCATACATCCATGGAAGATCTTCCAACCCTCTGCAACGCCACCAGGCACCAAGTACTTCGCGCACACAGATGAAGTAGGATCAGTGTTAAGCTGGGATCATCCAAAGGATTCCTTGTCGTACGGCACCGAGATAGGGATTCGATCCTCTTGAGATCCTAGCCATCGATGCTTGGTTGTGCGAATCTTGAGAGGGGGGGGTGGGGGTCCTCATCATGCGCGGTCAAAGGCTCCTCGCTCGCTTCTGGTGTAATGAGCTTTTTCCCGGTCCCTCGATGCGTTTCTGTTCAGAATCATCAGGTGAGGCACCCTGATCATGTGATGTCGCGACTGACATAATAATACGTTTCAGATGCAGAGCAACATATATTCCCATCCACCCTTTCCATGATTGCAGCTCCTCCGTGCATCCAATGAGATGGTAACCAGCAAGAGCTCAGCTAAGCCCACGCCACCCACAGTGAACTCGATCCCAACTTAGATTCATGAGTGTCCTACTTAGCACTAACATTCCCTGAATCACACTGCTTCAATGCTTAAAGAAAAGCGAAAGGAAAGAGGCAAAACGAGCTCCTTTTCAGCCTTAGCAGCCAGCATTGACCTTTAAAGACAACTTTAGCATTGGAGGCTCTGGCCTCCGTCCCCGTCTTCTTTAATCACATGCCAACAGATGGGAATGTTGCAACATGCCCTTCATCATCCATTTGGTTCACTTTGACAAGGACCCTACCATGGAGTGAGTCGTCCTCTCGCAGTGTTTGTAGACTTGTAGGCGTGGTTATTCGTGCGATTTGTCCTAATGCTCCCTCCCTCCCTCCCTCCCTCCTGGGGTGGGTTGGGGGGGGGGGGGGAGGGGGGGGGAAGGCTTGGCTTTATTGTGCTTAGCTGTTCTTTCTCCTTCAATTCCAGCCACTTTCCATGATGGTGGTGTCATCAATGCGGTCTGATGCAGGTCCCCACTGTCTCCTCTTTTCCATCATATATCTGCAAGTGGAAGCAGGAGTGCAAACAAGGGAACAAGGACTCGAGGATAATGAACTGACCATAGACGTTCCTGGTCACAAGACGAGAGAGATGGAAGAAGCTTAGGACGGCTTTGAGGGCTGGATGTTGACCCCTCATTCATCCAGAGAAAGATAGAGAGGGATGGAGAGGAGGTTAAAGGTAAAGAAAAGCGCGTGAAAACTTGGGGCATGGCAGGCTGGTACGGGCGAGGGAAGTAAGAGGCTTTAATGAGATCTTTAATCGGGAGTTGGAGCCTCAGAGGAAAGTGGAATTCTCCTTGTGAGATTGCAGCGAACCCCCTCTCTCTCTCTCTCTCTCTCTCTCTCTCGCATCAGCTGACGCTACTCTATAGCGCACTGCTCTTGTCGCTCTCACGCTGCCAAATAGGGAACCTTACTCCTTTGCCTTTAGGCTATCTGCGCTTTTGTAGGGGATCTTGCTTGGATTTTGTTTGGGTTTTGTGCTTCCCACGTGAAAGACAAGCCCCACCCGCCCTTAATTGCATTATTATTGTGCAGCAGCTGAAGCCTACGTGATTTCAGCTTTGCCTCTCCCCTCGTCTCCCTTTTGTTTCCCGTCTACTTACTTTGGATAACCAGGACTTTAATCAAACAGTTGACTGCCCCTATCTCCTCGCTCGAGTTTACATATACAAACATTCTGATTCATGGCACTTCTTTCTGAAACCCTGCTCGAAACTTGTTTTAAGGATTAACATCTTGTGCGAGATCTTAATATTTGGGGATGGATGGGGTCATTGGTTCCTCCTCCTCACTCTGAAACACCTTCCGATCAAGTACCACAAGGTGCAACATGACTTGTCAAATCATTTGTTTGTACTGCGTCCTCCGTGTCATGTGCACCCAACGAGAAATGCTTTCTTGTCTCGACTCGACTCGACTCGACTCATTGTGACTTAAGTCGGGCCGCGAAGCTGCGCCGTATACCCCAAACCTATCCATCCAGTGCTAGATTACTTCCGCTGAAACCCCTTCGTGGTGGGGGGCGGATGGGCTCGTCTTTTATCACCCTTCCCCGATGCCTAGAACTCTCCTCGTTTCCTTTTCTCCCAAGCTGCATGCCTACCCACTCATCTTTATCGATGTTCTCTTTGCTAACTCAAATGTCGCAAATGAGTGTGTTCGTTCTCGTCGACCTCACAGACTCTCTCTTCTGATCTTTATCATTCTATTTCAGAATGAAAAATAAAAAAGAGAAAGGATGACGAGGGTCAATTTTGTTGCAGAGAGAAAGCTAAAGACTGCTTTAGCATCAGAGGCTTGCGCATGCACAGGAACAGTAGTGTCAAAAGTGAACGTACACCTAAATGCTTTGGCACAGTGAGGTCATCTTGGAACCATATATGTCATGTTGAAAAAGGATGTCATCTCGGTTGCAGAAATCCAAGAATTCATCGACGGAATGTTACCAGAGAAAACATGGAACAATTTCGTGCTGTGCGATACTGATTATTGAATAGGTCAATTCGATTATTTTCGGATCTGGTTAGGTGGTCGTGTGTGTCTTTTCAAGCACTGGAACAATGATACATCAATATCCACATGTCAAGCTAGCAAATATTATATCGATCTGTACTTCATATTTCAAGCAAGATTTTATGATCAATGCAGGAACTACCGATCGGTCATACTGTTCTAATCGAGTGCATGTTCTTGTGCAATTACATCTTGAACTACTGATGATGAAACGACCTTTTAGCTACTGCAATTACATCGTTTTCACAGATATACATACCTCATAGTTGTTTTCTTACATCTCCACAATTTTCTCTTGCTTCCTCTTACGATCTCGTTGGTGCGTCAAATTCTGTTTCTTATCTACCCTTGGCACATAGAAACAAGGTGCCTTGTTTCCATCCTTCAGCACGCTTTTCGATCTTATACTTGCGTAGAGTGCTAAGTTGGTGTTATCATTTGACGACGTCGGTGGTGGCCTTCGAATGAATTAACTCATCTGGCTTGGTTCGATTTCAATCTGAGTCGAGAATTCTGATCACGCAAAAGATGCTCGAGGAAGAGAAAATTAGAGAAACAGTGTGACCGTGTTTGTATTTTATAGTCGATCTTGATATGCTTCTTCAACAATATGACTCTCATCGATATCGGTTTCATGCAATGCATCGAACGACTTGGTATTCTATTTTCATGCCTTCACAATGACCTGAACGCAATGAAAGTGGTGTTTATTTATTGACGGGCTCCATTCTCGAGGATGAACAGAATTATAGCAGTTATTAGTGGCAGCATCTAAAGGGACCCATCGGAGGATGCACTTCCCAGAGTTGCACCCCGATAAGTCCCTTTAGATACTGCTACAGGCCACAGAGCTGTATCCATCCTTGTGTTCGAGCTCTACATCTCAGTCGTCCATGTTGGGGGCATCCATCAAGCTGCAACTTGTTTTCTTCTTCTTGTTTGAACTTTCAACAACAAAAAAAAAGGGGGTCTATTTTTCTTGTAATTTGCTTCTATCTATTTTATCTTTAACAATCAGGTAAAGAATAATGGAGTAAAGGCAAATGAGTTGGAAGGGGGAGAAGACACAACTTGCTCTTTATTCATTATTGTTCTTCATGTTTATCTTCTAGATAAAGGAGGGTTAGCGGGGAGCAGTGTGATGAGGCGATTACTCCGAGAGAGAGAGGCATCATTCTCACCATAAAGTGCTCATGTGGTACGTAGTTGGTGGATACACCCATCATTGGAGTAATCAGAATGGAGATGGGTATAAGGATACGTTTCTGTTGATCTTTGTACCTTGAAACCCCTCTCTCTCTCTCTCTCTCTCTCTCTCTCTCATCTTCCCTTCGACCTCACTTCATTCCCTTTAAACCTTTTTGGTACCAAATCATTCCCACATGAGAATCTGCCCCCTGGGAAGGCAATCCACCAATGCGTGCATCACAGAAAAGCCTCGGTAGAAATTCTGTGGAGATCATTCAACCTCGACGATTTTACCACCATAGAATGGTCCAGGATATTACCACAGATAACATAAGCAGATTGCTTGTTAATCCCAGTAAAAATTGTTGGCAGCAAAGATTTAATTAGCCTGACTGACTGTAAATTCTTACCAGCAAGGCATCAGTTTTTAAGATATAATAAGACACTTTAACTTGTATTTTAAGACTAATAATAACATAAGAAGCTTTGAAGGTCTTTCTTCAATTGCATGCTTAAATCCCTCGCTTCAACTGTTTGACTTGAAAACAATGATTAGCTTAGAGTCTGAAACTGCTCAGATTCTTCTGTGGCTAATATGATAATCCTCTGTTTTTGTTTCTGTTTACTTCCATGAATTCGGGCCTTCTCCTCATAATTCCTGGAATATAATAGGCTTACCTAATTGGAAGCATAGATTGACATGCTCTCCTGAAGCAGTTGTCGTCTATATGTGGTCCATAAAAGGGCATAAGGAGGTTCATATGGACATGTAAAGTTATGGCAAAACCATCTTCTCATCCCCTATTCACAAAGGACACCTATTTTCTCCTAGTTTTCTTTCCTTAATATCAGTATCATCTCTTACTAACACTCTCCGTGAATGTGTCGTCCTCTTTTCGGTCGCTTAATATTTATGTGGACAAATAGATTTAATCAGGGATACTTGGATTGCACTGTGTCATCATAGTACATGAAGTACTGTAGTGAAGTGACTAGTTGGACAGTCGTCCTTCCTGCAGCTCTATCTCATGGCCATTAGACTGTAAAGGCAGCAGCCTTGCTTAGCCATCTGACCACCATCTAGCTCGAAAGCTAGCATAAGATTATAGAGAGAGAGAGAGAGAGAGATAGAGAGAGAGAGAAGGGGCTTCTTCCCATTGACGATCTTTGCATTGATCTTGTGCTTTTTGGAAGAGTTCTTCTTGCGAGTGATTAGTGCAAAGTCTTCTTAATTTCTGGTAAGGGTTCTCAGTAGATTGCCTGGGGACTCAACACAGGGAGATGGGAAAGGAAAGAAAAAGCCACAACCATGTCCCTTCTCGGAACACATCACCACCGGGTGGCGTAGGTCTGATATTGTGAAGCATCTGCCTGTGGGAGCTCATTCCTTTTTGCTTGGTTTAAATGATCTTGTTTGTTCTCCTCTTGTGCTGGGCGATTGGTTTGTGTCCTCCATGAGGGTTCTGAGCAGCTAGGAAATCCAACCGCTCTCTTGCGATTGAGCTTCGTTCGGAATCCCTTGCGGTGGTAGGAGAAAATGAAACCCATGAGCGGCAGCAACAACAACAGCAACAACTGGTTGGGTTTCTCTCTCTTCACACACATGAATATGGAGGTGCCTGCGGAGCCACATCATCACCAAGACCATGCCAGCCATCATCGCCAAACACAACCCGCTGCCGCCGCCGCTTCGTCTGCAGTACCATGCAGCATCTTCCTATCGCCGCAGGCAAACAACTCCAGGATATGCTACGGGATGGAAGGCCCGAACGGAGGACTTTACTCTCAGCTATCTGTCATGCCACTGAAGTCTGATGGGTCTCTGTGCATCATGGAAGCTCTCAGCAGATCCCAGCAGCAAGGTTTGCCCAACGCTCTTCGCATATATTTATATATAGTTTCTTCAAGAAAACATTCCAAAAACGCTTGTCATGGTTCTTATTCGTATCTCAATGCGATGAAGCATTGGTGCCATCTCCATCACCAAAGCTGGAGGACTTTCTTGGCGGCGGACCACACATGGGGATCCATCACCAGTTTGGGAACAATGGCAGGGCAGCAATGGCGTTAAGCTTAGACAACACGCACTACGGCAAAGAATCCGAGACCGAGGGCAACCGAAACCACTCTCTGGACCATCTCCGCAGACAACAGATTCAAGCGCAACAGCAACAGCAATTCTACTTCCAGCCATTGCAGGAAGGAATGTGCTCCGGGCTGACGAGCCATGAAATGTATGAGGCCACGATGGGGGAAGGCTCAACGGCATACGAAGGGATTCCCAGCCTGAAAAGTTGGGTGGACAGGCACTACAATGCTTGCGGCAACGCGTTGTGCGAGGAAGGAGGCCTTGGAGCCGGCCCTGTCGGTGCAATGGGTTATGGGGAGCTGCAGTCTCTGAGCTTGTCCATGAGCCCTGGATCTCAGTCCAGCTGCATCACAGCTCCACTGCACATCGCCACTGCCGCTCCAACTGAGTGCATGGATTTAGATGCGCCAAAAAAGAGAGGGAACGGCAAAGGGGGCCAGAAGCAACCGGTTCACAGGAAATCCATCGACACATTTGGGCAGAGAACATCCCAGTATAGAGGTGTTACAAGGTCAGTAGGCATATAGTCGTGAAAACCTTCCACCACCGTCCTCCTTATTAGTTTTTGTTTGATTTTTCTGATATGTTTCTGCAAACTTTTCATGCTTGTTGACATGAATCAAGTAAGTGTGTTCCTCATGATCTTTTTCTAGCAAAAGTTTATGATGATTCCTTTACATGTGATTCATGCATCAGGCATCGGTGGACTGGTAGATACGAAGCACATCTTTGGGACAACACTTGCAAGCAAGAAGGTCAGACAAGGAAAGGAAAGCAAGGTGAGCGAGCTGATTCAATAAAATCTGCTTATTTCTCTTAATGCTGAAGATTCAACTAAGCTAAACTAACTACAAAACGATGAATTCTTGTTGGTCATGTTCTTGGTCTGGGAGAATGTCATAACCATTATGCTTTCCTGCAGTTTATCTCGGTACGCTTTCCTTGAACTCACATGTCAACTTCACATTCTCTGTTTCTATTCCCTCCTTTCTACTTCGAACTTCTACATGATTTAGCTCAAGTTCATCATCTCGCACCTCAAACTCTCAGGGGGGTATGACATGGAGGAGAAAGCTGCTCGAGCGTATGACTTGGCTGCATTAAAGTATTGGGGGCCGTCAACACATATCAACTTCCCGGTATGATTCATCAGTTCAAATCTTCTTTAGACTTGCAATACTGTGACATTGAGTACTGGCAATGGATTGGTTTTCGTGTAGTTGGAGAGCTACCAAGAAGAGCTCGAAGAAATGAAGAACATGACCAGGCAAGAGTACGTTGCCCACTTGAGAAGGTGCGAATCTCCTTTCTTCCATTTCATACACCGATTCCGAGTGGTGTTTGTCAAGGGCTTCATTTCTTTGCATCGATCGGATTACAGGAACAGCACTGGGTTCTCACGAGGGGCTTCCATGTACCGAGGAGTCACAAGGTTACTTCAGCTCTTAGAGATCAAGCATCAACGCTTCCTATCTTTGATCCTATCTTTGTAACTAACATTTCTCTTCAGGCACCACCAACACGGAAGGTGGCAAGCTCGAATTGGTAGGGTTGCCGGGAACAAAGATCTGTACCTCGGAACCTTCAGTAAGTTTGATGCTAAGTTTACATTTTGAAGTAAAAGCCTATAGCTTTCACATAAATACTTGGTTTTGTTTATGCTGGCCTCCTGTCATGCTCTGCCTTCTAAGAGTTGCCAAAGCTTCTGTGAGCTGTTGTACAAGTTCAAACTTAAAAGAGTAGATCACGTAATTTCAGGCCTCTGTTGTACAAGAAAGTTATATTAGCATGTCAAGAAGCCTTGAGGAATGCTGTTAATAAGACTTTGTTTGATTGATTTAGTCTACAGAGCAAAACTAAGAAGTATACATAGTTTGACCTTCGAAGATTTATTTAGCTACTATGTACATGGATTCATAAGATCCCTGTTCTCACATAAGCATGCAGCCCTGGTTCTCAGCAGTGAGATGGAACTTTCAGGTACACAAGAGGAAGCTGCTGAAGCCTATGACATCGCTGCAATCAAATTTCGTGGGGTAAATGCAGTCACCAACTTTGACATAACCAGATACGACGTCGACAAGATAATGGCTAGCAGCACACTGTTATCGGGAGAGCTGGCGAGGAGAACCAAAGTTAATGACGCAGGAAAAGAACCAACCCCAGAACAAAGTGGCTGCAAAGATCTTGTGGAAGAAAACAGTAGCAGTGGTTCGGGTTGGAAGATGGACTTCCAGTCGGCTCAGCAAGCTCCGCCTTCATCAGAATCGCATGATCCCAAGTCCCTAGGAGGCGGTGGCGACTACAGGAGCCCCATGGAGTTCTCACCTGTTCTTCATGGTCTGGTTGTGGAAAGCTTGAGTCCAGCGCAAGGCGTGGGTGATTTGGAGAAGACAGGGAACTGCCACGCAGCAAACCCAGCATCGACGATGGCCACCGTGGGCTGCTCCCCGGATGAGGGTCATCATGATGGGACTGGTTTCTCATTGATGTATGGCAAGGCATCACCAAAGTTCACTGGTTCTACCACCATAAGTTCTTGGGTTCCACCTGCTCAGCTCAGGCAAACGATATCCATGTCTCAGATGCCAGTTTTTGCTGCATGGGGTGATGCTTAATCTTACTGTTGCGATGGTAGGAGCATCGGAAGCTCATGAAGGAGAACCTCGATAGAGAGAGAAACAGAGAGACGTGGCAGATGCAGAAAACGAAGAGACTGGTAGTGGGTGACGAGATGGTTAGAGCAGGCTTTTAACATGTCAGTAGGTTAGGTCTTTCTCTTTCTAACTCTGGGGCCATTTTGGAGGAGAATACTGCCAAACACAGTGGGGCTTCAGGGTTAGAGAGAATGATGTCATTGTATGAAATGATGTTTAGTTAGTCAACAAGAAAAAAAGTTGGATTTCTTACGGCGTTGCAGTACAAACTTTTTGACCACCATCGCTGACCCTCTCCTAACTGCTCCCTGTGCTAAAACCTTTTATCTGTGTGTTCTGCTTTCGATACATTGATCGTCCCGCATTGATGATTGTGAGAAATAGGTGAACTATTATCGAGGAAAACTAGCGTAATTCATACAGATGTGTTCTTCCTTACCACTTTCCCGGGCATATTTCTTTACCATCAAAATTCATACACCTATAATAACCTGCCAAGAAGAAACCAAATGATATTAAAGAATCATTTCTTTAGAGAACTCCTCTCGTGTCATCCGGAAACATAATAATAGTGATAGCAACAGAAAAGGCCTCTCCTAGTCCTTGGAGCTCTCTCTGTCTTCCTTCCAACGACCAGACGGGTCTTCTCGACCAGCTGTGGGACGACACCTTTTGTCGCTGGGCATCCGCCCCTCGGAAAGGTCCGCAAGCACAAGTCCTCCTCCTCCTCCTCCTCGCTGCTGCTTCTACCGCCGCCGCCACTGGCAGCGTTGTTCAGGTCATCCGCAGCATCACCATCCTGCGGACCGCGTCCTCCTCGCCTCGCGCGTTAGTTGCTCCTCCCCTTTCTCTTCTAGAGGATTCCCGAAGACCCAAGAAGGCGAGCGGAGCTGACAAGGAGTTTTTTTTCGCTTGTTTGAACTACTACTTCTGCAGCGCTGGGGGCATAGGGAGACTGGAAGCGGCTGCGGAAGAAACCGGTGCCGGTGGCTGAGGGAATGGAGACGGTGGAGCCGAGAAGCCCCACCGTCTCTGACTGGTTCGTCCCAAAACCCGGGCGCCTGGACTGCACCCAGGCGAGGCGCGTGTATGCCAGGCGGGCGCTTTCACTCGGGCGGCGCCTAGGCGTGGGCCTGGACCTGGGCGCTGGGCTGCCCAGGCGCGCCCCGCGCCCGGGTTTGATCACCTAAGTTCGTTAATACCAAACGACCCCCAAACCCCTCGATTCTGCTTCCCTCCCGCGCTTCGTCTCTCCGTCTCGCGCAGGAAACCTAGGCATCCCCGACTCTACTCCTCGCTATTGCGTGCAAGTCGATCGGCGACCCTCTCCGTCTCAATATTTCCCCCCCTTCTCTGAACCCGCATCCTTGCCTTCCCCTGCGATCAGCCTCCCTCCCTAGCCTTCCCCTACTCTCAACCGACCCCTATTCTCAGCCTCCTCCCCTGCAAAATTTTGTTAATTTTTGTTTATAATAGTTAATTCTTACGACTAATAGTTTATGAATATAGTGTTAATTACAGTATTTTTGACCGATAGAATTTTGAATTGTTAATTTTTATGTAATCTTGTTTTGTTTTGTTATTCTGTTATTAGATTCTGACAATTTAATACTCCAATGTTTTGTAGATGGTTAAATGAATGTAATTTGATATTTAGTGGTGATGAAATTATATGAAACTCATATTTTGTCTAAGGCCGCTTAATGCCTATGCCGTTTTGGAACCTTGCACCTTTTAGCGCCAAGCACCTTTGACAATACTGCTTAGATCACAGCAAAAAGATCAGCTAACTGGATTAGGGAAGAAGAAAGAGATTATATAAGTTTTTGTCAGCTGGAGATTCTAACAACATACTTTCTTTTGCTTTTGGTGCTTTCCCTCCCTTTCATCGCATTGGATTATGGAAGGCAGGAGATTTGATTCGTGCCGTGGTGAGGGAGAAGAGAGTCACATTGAAGAGATAATGAAAGTACTTTCCAATTCCTTTTTTTCTTTCTGTCTATCTTTTTCTCTCATTTGTGTGTCTGTTTGTATTTTCTCTCCTGAGTTGATTTGGGTTTCTTAACATTTTATGTCTTAATATTTCCCCCCTGTATGGAAACAGAGACAAATTGACGGCTCCTTCCATGGAGAGATGGATGAGGTGTATGATACAATTCGGCGTCTCGAGAAGGTTGAGAACACAATGATCGATCTCCATGAAAGCAGCTGTGGCGACTTCCAGGTCTAGCAATTATTGACTTGTTTTATCCGCGTCGCAAGAATATTTGAATTCAGAACAAAATCTTATCATTATCTACTTACATACGTTGTAGTTTTGTCTTTCTTCTTCATGATATTGGAAAATTGCATCACAGCTTATGTTGATGTCATCTTTTTGAGATGATGGGCTCCGTTACCAACTTTGTTGCAGCCCCACTATAACCAAAGGCTACAATAATGGATCAGAACCAAGTTCTGATTGACTGGATGGTTTATCAGTTGTGGTTGAACTGGGACTATGACTAGACTAAGATTGATGATCCTAATTCTACACCCAAACTACTGTAGGACTCCATCACCTCGTGTAGTCAGTTAAAGGATATCATTTTTGCACAAGGCTTTGATGTGGATTGCATAGTTTCCATCTACTTAGAAGAAATCAACATTTTGGGGGCCATGAATATATATTAAAGAGTAGGTGGAACCTGTCCTAGATCTGCTTGCCCGAAAAGTGAAATTTGAGTTATTTCGTATGATTGAGATAAAGATGTATTTTATCAATCTACTCTAAGCATTCTACATTGACGATGCTTATCTTTATACTTATAGTTTTTAAATCATTGTATAACAATTGATAGTTGAACAATTTAAAATATGGATGATCTCTGAGTTCCCCCATTATTCTAACATGTGGTAGCAGCCCCCACATTGTTGGGATCTTTTTTTAAAAAAATAATAGAAATCCTTCAAGCATGTGAAGATGCCTGCTTGCACACACCTATGCATATCATTTTCTCGTGCTTACAAGCATTTGCATATGTGTTTACCTTGATTTGGCTTATAGCTTTGACCATTTAATTCTCTGTCTAATTGGGCAGTCGGGAATGAAAATGATCTCGAAAGCTTGAGTTGCCCACCAAAATATCAGAGTATGAACTCATTCTGGAAGTATTACTCTGGACAAGAAGTAGCACCTGTTCCAACTATATATTGGCGGGAACCATGAAGCATCAAAGTATTTATGGGAACTGAGTTTCTTTATAAGGTAATTAGTAGCTTTGAAGATAGAATGTATGTTCTATATACATGATTTAGATTAACACAGATGTTCATGTGGTGTTAGGGTTAAAAAAACATGTGGGATATCTAATCCTAATTTGGGTAAACTTTCAAGATAATTTATTATGGCAAGCAAATTTGAGGCTTTTATTTGGGCTTGCATTATCACTTCATTTGATGGTCTAAAGACTAACTCATGTATGCAATGATTTGTCATGCTAAACTAATCAGACTTGATTCCTTAGGTAGGGTATTATGGAGGCTGGGCTGCACCAAATATTATATTTCTTGGGCTTTTCTGGAGTTTTAAGTTTGGCAATATTCGAATTGGTAGTGTTTCTGGGATTTATAAGGAAGGCCATTATCATCTAGGTGAGTTTATTCTTCAATCTAGTGTCCCTAATAAATCTATGCTGAGTTATGTTTTCATTTTGTTATTTTGTGGATTGGTAGAGACGAACTTATTTCACTTTTTATTGTCCATATTTATATTTCTATATGCAGATTTTTGCCATACCATTTTCCCACATAGTTCATTGTGATTTTATATGCCAAAATATAAACACCTTCTCTGATCACATATGGTTTTGTCTATATATTTTTGGCCTTCCTGTGTTTAGTTTGTGAACCTATATAATCTCTAAGTTGAACTCAACTAAGATAATTGTTTGATGACACCTTCATTGTGCTATCAAATCATAATGTATTCTTTTAGAAGGACATTTTGAGAGACCTCCATATAGTGAGAGTGATCTTCGGTCTGTATACCACATATGGGATTATGTAATGAAGCTCAAGGACATTAAGGAACCAATAGATATTTTCATATCACATGACTGGCCTGTTGATATCTATGAATATGGAAATTCAAAGAGGCTTGTTCAACGTAAACCCCATTTTAAAGAAGAGGTACACTCAGTTTTATAATTTCACATCACAGTGCATTTTAAGCTGTTATAATTTTACATTCTTATAAAATAATGAGAGTGAAATAGTTATTAATTCTTATTATGCTTACCATCAGCTCCTGGTCAGTTATATTAGCAGTACGTTTTTGCATATCTGATGATATGTTTATAAACAAGTTTCAAGGAGTCACGATTAGCACTAGAAGCTGGGATTGGGATTATCGTTTGAGTTAGTTTATTTAACTGGATCAGGTTGGAATTGGCTGATTATATTAGTTCTCGATTTGTTTTTGTGATTTATAATAGATCAGCTTATTCTGTTAGTTCTCGGCTTCTCAGAGTTTTGGAACTAAATAGTGGATCAAACAACTCTTCAAATCATGCTTAACAAGAGGTAGCCTGGTCAAATTAGAGCCAAAAGTGTAGGATGAATCTAGATTACAGTATATCTTCCTTATCTAAATTAATCGAGGATAATATGAAAAGATATAAAAAGAAATATTTTTATTTATGAACAATTATGCACAAATTTGTTAAAGGATAAAATAAAGAAGAATCATTTAGGATAATATGAAATGTTCTTAAGAAACCTATAGATGTAATAGTTAAAAGATGTGAGACAATTACTAACTAATCATGTAAGGATAGGTAGAGGAAAATCTAAGAGGGCTTTATTAAAAACTATAAATAAAGATTTAAATATTTTTAATTTAACTAAATATATTGCTTTATGTAAATTTTGAAGGCTGAAAAAGATTTATGTAGCCAACCCCAAATTGTTGGGACATTGCTGTTGTGTATCTGAAGTTAAACTAGGAATAGAAGTTCAGAATCTCAGTTTTGTCTCAATAGTTAAGCTCTCTGATTTGAACAGTATTGATCTCAGCAAATTCACTTCACAGCATAAAGTTCTCCTATTATTCATATTGAATACCAACATTAGGTCTCTTTTTTTTTCTTCCTCAAATGATATTGATTCCTAAAAATGAGATAAAATTGTCTTCTTGGGGAAATTTGAGGCTGTTTGCATTTTTACCAAAAAGGTTTTCAGGATTGGGTTTGGATTAACAGAATGTAGTGCAGGATTTGGTTTAAGTTGGTTGTATTGTTGTGTTGACAATTTAATTAAGGCAGACATGTACCAAGGCACCAGGCTTCTTAATGCTTAGGTTTCTAGCATTGCCTTAAGGGTCATTATCTTTACTGAGTATCTCAAGTGTGCAAGGCTCAGGGCCTAAAGTTAGGATGATGAGAAGATGCTAGAGATAATTCAGAGTTGATCAAGTTCATATTAAAGATTTTAAAACTTCAATTATCTGCTCACAAGTCATGAAAAAATTAATGGTATTTTTCCTTTTCACTAATGCTTGGTATCTTCTTCTTGTCGTATTCTTGTTATTCCTCCTTTCCATTACAGTACAACTGTATCATCAGCCAAATTCTTGCTTTCTTATTGTTTTTTATGAGTTTTACATTCTTCAATATTTTACCATACAAGATACTGACTTCCTTGAGATGCTAGTGCCTAAGGGCTTTGACATTTGTCCTATGATCATTGTATGCTCATTCGTGTTATCTTGGAAGTCACATTTTGTTGATGAACTTACAGGGATGAACCAATTTAAGTTTGGTTAATTGTCTAGTTGACATATATAATGTGATTATTTTGGTGGTTCAGTAAAACATTCTGGCAATACAGTCTCCAGAAATTCTAAGATAGAATAACATTGATTCTTGGAGATTTTTTCAGTAGCACTTGTAAAAGTAATTTCTTGTGTTATAAGAATGTGCTTTGTTGCAATGGAAAAACAGTCACAATTTTGATGTGTATAAACTGAATATACTGAACAAGCTATTTACACTCAAAACAATCATGTATACTTCTTTTCTGTCATCAAGAGATCAATATTTAACAAAAAGATGGTCCTCCCAAAGGTCTTTGCAAACTATTTATAGGTATTAAAAAAATGCATCTCTTTAATTACTATCTACAGAAATAGAAATTTCAAGGAAATATCCGATACATAACGCAAGAATTATGTGACAAATGCCATATTTTTCATGTATCCAATATGGATATGGCAACTTGAAGAATCTGCGTTTCATTGCTTGGACAGTTGTAAATTTGTTGATATACTGAGACTATTATGCTGAAAATGAATGTTATGCACTGTTAACATTGATGCTATTAATGCCAATAGTTTAATTACTATGGTTCTTCTTCAGATCAAGAAGAGGACCCTAGGCAGCTTGCCTGCTGCAGAGCTGCTAAACCAACTTAAGCCACAGTATTGGTTTTCAGGTCATCTTCATTGTAATTTTTCAGCTGTTATTCAGCAGAAGGAGGCTGGGTCTGACACAAAGTTTCTTGCTCTTACAAATGTCTTCCAGGTCGAAAGTTTTTTCAGGTAGAGATTACCTGTTTGTTGTTACTATAGTGATGCATATTCTATGAAATCTGTTGACAAGATAAACTCAGTTCAATTTTTAGATTGTTGATATCAACTCAGATCCAGGCCCACATGAAATTCAGTATGACGAGTTGTCACGGACAAACTTTGAAACAAGATGTTTGATGCAATGCTCATGTATGTCCGTGTCTTGTGGGTTTGTTCATGCTTTGTACAGCAGGTTGAGGGACGGCCGAAGGCTAAGAGTCCAATTTGTGTGGGTTTGATGGCCACTTTAGGCTTGTAAATAAAGGTTGTGTCATGTGGACACTTATGAGAGATTTTCGGTCTGTAATGGACCATTTTCCCCTGTGTTGTGTAACTGTTCGGAGCTTGTTAAGTCTGTCTGTAATTTGTATTGTAAACGAAGTGTTTCCTGGATTGTTTGCTTGTGAATCCCGAGTAAGGCGCTTTCTCTAACCCATTTTCTCTTTTGTAGGTCTTAAGGGACCATGGGGAGGTTTCGGGGAGGCTGACCTTTGCGGACGGACACGCAAGGGTGCCGCACGACTTAAGCAAAACCAGCTAAGTCCGTGACAGATGGTATCAGAGCGGGACAAGCACTCATAGAAACACTTGACATGCAAACGTGGGGGACCTAGCGGGGCTGCGTTGAGGACAGCTAGCATGCGTGACTGTTTTGGGGAAAACGGACATGGAGATGTAGGGTAAGAAGTCGCTCAGAGGAGCGGGCATCTGAGAGTGGCATTCAGAGGAATGGCCAACCCTTCGCGCAAGAGGCACCACGAGGACAAACAAGCTAAGAAGAATGCGGAGCACACAAAGGTTGGGATGGCTGAGTTTGAGTTACGGCTCAACGTTAACAACAATACTTGATGGTGCTCAAAGCAAGCAAAGCGCTTGGCAAAAGTTTGAGACCATGTAAGGTGGAATGAGTTGTTCGGCAACCGAAAGAGTTGCGCAAAGCTCACAGAGGTGAGGGGAATTGCTAACTCAAAGAATTCGGTACTCATGCAAGGGCTTGTATGCGGACGACGGACTGTTCGTGGCCATCCCAAAGCGATCGGAACTCGGCGCCATGGAGCATTGAAACTTTCTCTTCGGCATGCGAAGGATACATCCGTAGGAGGCTGAAGTGTGCAGCAAGTTCAGCATGTTGCTAGGCCTTGAGGGGCGCAGTGAGGGCTGTATTGACATGGAGTCGCAATCTAGCAAGTGCGTTTGCAGGAGGCAGAACAATACGCAGTTTGTTCAGCAAATCGGAGTAGTCCAAGGGGATGGTGGTCTCCGAATCGAAGAGAGATGTTTGCTCCAACGGGATAGATATCCAGGAGGGATAAGTCCCGACTCTCCAGAGGGAGAATCTTGTGCAACGGACCGCACATATTGAGGAGGAGTACCTCAACAAATAACACCTCCACGAAGCTCAATGGATCGAGCGAGCGGCGAGGAGTCGTCGCATGATCTCGCTTGAGAGAACGCATTGGTGGATGCATTGCGAGATCAAGTGGGGGAGCGACCAAAAGCAACAGAAATGAAGGCACACTAGGAGTCGATATGGAGATCGGACTCAAGGGAGGGCTGACCCGTGGAATGGTGGGCGCGAGGACCACCATCAACTCAATGCAGAAACGAGGAGCGGAGCAACTTGGGTGTAACTTGGCGAAGTACCCAAGCCGTATGAAGTGAGCCGGCATAGAAGATGGAACATGGAGCGGAGGCGCAGAGCTTTCCGTGGACAGAGGTCAAGGACATGAACTCTTGCAGAGGCAAGAGCAGGATCATGTTGTTCCATGGGTCCTTTCTGATGGAGCGGACTCATCCTGCATGGTGCCAAAGACGAAGGGAGCTTCTGGGCACATGCACCTTATCTCGGAGAAGCATTTGACGGAGGAACCAAGGCGACTTAACTTGCGGAGGCAAAGTTGGGTTCAGAAGGCCTTGGCACGAGGCAAGAGGACGCGAAGGCGAGTACTCTTGAAGAATATGCCACAGTGTTGCTATGAAGTTGCTTGAAGGAAGCGGTGCGCAGCGGAGATTGTGCTGGTAGGGGCAGAGGCCCAGGATCCAGACAATGGTGCACTAAGTGCAGCGAAGTCGGTGGACTTCGGGAGCTACTAGGTGACGGACTGTCCTAGAGCGGTGCTTCATCTAGGTGTGACCCAAGAGTGGGTGGATGAAGGTCGATTGCCAAAGGAGCGAACAAAACCGAAGGTGGAAGAGACCCTGCGATGTATTGGTAGAGGCCACACAAGGAGGGTTCACAATTCGAGTTCATCCCACAATGATTAGAATGCAACGGAGATGTCACCAGGAGGCGACATGGTGCAGCGGATCGTGGTGGAACAGTTCGTGGCAATGCGATACACACGAATCTTGCCCCGTGAGGGACAAGATCATACGGAGGTATGATCGGGAGCTACTGGAAGCTCCACTTCAGTGAACAACACGACGACAAGAAGGGCTATGGATTCAAGGAGTGAAGGCCATGGTACCGCAGAGGCGGTCTCGTGCGTGCATCGAATTTTGCATCGGATGAAAGCCTTGGTCATCAGCATATGGGGGCTGTGTTCCACCAAGGGTGAAGTTCGAATGCAAGGACCAGTGAGTCCCCTGGGAGGGACGTGATCATGCAGAGGTATGATCGAAGCATCTAGAGAGTTTGACTGCTCCAGAACTATATTCGCTTAAGGGAGCCCGACAAGTCAGAGGACAAGGTCGAGTAAGCGAACGTTGCGACCAAGGAAGCTAAGGAGAACAGAATTGGTGTAAACTCTACAACATGATGGCAGAGGCCATGCATGGGAGTTGCAGTCTGTCTTTCCATCGACCAAAGGGAGCTGCTTGAAGAACACAGAGGTGTTGAAGCAGGTGGTCGTGAAAGGGGCCGAGGAGGTGGAGTATGCAGAGGCAATCTCCAAGTACCAGGACAAGGCTGAAGGGCGGAGGCCAAAGAACTTCGTAAGACCGGTATCAACGAGCTTCTCATCAAGATAGCCGAAAGTGAAGGACTTCGGGTCATGCAAGAGTGCACGATCAAGGAACGAAGCAGGCAGTACGCGATGCTGTACCTTTGCTACTCAGTGGAGTAGGCGGCAGGGCTGATGGAGAAGGCGGTACAATCCCAGAGGCGACCAAATCTATCAGAGAATTACTCCAAGTTGGGGTGAAAACTTCCGGCATTCCAGAAGTTCGATGGCATTGAGGAGGTGAATCACAGTAACTAACTCAATGCAAGGAGTGCAAACACTTCAAGTGCTTCAGAAGTGTGAGCAAAGAGCAGGCGAAGGCCAGTAACCAGCTCGATGCATGGAGTACAACCTCGAGGAGGCGGGCGAAGTCAAGTAACCTTTGCCTTCTCAACTACTAAGAGAATGGGTGAAACTGAGTACCCCAATTCTCTTATCTATCCAGCACAGGAGCTCTGCACAAGTTCAAAAACCCTTCGAAGATAATGGAAGACAATAGTTGTCAAATCCTCACCAACGGTGATCAGTGCTACTGAGAGTAGATTGTCCGCTTCATTTCCCAACGAAATGCCAATCAAAAGCAGAAGTGATGCGAACCTACTTGGATGAGGCAACTAAGCGAAAGAAGAGTCAATGGACAGATTTTGTGGAGGAAGGACCCAAAACTTCAGAAGTTTGCGAGAGGATGCTCGTTAAAGCTCCAACAAGCATCCACCCAGTTCAAGCAGCATGTGGAATTTTGAGAGACTGTAGCAGAAAGGATGGTCTTTTCCTTCATTGGAGGATCCGCAGGAACCAACAAGGATCAACACAACTCAGCCAACCCCACACCATTTTTAGAGTCATTGGCGAGTTGAAGCAGGATGGCGGATCAAAGATTCGACTACTCAAAAAAAACAGCAGCGAAGAGCAGCTGGGAGCCAAGAGGCGCGTTGCAGCTGGAGCAGAAGATTGAAGACTCAGCAAAGGCAAGCAGTTGTAGTGTCGACAAAGGCTTCGACGAGGACGTCGAAGGAATAAGTGGGGGAGAATGTCACGGACAAACTTTGAAACAAGATGTTTGATGCAATGCTCATGTATGTCCGTGTCTTGTGGGTTTGTTCATGCTTTGTACAGCAGGTTGAGGGACGGCCGAAGGCTAAGAGTCCAATTTGTGTGGGTTTGATGGCCACTTTAGGCTTGTAAATAAAGGTTGTGTCATGTGGACACTTATGAGAGATTTTCGGTCTGTAATGGACCATTTTCCCCTTTGTTGTGCAACTGTTCGGAGCTTGTTAAGTCTGTCTGTAATTTGTATTGTAAACGAAGTGTTTCCTGGATTGTTTGCTTGTGAATCCCGAGTAAGGCGCTTTCTCTAACCCATTTTCTCTTTTGTAGGTCCTAAGGGACCATGGGGAGGTTTCGGGGAGGCTGACCTTTGCGGACGGACACGCAGGGGTGCCGCACGACTTAAGCAAAACCAGCTAAGTCCGTGACAGAGTGGCTGGCAATAACACGGAAAATAACACGGAAGTTCAATGGTATCTTTCCGTTGAGCCAAAAAAAAAAAACTGTTCATTTGAGGTTGAAATGGCTATTTTTTAGTTCATATTTGATATTCACATTGACTTGTACCATAGTCAAAGTGTATATGTGATTTCTCCAATTTTTAATGCAGACCTGAACAGCTCGACAAGCAAGATTATTGTGAGTGAGTGAGGAATAAGTTAAATACTAGAAGAGCCAGACCTTTTGATTTTGTGCAACTGTTTCACCGTTTGATCCTTCTCAGCCACTCACCAACAACTTCTGGTAATAATAGAAACCTCTAATATCCAATTTTATAGAATGATCACATTTTTTTCCTTTTGTTGCAAAAACTCGGTGTTTTGTAGCTATGATTTGTAATACTTAACATGCAGTTATGTTAGGTTATAATGTTTCCAAACATGAGTTATCCATTGAGCCAGCATGTGCTGAATGATTGCTTTGATATTTGATCTTCATCAAATTCATACTTCCATTTTAAATTTCACATATAGGTGATATGCTAAATCTTCCTGTTTTTTCATTTTATCTTCAAGACTGAATTATCATTGTTTTTCTTTTCTTGTCTTGCATATGTGTACATAAATCGTGTTTGTTTTTATTTTATCTGCAAACCTGTAGTCCCTTCTTCATTAGTCATCTTTCCACTTGATATGGAGCTTCAAATATTTATTTCTTAGGGATACTTGTCAGGGCGATAGTTGCAGAAACAATTCCTCATCTTTAGATATTATTGATTAAACTTTAACCTATGATACACAAGTTTCCATGTTGATTGGTAACCTTCTCAAAGTGGATTTTTTTTTCTCTGAACAGTGGTCCGAGGGAGAGCTCCAAAGGCTATGGAGGCATGTGTTTCGTTGTGGAGCCTTATGGAGCCAATTCTCCTTGCCTCGTTGTCACGAATGATTGTCGCGCACTCGCAACAACTCTATTCAACAAACCGTTCGTCACTCTCGTCTACATGTACAGCTGCTTGGCAGCATGTTTTGTCTTGGTTTTGAGTCATTTTGCTTGTAAAAATGTAAGTTCGAACAAGCTGCAGCGCTACAAAGCGACCGCTCACCGAACCGAGCAAAACAGCCCCAAAACAGTTCCGTTTTCGTGTGCCACGGGCTGTTTTCTGTAGTCCGCTTCCGCTCACCAAAACATCAGCCATCTCAGCCCCTTGGAACCACCCGAGTGGCACAGGACTGGATGGGGCTTCGGTATAGTACCGGGCGTTGAACACTCTTTCGCAAGTTCGCACGTTGCCTTGACGGGAACTTGTTGTCGCGCCCGGCACTCGGTGAGCAGCTGTTTGTGGGCTTGCAACTGTTCGTTCAACCTTCTAAAGTCCTTGTTTTCCCCCTCTCCCTCTTTTCTCTTGTGCACATAAGGTGCTCGTTGAATTGCTTGTAAAGCTTCCCCTTTCGTGAGACGTCGGGATTTGTCCATCGCTCGTTCTTCGAACTAACCAACTTTCTCTTTTTACAGGTCCTTCGGGATTTGCGAGAGGTTACAAGTGAGCTAATCTTTGCGGACGCAAATTGCAAGGGCGAAGCACGACTTAGGCAACGCCAGTTAAGTTCGCGTCTTTACCGCAAGGGTGCCGCGCGACTTAAGCAACGCAAGCTAAGTTTGCGCCTTTGCCGCAAGGGTGTCGCGCGACTTAGGCAACGCAAGCTAAGTTTGCGCCTTTGCCACAAGGGTCCCTCACGCCTTAGACAATTCCAGCTAAGGCCGTGACATCATGGAGCCAATTCGATTCCATGCATCCATTATTCGGGCATGCAAACAAGACCTGAGACACAAGTTATATGGTGGGGTCGTCATTCATCTTTAAGAGCAATAGAACAATCCACTAATTTCTTTGTGCAAGAGATGATAAATATTATGTTCAGCATGTGATTGAATCTATGTTGACTGTTTCCTGTTTATATAAATATTTTTAAGAGCAATAAACAATCCACTATTTCTTTGTGCAAGAGATGATAAAATATTATGTTCAGCATGTGATTGAAATCTATGTTTGACTGTTTCCTGTTTATATAAATATTTTTTCTCTTGTGCACGTAAGGTACTCACTGAATTGCTTGTAAAGCTTCCCCTTTCGCGAGACGTCGGGATTTGTCCGTCGCTCGTTCTTCGAACTAGTCAACTTTCTCTTTTACAAGTCCTTCGGGACTTACGAGAGGTTACAAGTGAGCTGATCTTTGCGGACGCAAATTGCAAGGGTGAAGCACGACTTAGCAACGCTAGCTAAGTTCGCGTCTTTGCCGCAAGGATGCCGCGCGACTTAGGCAACGCAAGCTAAGTTCGTGCCTTTGCCGCAATGGTGCCTCACGCCTTAGGCAATTCCAGCTAAGGCCGTGACATCATAGAGCCAATTCCATTCCATGCATCCATTATTCGGGCATGCAAATAAGACCTAAGACACAAGTTATATGGTGGGGTCATCGTTCATCTTTAAGAGCAATAGAACAATCCACTAATTTCTTTGTGCAAGAGATGATAAAATATTATGTTCAGCATGTGATTGAATCTATGTTTGGCTGTTTCCTGTTTATATAAATATTTTTTTTCTTTTCTATGATTTGTGGAAATGGCCTTTTTTGCTTCTAGTTGTAAGGGTATATGTATCAGTACTCCTATTGGTCCATGAATGTGGTACTGGTGTATGTCCACAATTTAATGTTTAATCGGTTCCAGAAACTGCAGGACATTGTCAGTTACTAGAACTCCCATTTCTTTTAGTTACTGCTGCAGATGCTGGCACACTAACACAGAATACCAATTTTTGTTAATACTAGAGGTATTTGACTTGTTCCTTGTCTCATCACCTCTTATTGATCTTTATGTTCTTTTTAATACATGCATCCTGTGTTGTACCTTGATGCATACAAAAAAAAAAGAAGTGAAAATTTGAAGACATGCATGCTATATAAGGATGCATACAACCACCAAATTTTAAGATTGACAAAATATGTGAAAAAGGTGAACTTTTTTGTCATCACAAACGACGGCAAAAAAGTTGTTGGACTAAGACTATTGAATTGTTATTTTGTTATCAGCTATTTGAAATATATGTTCTGCACTGATATGAAGTCTCCATTTTTCTCCAATGACATCATTATCATTTGTCCACATGCATCGTTGGAATTACATGAAGGCATTCCTCCATGCATTTGACCGAGAACTGACTGTTATGGGATTTCATGTGGTGCATGGCAGATGCTCGGAATAAATTGTCTGATGATGGAGAATATGCAGAAGCGGGTGATGTGGATGAGCTCGAAGAACTTGCAGAAGATGAGAATGAAGATGGTTGATACTTGCCACTATACAGGGGACTGATGTCTTTCTTGGTCATGCATCAAGCAATGAACCTGTTGTGGTTCCGATGTCGTTTGACGACGAACTTCTTTTTGTGAAATCCCTAATTAGCGTTCAGAATTCAACGGAACCGATCGAATGGAGTTGTAAAAGAATTAATCAGACTGTCATATTTTGTTTTCCCACTGCTTGTCATATTAATTCATCTCTTGGGCTGCTCAAAGTCTTCTCAGGATTTCTGGGGCTCAATTAGTATGCTTCCGTTTAGTGTGCACATCAGTAAATGGGTTATTGTTCTAAGAGTTATCAGTAACATATATCTGAATCTCTTGACCAAAACCAACAGACTATGCTTCCAGTGAGTGGTAAAAACGGGAAATACCGTTCATCTCTGATGTAGCTACTAAATCTCAGCATCATCGAAATTTATTTTTTGAAAAGAAAAAACAAAAAAAAAAACCAGTGATAAGTGACTGAGCTAACGACATGATCAAATATACATTAACTTACTATACCTTTAACAAAATCATGATCAAAATTGGTATCCTGTACCACAGATAGATGACCTGCTGGACTCGCTCTAATACGTTCACCATATTCACCAAACTAGATTTCAAGTCAGGTTATTATCAAATCCCAATCTAAGAAGAAGACACAAGAAAGGTCGGCTAGGCACTCGTCCTAGACTTACCCAACCTGCAAATACCATTCGAGTACGAGGCAAACATGTCCGGATCTATGTATGACGGTGTTATTTCTAAGATGCTCCAATGATCTAAGAAGAAGTACTCACGTATGGATGGACGAATCGAAATAGTGAATCAGATGATGGTTCGTCTACTACGAGTATATAACTCTTTGGCATCTGAAAATATGGGATGAAAGCCTGCCATTTTCATGTTTCTCTTTCGATTGAGTGATGTATAGCTTCACGATGAAATCATCGTTCCCGGTATGCTTTAACTACTTCTCTCAAAGCCCTTTTGATCTACAGTTTACAATCAATTCAATGTCATAAACCTCTTGAGTACATTCGAGGGGTGCGTGAAAAAGTTGAATAGCAACTTCAACGAGCTAAGCAAAAATACAAATAGCAATATGAAGGAATGGTTGAAAGGAGAAGGAAACAAACTTAAACCTATCTAATATGGACTGTTCAAAGTCTTAAAGTGGATTAGAGACAATGCTTATCAACTAGAGTTATCTTTGTATAGGAGATGTACTCGATTGTGAATATGGAAAACCGAAAGGGATTTGAACTATCCAAGTTAGCCAAAAAAAAAAACAAGCAAGATGATACCTTTTGATTGATGACCTACTGAGCGACTAAGAAAAGACTATAGACGAATACATTATCATCGAAAAGAAAATTAACGAGGTATCAAAAAGAGCAAAAGCCAAGTTCAATAAGGTGATTCACTCTAAAGAAGTTGGTAAAATAGAGTTTCCTTATCTTTAATTCTAGATTCAATAGGAGTTTGAGACGATCAAACGTAGTCCGAGTTGTACTCCAATTCAACTCACATAAATTTGAGTTATACTTTGATTCAAGTTAGATATGATTGACTCAAACCCAAGCTCAAAGTTCATGTTCAATTGACCTAAAGACTTAAATTCAATCTCAATTAGACTTGAATTAAAAGAATTGAGAGTCCTAGTAGTCTAGGAGTCATCCAAGTCTTATTAGAAGTCGAGTCTTCCAAATCTAATTAGGAGTCTAGGCTATATCATTAGAAACTAACAACACCACAACAATAAGAAGCGATAACCTTTAATCAGTAGGAGTCGTAGCTTAGATAAGGGAATAGCCAACCCTAGAATAGGAAAGAAAGCTAGAGATAGTAGTAAACTATTGTCCTAAGAAGTCAATACTTATGCGCAAGAAATCTTATCTTTTTTTTTTGGATCATGAAGTCCTTTCATAAATCCAGTTTATATCTCTTTTATAAGAAGATATCTAGATCATTTTTTTTTTCTAGTGCTCGAGTCTCCGTAAAACATTAAATCCATCGTAGAAAAGATCAAAATCATCGTATTTTTCTTTCAAACAGATCACATCACACCCTTATTAGATTAATCATGGCTCCCCTCCCAATCGACAACAATCCCCTCTCCCTCCTACGCCTTCTCCTTCTTACTCCTCTCCCAATTGATATCAACTCACGTCCCATACCTCGATAGCCCTATTTTTCTCCTCCTCCTCGGATAGTTTTTTCCCCTCCTAACTATAGCAACCTCTCCCCATACCCCAATAATCTTCTCTCAATCCTCCTCCTATAATTATTTCTTTTGTTACTATAGCCTATGAAATTTATAAAAAAAATAAATTTTAAATCTTTTATCATATTTATCAATCACAATATATATTTCTAAAAAAATATATATTCGAAAGCATCCAATGTGAAGGGCCATCACCAAACACCTCCAGCGTTTTGACACCTTTGGCTGATAATTTGTTTTTCCCAGTTACAACTTTGCTTCAGACAATCAAACAGTCAACTAGTTCTTTGAAGTGCCTTTGAAAGCTGCATTACAAACTCATATCTAGGCCATAACATGCATTTCAAATTCTTAACATCACTTGGATAACTACATCCAGGTTTCAAATTTACTCACTAATGCTCACATGCCAAGATAATCTACCAAGCATAATAATTAACAAACAAACAGTGTCTTGAGAACAAGATTCCAACATAACAGCACAAGCACATGTCTAGTGTGTTTCTGCTCATGTAGCAAAAAGTTTGGGCCTCATTTGATTTCAACTGTCCAATTTTTCCTGTCTTCTACCAGGCCCATCTGAATTGCTGTGAGGATGTTGTATAGTTTGCGAGTGACAGTCTCAGTTCCTGTTTTGTATTCATATCTGCATAGGCAAAGAAATTTGTTACCAAAAGCACAAAGATGAAGATAGGAAAAACAACTTTTTTTTTTTTAACACAGCAGCTGTTGCTATTTCAATCTGATATGGCCACTTGAGTCAACTTAATTTTAGTAGAGAATTGTTAACCTACACCAACCATAATAGTTGGACATGTTGATTCCTAGCACAAACCATAAAAGTTGACCATACATACACAGAGAAATGGAGGTCATTAAGAAGAACCAGATTTTGTTCAGCTTATTCATACACCTGCTCTGATGTTACATACGTTGGCACATATATTTTGAAACAAGATCATATGAATAATCTGCACAAAAATCCATAGCATATATTTATTAGTACCTTTGGTCTTGATAAGTAATGCTGCTTACTGGAGCAACAACCACAGCGGTTCCTGTGCAAAATACTTCATCAGCATCGAGCAAATCCTCGAGAGAGACAAGCCGTTCCTCAACCTGATTAGCAACAAAAAAAAGGCCCCAACGGAGTAAGAATAGGAAAAAAGATACATTTTTGTCAACATTTAGTTGTCGAATTAAGGGGATTTGACTCCTTATGGATGTGATGTGTAATTAGACCATTTAGTAGATGATGCATGTGGCTTACTCATTTTATTCATATTTTCCATGTACTCTAATGAAATGTTGTGTTGTCCATGTCTTTGTTGCATTCTGGCATCTAAAATTACACCTTTTGGTACATCTTCTTACATTTAGCCATCTTTAAAGAAAACAGATGATATCACAAGTTTTATGAATAGGAAATTCTGACCTGGTAGCCACAGTCGTTAGCAATTTCAATGATGCTTTTACGTGTAACCCCCGGTAAAATGGTTCCCATTGTTGCTGGTGTTGAGATGACATCACCCTGCATGAGATGTTATTGTAAATACTCATATGTTAAGTGAATAACAGTTTGCCCTTTCTTTATTTTCCAGTATGAACGATTGAGAAAAGAGATGTTTTCTTTATGAGTAAAAAGAAAATTACTTGCTTGTCAGTGAAAGAAATTCTAAAAAAATGAACCATTTATAGAAAAAAGTTACTCTGTTGTTGCAACATATTACCAAGTAATTTATTGGCTATTAAGTTAAAAAAAAGAGATGATTTCAAGCATGTTACATACTAAATAGAAAAGAAAGAAACAGTCTGCAAAAGTAGGTTAAATTCAGAAGCAACTGATGCATCAGGTTGTACAGGTAAAATATCTTTAGTTCACCTTCAGAGTCCTAGTAAATTTGCTAGAACTGACTACATTGTGCTAATTAAAATTGGCACAAAGTTACGGTGCTACATCCATCACAAGTTTGCACAATCACAAGGCCATAGAAAAAATTGTTTTGCAGGATCATGATGTAAGTTTTTTTTCTTCAAATTAGTGTATTTGAGATCAGTTTAAACAAGTGCAGGTGGAAAATGCAATATTACTTACCCAAGCTGGCTATAGATGCACTTCAAAGCTAACAATTGCTGAATTCGAGAGTTGGTCTCATAAGCAGATTAGGAAAGATCACAAAGGAAATTAATGTAATCAGAATATAATATCAAGGTGCTTTGCATATAAGATCCATTGAATATGTACCAATTAATAAATTAATAAATGAAGGTTCAAGCATACGTTCTTGATTCAATGAATTATTTCTTTTAGGTTTATCGACTACTAGAACTCCTTACTTTATCTCCGATTGAACTTGCATATTATCAAGACAAAACAAATGTTACTGAGGACATAGATTTGTTGATCACAAGATGAGTAATCACAATAAAGCAGAAACCTCGAGTCAAAGAATTCTGAGGCACAGGCGCACCTTCACGATGAATAAATTGCATGAAGAAGCTTCCTCCAGATATTTTTTATTAATAGAATCAAGATATATAACATCTGTAAATCCTTTAGTCTTAGCTTCTGTCTGTGCCTTCAAAGCCTGAAAAATGAAGCAAGGATAAAAAACATTAATGTTGTCATCTCACATTATAAACATCAAAGACAGGAGTTCAAATCTTGGAACTGATGGAAGATATTGTTCACATCTTTCCAGCAGAAACAGTAATTCTTCAGGCCAAAACTGTTCCCTTAAGAGGATGAGATAACAACTATGTTCTTTATGTCTTCAGGAATTACAAAATCAAAGGACCTGCCTTAAAGAATTGAAGGACAATTAACTATGGTAAACATTTTGTGGCTTCTCTAGATAGACTAATCTCATAAAGAAATAACTTCAAAAGCTTGATCAATTGTATGTGGATGGTCTTTGTCATGTCAATTGTCAACTTGTACTATAGAGCACTTATTAAGTGCACATAGCTCTAGATTGCAAACTTAAAGCATTGTTTATTGTTATAATCATGTCTCTTGTTTCAAACTGATTACTTCTGTAAAAAAACTGAAACTTTTAATAACTTCTTTAGGAAGACTATATCAAGGTACCAATTCTCATTTTTATTAGAATCAATATTTGTTTCCTGGACAAGTTACTCCAAGTCTTATTGACATGCAAAATTATACACAGTACTTCTATGGTTCCAAACTAAATGCAATCATATAAATTTGACACTTCCAGAGTGGCTTATTACTTAGAAGAATGACATTGTTGAGCACAGTTAAACATCCTTCAAACTTTTAGGGTACTGGAGGATTATACTACTGAAAACATGAGGAAGTAAGTGGAGTATCTCACTCATTTAACAATTAAATATCTACTGAGGAAAATTCTAGATTTTTTGATTTTTTTTTTTTCCAATCTAAGACAAGTTTACATGATGGTAGGCACTAACACACTTGCTACTGAAAATTGTACCAAGGCAACTCTTTTAACATCGGAGCAGATACATAATAATTCAACTTCGGTAAGCAATCAACTATACTATAAGAGCTTTTGCTTCTCAGAATAATAATTCTTACTAATCGGGATTGCAGTCTCATAATTGGCGAGAAGCTAAAATAAGGTGAGAAGCTATAAAATGTACCGGTGCATAATTGGTAATTGTCTTCACATCACCAGTTCCACCAGGAGTGGCACGATGAATTTTGTCATCTATAACTAGATTGATTGGAGCTAAACCCTCCTGCAAGTGAAGGATCAGATGTATAACACCCACAGAAGAGCGATGCAAGGTATACTATAAAGAAAATATTCCTCAGATGTAAAAGCAGGTATATAGTTAAGTGACCAATATAAGAAAGGACAGTCATTAAGCATTACTTACCTTAAAATATGTTCCCACTGGTGCAGCATAGATAAGAAACATGTAATCTGGTGCTGGAGCCAAACCAAGCACAGGTCCAATCCCTATTAGTAGTGGTCTGATATAGAGAGAACCTTTTCCTTGAGGAGGCACCTGTTTTCAGAACACACAGGCTAAGTCTCGTGAATTATTCAGAGTTCAATGAGCCCTGTTTTCATGATAGCTGAATCTCCAACTAAGTGCATACCCATCGTTTATTGGCCAATACTGTCTCTTTGACAGCATGAATGAATTGCTCAACTGACAGAGATGGCATGCACATCCTCTCTGCACCCCTTTGCATTCGGTGTGCATTCTCTTCTGGCCGAAAGAGCAAGAAACCACCACCGTCTTGTTTCCGATATGCTTTCAGACCTTCAAATAGACCCTGATCAAGACAAATGATTTCACAATTTGCTGATAAATGTTTGAATAGGTTTTTATACGCAAGCATTGCCTGTTGAATATATTGGTAAAACTTAGGAAGTTTAGAAGGCTTTAAATTTAGATTGGTGAAATAGCCTGAAGATCCTTATAAGCTACACAATTAAGGAGGAGAATTACAGATATAAGAGTCAAGCGAAATTGCAAGAAAAACAATAATATTTAAGGCAGATATCTGCCAAATTCATGCAGAAGACCAAGTTGACCTTCTAACCTGCCCGTAGTTGAGGACCCCTGCCGACGGGCTCAATTCAATATTTCCATACCGATTGAGGACTCCGGATGAGAATTTGTCATCTCGAGAACATCTCATTACATACATATAGTCAGTTGGTACATGACCAAACCCAAGGTCATCCCAGTTAATATCAGCATTTTCTTCATTGCTCCTGAGAATCCCACAAGTCAAAGAGGTCACATCAATCTATTATTCAATGTGCTGCTGAAATTTCAAGTAAATGAACAACTTATAAATACAATATCCTACATCAAGAAAAAATTACAAAAATCAGCAAAGCAAAATGTCCCTTCAGTTCATAATGCGGGAAGGTCCAGAAATCTCCCCCTCTCCCCACCCTCAAACGTCTTTCTTGCAAAGTCTCCATCAGTACCAAGGGATAGAAATTACAGAGTATGTTTCTCTTTCTTTGTGTGATAGAAACCATTAGAGAGACTCTTTTTGGTATCTGGGTGTGGGGGGATTTAATCGGACTTAGAAATGGAGGATATTTAAGTCTCTGACTGACTTTTCTCTTCAAAATAGATTTTTATTAACATACCATCAAGGCAAAAACGTCTATACATGTTATAAACTACATGGAAGCATCTGAGAAGAGCACATAGGAACAAGAATCATCATCAAGGACAGAGCGCACCATATATAGGAGTTGAGAATCGAAGGAATCCATTTTCTTTTTTATTTGGACTAACGATAATCAGAATCTGATGATAAACAGGATTCTCTGTGAGTAGGACTTGTGGTATAATGAACAGTTCAAAGGCTGCTGCAGCCAACCAACGCTTTAGAATAGACAAGTAGTTCCTTTTTCTCTTATGGCCAAGGAGGCCTCTGATGCACGACAAAACAGAAATGGAAAATTGAAAGAAGGAGCTCTACATGCCAATGCCAAGAGAAGTTAGAAACCTCTAAACAAGCGAACATGCTGCTCCAATTAGATCGGAGCAACTAGAAGCATGATGACAATAATTCAAATAGGAGGGACCTGAATGAGATTAAGTTCGGATAAGTATACCTAGCTGTGTCGACGCATGGCCGGTGGAAAGAAGAAGCAGACCGCGACGCAATGCGGCGCCAGCTCGTAAGCTGCAACAACACCACCATAAAAGAGTATATCACACGGGTAAAACTAAATTACGAAGTCATCAAAATGACGAAAAAGAATCCCGTAGGCTGAAGGCAAACAGACCCTGTAAAGTATGTTCGTCGAAGCCGGAACGAGAACGCGCCTCGCTGACATAGCTTCTCCTGAATCTGAGACAACACACCGCAATCTTGGCCCGCCTAAGATTTAAGAAAGAGCAGGGAGGAAAGTTGGGTGTATTTGAGGAGGCCAGGGAGCATGTATCCGGAGGCGAACGGCCAAACAACGATAAGGAGAGCTGAGTCACAACCTACCTTGCAAATGTTGTGGAGAAACATGTCCTCGAAATGAACATGCAAGCAGGAGGTGAATACATCACCTGCATGGATACGTTACAAGTATAGAACTCTATAATTAGAGACCAGAAGAGACAAAGCCGGAGAGATGGAAATAGTACACGTAAGAAATAGGTGGATGGATGCTAGAGAGAGAG
Organism: Musa balbisiana; assembly: GCA_004837865.1. Taxonomy (NCBI): domain Eukaryota; kingdom Viridiplantae; phylum Streptophyta; class Magnoliopsida; order Zingiberales; family Musaceae; genus Musa; species Musa balbisiana. Next base: position 39,729,967 of record CM017195.1, on the reverse strand, counting down.
AGAGAGAGAGAGAGAGAGGAGTGGTTGGTGACAAACCAACCTCTGCTTTGACAGCGGCCCTCTGGCGTTCCCCGGTTTCCTGTTCAACCCCGTCTGGTAGTCGAAGCTCTTTCACCATCATCAATCGATTTCCATCGGTGACCATCAATTCTTTTTTTTTTTTTGTTCTTTGTATTCCTCGAAGACTCACATAATCGGTATCCCAATAGTTGGGCCCAAAGTCACGCACATCACTTCTGTCCATCGACACCGTCATCGGAGTACAGCTGCAGTGGCGACGAAGGTCCTGTGCCGTTGATATGCACGTTGGAGCGTCTCGTCTCATGCTTATCCTTGGAATGGACTCGCAGGAGCTTACGAAATCGACTCCTATTAGAGAACTGGAGGCAGGTGAGGGTGCAAGGTGGGTGATGATAAATATTTTTGTCGGTGTCGACGAAGCCTCTCTCCTGACGGAAAAATCAAAGCCTTGGCAAGGCAAAGAAAGGTCAAAAAAGCAATAAAAAGGCTGGGAGAAACGGAAAATTGTACCTTATGATGAGCACACTTGTGCACGCAACAGTTTGCGCTGTGGACTTCAGCGGTAATCAAAGTGCCCGAGTCTTGTTGTAGGGCCACGCGTCCAAATCAGCCAAATAGAAGGCACTGTGAAGCGGGTAAGGATAGTTGACAGAAACTCCCTGTTTCATCCTTGCCGGTTTGCGTGTCGTCCCCGAGTTCTTGGCACGCTTTTTATCTGCAATCCTGATCTTGTCCTCCGTGGTGAGAGCTGCGGAGCCCGTTCCGGTGGCCTCCTTGCGTCATCCAGTTCCACATCCGTCTTGGAGCCTTCCTGTTCATTCACATCTCCCAAAAATGATGTAAGACATTTACCTTGAAACGGAGACATTCCTGTCTTGGACGCCGAGACGGTTCCCATGATTTGGCCGAACAAAACTGAGACGATAAAACGGAAAGAATGGGCAGACAATAACGGAAGATGGGGAGGTGAGATCCGCTCCAGCAGCCAGCACAGTCATCACCGCTAAATCTGTCTGGGAGAGAAGCCACGGATTATAAGATAAAGTTTGCCATCATAGTGTCAGTACTGAATGCTTCGAGTTCACATCCTCGACTGTTGTATCTCTGACTAGTAGCAGCAGCAAGTGTCCTAAAAGAGACGACTTGAGCTGCAACATGAATGTATTGATTTTGACGCAACAAATTGACCTGATGGGTGGGCATGTTCATCTTGACAAGATGGGCTTCTGCTTTCGAGCATTCAACAGAACCATTGAGTTTGATGTTTCTCCCACATGCTTCGACTGCAGCCGCAAAAGGACAAGCTATAATGTTCAATATCCAGCCTCGATTATCATCACTGAAAAGCAAAAGACAGAAGAGTAGACATTTCTCTGTATGCATGCATCCTTTCTCATTGTCTAAAGCAACACTTGACCAATCCCATCAGATTCACAGACATATCTCGGAGATCTTAATCCAGAAGCTAACTATATTAAAGCTGCAAATCCATGATAAAATAAATAATAACTCGATACTGTTGATGAACAAAAAATTCAGGTGCCTTCTTCAGTAATTTAAGAAGAGTAGCATCCCATTGGAACTGATACAGGCCAAATATGTCCTGAATGCTCACACGTAACGAAAGACTGACCAATTTTAACTCATCTCAAGAACCACTGCTGCTTCGAGTTCTTGTAACCGATTTATAGAAAACACGTTAGTGCATTCTTCAGAAATGCTCTCTGGTTCATATAGAGACCGATCTAGTTGTGCTTGACAATCTCCATTTGTGTAGTCATCCTGATCAGCACTTCGTCGGCATGGATTCCAAACCTATGCTGTTCGGCACCTTATAATATGAATGTTTCCCCTTTTGGCCCACCAAAGTGCAGCACGCTCTTCCTTCCCTTAAGAATGTGATCTACCGAGAATGCACAAATCAAGTAGGCAAATTTTAAGATCATAAAAACAAACACAAGTTTTTGCTTTATTTGTAAAAATACATCAAATCAGACTCTAAAATGACAGGTCGAGAATTTTGATTGTAACTAACCAGTCGATAACTCATACTCGAGCCAATAAAAATTCTGATCTTCGGAGGAATTCATTTCCTCCGGGCTTATATCTTTTGTTTGCGCAGATGCAAATGGTGTTGTTTCCTTTCGGTTTCATCAATAAAGTTTTTTTTATTGTAAACAGAATTTTTCTAAAAAAAAGTTACAGGCCAAATGGGTGGATGTTAGATAATGAAGAACACACCAAGTTAAAGCAGCTTGGTTGATAAATTGTAATCACCCAGCTGAACAGGGTCTCTAACCCATTATTATTAATTTAATAGACTGTCATATGACCCAAAATGCTATAATTATCTATCTCTTATATGTCAATCCATGGAATGGAATGATTGATTCGTTAACTTGACAGACCTAACCATACTGTCCAAAATGTTTTACTCCCTCTAGACCCAAACCATGGAATAACCAATTGAATTAATAGCTTCTACTAAAAATGCTCAAGTCTAAGCTCCTATTTCCAACTTTATTAAGAGAATATTAGAAAGGCTTTAACACCATTGACACAATTCAGTTGGATGAAACACCTTATTCATTAACCTAATAACTATTAATGGTTAATCCAAGTTAATGATAGACTTTTGATAATGTGACTAAGTTGGCATTTACACAAACAGTTGAAAGGCACAAAGAAGATTACTTTTTATCGGTTGCAATGATAAAAATCCGTACCTTTCATTCAGTAGTCAATTAGCAACAATCTATTGGAGGTGCTCTTTCCCTAATCAAACTTTAGTTACTAACCACAATAAAACGAAAAGGAAAGTTTTTTGTTTTCCCCCCTTGTCGGACGGGTTCTTGAATGTACGTAGCGAGCACAATCAAGAGACACCAATTCCAAACCCTCATACCGATGGAAATCAACCGAACGCTGCGATCTTTGGCGATACACGCGAAAGCAAAACGCAGGAACGGGGCATGGACGCGGAGATCATAGACGGGTACCTGGCCTCCGTTGACAAGCAGAGTATCGCCTTCAGCTTCTCCAGCGCGTCTCCTGCGTCGTCATCGTCGCCGGCGGGCCCAGCCTACCCACGATCGATCTCGACCAGCCCCCTGCAAAACAGCCCACCGATGCTCCAAGCAGAATCCCAAGTATCGGAAAGAACAGATCTCCGCGACCCCGATGGCTCCCCCCACCTCGTCACGATATCCGCAGACGGCGTTCGTGCTTGAAACCCTGCGGTTGCAGCTCCTGCGTGTTGTCCGAGTCACCAAACAAAGAAGGCTGTCGTGCCACCGGACGACATTAACGGGTGGGCCCACGGCCAACCAATGGAAAGGCGCCTCGTGTTTGAGAACCTGCACGCCTCACTCGAAACGTGGGCTTCGGACCCGTTACAATACTATGGCCCACAAAAAAATACATGGGCCCATCACCGGCGACATGGAACGAGCTATAATTTTGAAGGAACTACATGACATCATTACACGGTTTTATGTCTAATTTGTGAGTGTCGGATTAGTGCGTGCGAGGCAGTGCGTAGTATCATATTATAGTTAAGCTTTGGTGATACGGATGACTAGTGATCGATGAGTAATGATAAAAGGAAAGTAAGTGCAAGTTCTCGAGTCATCGATCGCTTTGTTTAGTCAAAATGTTGACTGGCCTTCGGTCAAAGAAAGGCTTGGCATACTGTGTCGAGCAATCTTGGCCATGATTTCGGAAGAAGAGGCGACGATGGTGACTGGTTGTTCGCGAGTGGGCTACAAATCATTTTACGGCAAGTTGTTTTCTCTCTCTTTTTTCTCTTTTGACTATTAAGAATTATTTTGGGGGCATTTTTTCCGTTTGCATGCAATCAAAGGCCCCAGAATTCTAATATGATCGCGACTAATGTTGTCGAATGCGACAGACGCTGTGATGTGTCCCTCGCATGTGATAGGTTGGATTCTTATTCAAGAGCAAGTGTGGTTTCCACCTAACACAGCGGTTGTTGGTTGGCACAATCTAAAAGTCGACTCGTCAACGTAAATTACCTCCTCGATTCCTTATCTTTACTTCTTCTTCTTCTTCTTCTTCTTCTTCTACTAATGTCCACCGGTGACCTTCAAATCCCACAGTCGTGCATTAAGTACATGGACCTCTGATTATTATTGTTATCTTCTTCGCTGTAGTATTGTTTTCGTGATATTATAATTGGCTTATCCAGTGGTGCAACGAGACTTATTCAATTTAAATATTTCTACATGCGTTGCACATTTGAACACCTGTCCTACTCATACTATCTCTTTCTCCGATTTGATGGATTCAACAACAACAACAACAACAACAATAATAATAAAGACTCAATTATTGTTTATAAGCTTTCTTTCGTGACATTGATTGATAAAATAGAAATATCATTATTTTTCTTGCGCATTGGAAATCAGAGTTGTTCATACGGAATAAATGGCTTAGTGAATCCAATCCGATTTTTGATTCATCCGGTCTGCTTCGTTCAGACTGATCGGTCCAATCTTTTTATATTGAAAACCATCTTATTACTATTATATAGAATTTATACCCATAATTTTTTTCGATATAAATTCATTTCATCAAGTCCGAGTACAAGAGTCTCTAGCAAGAGGATTTCTTATTGTTTCTCGCGATCATTAGATGTATCATCCCTACATGATTAGCATATCTTTTGAGGTGATAAGACTCGTCAAGGATTAATTATGTTAGGGAGTCTTGGGAAAATCGTTGCATCGAACTGCGAATCTGTCCCCGATCTTGTCTTCTCGGTTCTCGTTGTTGCGTCCCTAAAGCTAGCATGAATGAGTAGTGGCAATCTTGACGGTGGCAACATATCGGCACAGCGAGATGAGGTAAGGTGGCACGTAGCCGGAAGCTACGTTGATGAGACAAACAGTGACATGATAAGGTATCGACCGAGTGGCACGTTGGATGGTTCCATTTCCATTGTGACTGACTGAGCCACTTGAGAAAGCTAAGGAGTGGTCGTGGGTTTGCGTTGCTTGGCATGGAGAGACATCCTCCAAGAACAAGCCAACGAGTTGTCACTGTTGCCCAAACCCATTCTACAAGTTATTGCCAACTGCTCCTCATGCATACTAGTCCTCGATTTGGGATAAATTAAACTTAGTTGGTTGGTATATGCATAACACTTGACATATCTTGAATCAACCATGCATACGTTGTTATGCATATATATTGCGATAGCACAAGCTAAAGCTAAGGGAAAATAAGAATCATCAAAGGCTAGACTTCATAAAATATTTCAGTTGCCTGGGAGGAGCACATACAAAATTGAAGATCGGAAAAACAAATCATGAAAAGAGATAAAAATAAGAAGCATAAAGAAAGGAAGTTGATACCGATCACCCACTATCGGTTAGAATATGCCAAAGAGATTAAGGAGCATTAAACAGATAATGGATAAACTTCAAAACCTCTCCAAATGGTTTCGAGTTAATGTTCCCTTTTAAGGACTATGATCTAAGGGAATATTGGGATGAACCGGTAATCTCCAGCTTTATCGAGTGCAGGAAGCCTGATATCATCATCGTCATGCAGGTTGTGTACTTGATGTGAAGACCATATCTCGCTACAAAATTATTGTCGATACCATATTCTCATTCTCCTCGGGGGATAAATGCTTTTATGCCGACGGCTATCTTTGCACTTTCCTTCAGACTCTGTGTTACACTCTTCTCTTTTTTGTTTGTTGATTCTTCTATTGTAGTTGTGGCTGGATTGATCGAAATCCTCCTTTTTTTTTTCTTTTTCTTTAGGAAAATAGAATTTGAGGACGCAATAAATTGATGTATAAACCATATAGTTTGCCTGAAACCATATTTTGGAACGTGGAAAACACCAAATTGCAATTTAGTTCCTTGGGAATAATGGATGCGATTCGATTCGAGTTGATGATAAATATGTTGACTAGGTTGGGCAAGTTGGGTCTTTTGAGAGGTGCACAGGAGAACCGGGTGAGGTAAAGAGGGTCCACCAAAGATATGGGGATTATTTGGTGATGGCGATCGCAGTGGATTCGGATCCCATCACAGGAATTATATTGGAATGTGTGTGTGTGTGTGTGTGTGTGTGTGGTGTTAATTAACAATGGGCAGTGAATCGTGACATATTGGTTGGGGATTGACTAATAACAGCGGCATACTGATGATGTCGTAGCTGATGGATGATATGAGATAGAGATCCGACGTCATTGTTGGATTCTGATTAATGGACAGGTGGGTGAGTACAGTGATTGGAGAAACATCATATATTTCCAATCGGACTTATCCATCTCGGGCAGTGCGTAAGCACAAGGCATTCTACATTCTACACCTCAGAAGTTGAGTCATTACCTGTTGTGCAAGTAAATTGGGGAGGCAAAAGATTAGGGTGCAATCATTGGAGAGCTCGTTCCAGACAGATAGGAATGGAATGGGAGTTAACTCGGTCTACACGCATGTAGACTCTCTGGAACAAAGAAGAGGGTGGGGGGTGAGGATTTCCTTGCAACCCACGTACAAGCAAGCCAATAGAAAACGGATGTGATTGGACGGGTCAAATCCGAGTCCAGTAATAATAATTTGAATTATGTATCCCAGAAAGTGTTGTTCATGAGATTATAATGGATGGAAGCTTCGATTTAATCCACCTGACGGTCGAATCAATCGGATCCAGAGATGCTAATGCACGCATTGATGTCACGGAGAAGCCGCCGCCCCACGAGGAGTTGGCCACCGCCAGATCAGGTGGGCCTGCGTCATCTCCTTCGTCGGTGGCTCGGTGATGCAACCAAAGGATGTATTAGCATCGTAAATCTCGTCGTCAGCAAAGGATCAGGATTGGTTCTGGCTACGTAGCGTACAACATTGCCGATCCCCCTTTGGCCCACATGAGATCAAACAAACCAGTGGCAGGAGGGGCACAGCCTCTCCATGAAGTGTCATCGGTGGTGCATGCTGGACACGTCCCATGCACGTCGGTGATAGCAGCTTTATCCATCAGAACGCAAGTTGGGGCGTGAGAGAGTGGGGATGCATGCGCCCGATGTTCCCAAGCCCTCCACCGGCATATTATTATGCGATTTGTTTTGATTGAGGAGCACCTTCGCTTTCCCTGTGGTTGATTAAACCATTATTCTCTGACATGTCACTGTATATGCTCACCTTCGAGTCAATGCTCATCCGAGCTACCGTGCCCACTTGAAGTGATCAACATCAACAGTGATCAAAGAGTAGTTCATATATAGATATACACATGACACTAATTATTCATATGTCTCTTATCATACTCTCTCTGTCTCTATGTATATATTCCATGCTTATTATTCACAGATCCCGGCGCCTATCGCTGCAATACGATGGATAACGAGCACCTCCAACAAAAGAAGCATATATTTATGGATGACAAGTGGTTGGTAGGTAGCAATTATTGATGGTCATTTGTGACGACCATTTAAGTGAAAAGGCCAGGCTCAACATCAGCCTCCTAGATTAGGGAAACTGTCCATTCTCTGTCTTCATCTTTGGGAAACCCCATGGCCTCCCATTCGGTGTTTCAGATCTCGGACATGGCTAGCCCACACCTGCTTCTTTTCTCCTTGTGAGCAAGACAAGGAGGGGATGGTGCAATTAACGCTTTGATCATTAGCTCAGCTGTCCATCTCACCGCCACCGTCACAGGCCGAAGGAGGAGCAGACAGACGGAGGGCGGAAGCTACATGAGCCCCATATCTACCAGAGTGTAACAAGGCAACCACTCCATGTTGGGAGCCAACATCTCATGTGTGGTCTTCAAGGAGGCCGGACCCCCAAGACGAGGTGTTCCAATCACGGAATCCACGCTCTTTTGCAGTTCTATGATTCGCTCAACGACTAAGATTACGTAACACATTATGTACTATTATACGTTGTAGACAGGAATTAAGGGTGACGTACGATGCATGGAATCATGTTTTCCCGGTATCCATATGCGCTTTGATGCGAGTAAAAGAAAAAAAACACGAGTGCATGAGTCGGAGCTAAGATGAACCGATAGTGAATCCAGTTGGTATCATGGCATGAAGTAGTTCCAGATGGTAGAGAGGCGTATACAATGGCATGACGCGTCGAGCATGGATTTCAGTATAAAATCCGAGCTGCACAAGAGGGAGGTAAAAGCAGAGGAAAAAGAAAGGAAGGGGTGGAGGGGAGGGGTTGGGTTCCGGATGAGGAAAGTAGGAAAAGAAAAAAGGAGGAGGAGGAGGTACCACACGTAGTTAATGAGATCCCAAGTAGAGAGAGAGAGTGGGGAGGCGACATCACACACTTGATGCTTTGTTATAATAATTTGGTGTACCTTGATGCACCCTTTTCCCATGTGAATCCACGCAGTCATCTCCCCCACACCTTCCCGTCCTAAAGAGCTAGCTGGTCTTTGCTCTTCCTTTATTCTCTAGTACTAGGGAGGTAGGTTGCCTCCTTCGTCAACCTTTGTAGTTTGTGTATACATCTTTGTGGGAGAGAGCTATATTTCCATATCCCATAGGCCCCTCTCGTTTGCCTCCCCCATCGCCAATTCATTTCCCTCACAAATCCTAGTTCCTCGACATCCATCCATCGCCCCAGCCTCTCTCTTTCTCCAAGGCAAATATATATAGAGCAGCGAGTTGGAGAGTCAAGAAAGTAAGCGAAGCATGGACATGAGCCCGGAGATCGATGCGTGCGACACCGGTCTTGCTCTTGGGTTGGGCATCGGCCGAAGGAGCACCCCGTCGTCGGCCAATTCCCATCGCCTGCAGGAAGCCTGCTCGCCTCTCAGGAGCTCCATGCCACAGAAGCAGCCATCGCTCACGTTAAGCCTCTCCGATGACGTCGACGGGAGCGCAACCTTGCTCAAGGCTGAAGCGAACAAGCCGTCGGAGGAGGGCCGTCAGGCGCGGCCGTCGTCTCCCCACAGCACGGTCTCATCCTTTTCCGCTGCCTACGCTCCGACGATTAAGAAGGAGAAAGACGTCACGGAAGCCGACGAGGAAGCAGAGGTGGAGAGAGTCGATTCTCGCGGCGGTACCTGCGACGACGATAACGATGGCAGTGCAAGGAAGAAGCTTAGGCTCACGAAGGAGCAGTCGGCCCTGTTGGAAGACCGGTTCAAGGAGCACAGTACCCTCAATCCTGTTAGTATTCACCATATACGCTTGGTCAATTAATAATCTCTCTGTCTCTCTCCCCTGATTATTTACTCTGTCTTATTTTGATGATCAGAAACAGAAGCATGCATTGGCCAAACAATTGAATCTCCGGCCACGGCAAGTGGAAGTCTGGTTCCAAAATAGGAGAGCAAGGTTGGTCTCTAATTTTTTCTCCAACTCTCCATGAAGTTCCAATTATGCATGTCTAAAGACACACACATACATATGTAGCGGGAGGGAAATTGTTCTTTTGTTCTGTGAAAAATCTTGGTTTTATGGTAGATACGAGCGCACGTAATAGTGTTGATTCATGGTGTCCGACGATGGTGTGATGGCAGGACCAAACTCAAGCAGACCGAAGTTGACTGCGACTTTCTGAAGAGGTGCTGCGAGTCGCTGACCGACGAGAACCGGAGGCTGCAGAAGGAGCTGCAGGAGCTGAAGGCCCTCAAATTTGCGCCGTCCGTCTACATGCAGTTTCCGGCGGCCGGCCTCACCATGTGCCCTTCCTGCAAGACGATCGGAGCAGCCGCCGACGTCAGCCCCAAAGGCGGCAGAGCCGAGTCCTTTGTGGTGGCGCCACCGAAGCCTCACTTCTTTAATCCTTTCATCCACTCAGCAAAATGTTAGCCAGCAATGACTATGACCCCTCTCTCTCTCTCTCTCTCTCTCTCTCTCTCTCTCTCTCTCTCTCTCTCTCTCTCTAGACCTTGGGAGTTACACTTGATACGTGCTTCACGTCTTGGCAATTCTCGCCGGTTACCTGGTTTTGGTTGAGCAAGCAATTGCGCTTTCTAAATAAGAAAGAAACAAAGAAAAACTCCCTCGTAATTTCCTTCTATTGTAAAGCACTATAGGTAGACTAGTTAACCCATGCCCCTTGATCGTCATATGTTCCTCGGTCTTAATCATTGTATAGAAGACATGATTCTCATTTGCTTTCTATGATCCAATCGTGGCTCAACTATATATGGTGTTGTTTGTTTACTCGTGTCATACATCTTGGAATTAGCGAACAACCGTGTGACTCCATCTACCTTCCCTCTTATACTCACGGAAGGAGCAGCCTTGATGCTATTATCGCAGGTCATGTTGCCTGGTTAGGGGAAGACACGAGAAGACACGGACTTTTTGTGGAGGCACACAGTGCGATCGATCTCCTGGCTTTGTGTGGGACAATGTGGAAGGGAGACGATCGAGATGGTGCACGTGATTGTGGCTGTTGAATGGTAGGAAAGATGTGAAGGCAAAGGAAGGAGAGGAAAGCGTGTGGGGAAAGGAAGGAATGATTGATCGATAGATGGAAAGATCACCCATCCATCACACGTAGGCGGCCTCGCGGACCTATGAACGGAGAACTAGTTGGTGGGTCACATCCACGTGAAGCTCGGCCCCACCCATCCCCAGTAGGCCCCACGAAACACGATCCGGTCTCGATACGAAATTAGAATTCAGGAGACGGAGTCATTTATTTTTGTCTCTTCGTCGAAGCTGTCGCGTGATCACAATTATCTTATCCGATGCTTTGCCTTTTTCTATGGCCGTGACAAATCCCTACTTGATTGGAAGAGGATAGTCACGTCAACTTGTGACATTAGGGTCAGCTTTTGGCTAATGTAACAATATAGAAGCTTTCTTTGAAGATTACAAGTACATCTGTGGGCAGAACAAATAAATAATTGTATATATACACTCACAAGCAACGCAAGGAAGTCTTCTAGTTATAATAGATATGACACTAATCAGAGTTTGTGACATTTGAGATACGACTTACTCCCTGTCATCGAGGCTTAATGGAAGGGATACCCAATCTGCAAAACTAGAATCGAAATATTTCCCCGAGAGTAGAGGACGAAGGTAGCAATAATTTGTAATGATGGATATTTATTCGTAGAGGCAAATATATATATATATATATATATATATATATATTTGTAGACGAGAAGCAGCGGTGCAAGGACACCCAAACAGGTGGTGGTGGTGGTGCGAGACTTACTTCGCTTGGGTCTCTCTCTCGGTCACGCTATCGCTAAGTAACGTTGTTATTCTTCCTCGTTTGCCGCAACAGGTTACACGAATGCGTCATCTTTGTTTCTGTTTACAGTGAATATGCCTTGATGCAGCTTCCATTATTAGAGCTCGGACAGCCTGGTTCATGAACGGTTTGAGGAACTACGAGGGGACAAGAGTTTGGGAATCAGGATGCTTGTCGTCTATATCATTGGGCATTCTTGAAGGAGGGCCGAAGGAGCCGGATGATCCCAATTGGGTGTACGGTATTGAAGATATGAGAGCTGTGTGAGAGAGATGGTGTTTTGACATTTCGATTGGCGTGTTTTATGGGGGAGAAAGAAAGAAGAGACGTGAGGGAGGAAGATAGACGAAGGCGAGTGACTAATCGGGGAGATGCATCAACTCCATATTGGTCCTTAACCAACAAAGACGAAGGCTTTATCGTGTTCTATCCACGTTCGACATTGATGAAAGAGCATCATAACTCAAGAAGATAATTCAAACAAAGCAGCAGAACTCGGTCGAATAATAGGAGATGAGTGGGAGATAGGAACGATCCACATCCAAAATGATACGGGCTGAGCGATTAGTTTCGTTATGGGCGTCGGTGGTGGACGGACCAGTTCTGGTTCGCTGATCAATACCGCCTATCGTCCACTCGGCTAATATTTGGATCCGATCGACTCCCTGTCTGTGATCTTTTGCTACAATGAACGGGCCATGTTCTTACGCACGATGATGAATCCTAAGTATAAAGTGACAAAGTGAGGAGGGATAGCGAAATGAACTATAGGTGTCCTGAGGACTCTTGCAGTCTACAGTGGAATGAAAGTTGATGGGTAACATCAGAATATATAATTATTTGTGGTCCAAGACTTGCTGGGGATTAAAGAGGGTTAAGTCGGTAATGTAATTAATATATAACCTGTAAACAGTTAATTATCACAAGACATTTACGTTGAGATTAGTTAATCGAATTAACGTAAATTAAACTGCGTACCAAATTCACAGTGCAGAGGGAAAGGGGCTTTGATCGGCATGTCCAATGTATTAATTCCCTGTTCTATTCTTGTTTCATACGAGTCAAATATGAGTCTCTATAGGTTAATGCTCAAAGCCCCACTAGCTTCTTTCCTTCTCCGGCAATACACCCACTGTTTCCCCATGGTCAAACAGTACGAAGATAAAGAGTTGCGTTCGTGCTTGGAGCGCAGACTTGGCGTGCATTAATAACCAAGGATAGAGTGGTCACCCATGAAAGCTTTTCACCTCCATCTGATAACGAAGTCATGGGTAACCTTTAACCCCGCAGGCCACGGCACTGTGGGTTGGAACTATATATGATGTGAAACAGGTCGATGGCTTTGTTCATTACTGCGTACGTTGAAATAACATGAAGACAGAAACAAGTACGTAAACAGGCAGAGACGAGCATTACACCTTGCACTGTGACCACAAAATGGAACAAGCAACTCGAACTTATTGTATCATGGACGCCTTCCTCAGCTAAAGTACGCGTGCACGCTCCTATCCCATGGATTCATGCATGCATGCATGCAGTGGCTCAGATCCCGGCCCAGCACTCCGGCGGGGGGACCGGGTACCGGGACTTGTCGGTGCAGTAGTCGTAGATCATGTGGTTGGTCCGCGCCCACCGGTACAGCCTCGCCTGCTCCGGGCTGAGCTGCCGGTACGCCGGGCCCTCCCACCAGTTGTTGGGGTTGGAGGCGCAGTTGGCCGGGCCAGGGACGGCGCAACCCTCGATGTCGAAGTCCTTGTAGTAGGCGTAGAAGGGGGCCTTGCCCCAGTCGATCTTCTCCAGTCCACCTCGCGTCGCCCAGTCGTCGGCCTCCCACAGAGTGGAGTACACCCCCATGGGTTGCAGCGTGGGGTAGGCGATACCTCTACGCTCGTTGTTCTTGTACACCCTGACCGGCACGTTATCTACGGAGAAGCTGTACAACCCAGCCATTATCAATGATTGATATCACGAAAAGCAACTGATGATGTTAAGAAAGATGTGACTTTACACTGTGGTGAATGGGGATCCTGCATTTTATTTATTACTCACGAGCTAACACTATCGACTGTAACCATTAATTTAAGTCGGGATGCAGTCGAATAGAAGACTCAGGTCAGATCGTCCACACGCTATAATACAGCATGTTCTTCAGTAAGACGCTTTGGCATAGTTTGCACATACATGTAAGCCGTCTGGTGTTGGGAAATTTAATGGTTCGGTGTTATCTTAGTAACGTCGGAGAATATGCTCACGGCTGCAGAGTGATCGACCGAATCGGTTCCCTTCGCAGCGGAATAGGAGCCTACTTGATTTCTATTACCGGGTGTTTTGATTCGATTACTGGAGAGAGGACATGGAATCTTTGAGAAGGCTACTCTATATCTTCTGTTGGGTCCCTTTGTTCGGATACTGAAAATAATGACACAAAGTTTGGGGGGTCGGAAGAGTAGAGGTAGCTTACACGACATGGTAATGGTTCCAGAGGATGGTATAAGTGTGATAGTCTGCAGCAGGGTCGAACCAAAGGTTAACTCTCTGCTCACGATCACCCTTGCCATGAGCGTACACGTTGGTCTGCACCGTGTATGGCTGCCCGCTCCTGTTCCCCAGGAACTCGAAGTCCAACTCGTCGCGGACGGTGTCGGTGTCCGAGTTCAGCTGCAAGCACCAACAATCACATAACCAAAACTTATACCGGCGGTAGCATGAGCGAACCAACCTATGGGGATCGAGTAGGAGCTACGAACATAGAAGGCGGTAACAGTTCCGGCGGAGTCGCCAGGGATGAGCTTAATCTTCATGCTAACGCGCCCGTAGTGGTACTGCTTGTTGGAGGCAAACCCACAACCTGCATGCCATGCGAAGCATTACAACCCTCCTCCACTAAACGAGGCAGCAGGTAATGAATGTTCACGGTCAATAAATGCCATGCCGTGATGAGAACTAATTAGCCATCAGAAATCGATCCGGGATCACCTGAGGACGGGTCCAGCTTCAGCTGAATTGCGGTGCCTCCTTGCAGCTGCTTGATGTGAGTGTCAGCCCAGGTGATGCGGAAATCCTGGAGGAAAGTAGCCGGCCGTGCGCCGACTAATGCGACGAGCGCGAGGAAGGGGAAGATAACGGATAGGACAGCGGTGTGAGCCATCGTCTTCCACTGCTATCAGTGGTAGCAGAAGCAATGATGGGAAGACTGAGAAGTGAGCTTGTTGTGGAAAGAGAGAGGCGAAGGAGGGGGTTTTATAGCCGAGAAGGGAGGAAGAACGAGGCCGGGATTGCTTCATCGAAATGGAACGCCCCCACGACAGCCTTGGCTTCCAGCTAAGAGCAAGCCGTCCCGGCCCCTCAAAATTTACTCTCTTCTGATGGTAATGGGCATGCCGGACCCGGTGGCTCGGGCGCCACGGGGAGGAGGGGCCTCACCACCCGCGGGCTCCGCGGCTGCCATCCGATGGGAGGAGGTCGGCCGATGGATGGTGGGGTGGCCGAGCAGTTCACCTGGCGTTCCATGTCAGCAGGATGGCGGGCGGTGCAATGACAAAATGGTTTGCCTGATCCATTCCATTTTCACCTTGCACTCCCAATAATTCTGCGACACGTCCAATCAGGGGCCCTCTGCCGACGTTTTCCGATCGCTGTTGTTTTCTTGGGGGTGACGTGGCGACACGTTAATGGTCCATGGCGCACGGTGGATGGGAAATCACAGCGGTGCTTAACTGGGGGGTGTGGGGCCGTGACAGCGTCTTTTCGTCTCTGAGATTAATGGTGTTTGTACTTGAATTAGGTGAAGTTTTGGGCAACAATGTTCATTTTTATTTGTTCGTGATACTTCTGCTCGTGAACTCCACCAGCCAACCTAACGTGGACTTCCATAAGAAAATTTACTCGACATGTAATATGATTTATTGTAGTTTATAGATACAGATTGACAGTAAAATATAATAAAAGAAAATTTTCTGGTTGAATTTATATCTTGCCTCATCAGGTTTGTGTGGGAACTCGAGAGGAAAGCTTATTACGATTAAATTGGATTGTCAGGATCAACTTTTATCGGTTCTGTTTCTTTCTGTAAGAAACTATTCATCGATTACTATTGTGGACTGTATATGAATATTCATGATCGATGTATTGATAAACAATTTCAGGAGATAGAAGAACTATACTTCTGTATATCCGTGAGAGCATATGTAAAAGCAAGTAAACATCACCTCTAAGATCGATCAACCCTGGGCTGAGGTAATTGAGATAATTTGATGTGCCGAAACTTGGGCATTGGATCTACAAATTTAAAAGCATGATTTCAGAAGATGGAAGAATTGGAGGATGCTATTAAGAAAAAGGAAGGTAGAAAATTGATGGACGAAAGAATTCTTTGACGAAGTCACTAAAGGTTGCAAACACAAGGCGAGGGTTCACGTGAAATTGTTGATTCACCACGCACACGTAGCGTCGAGAGATTAGTATGCCGTGCACCATAGTGCTGCTATGTGCAAACAACCTATATTTGCCTCTATATAAGTGTCCAAGGAACACAAAGCAGGAAGATTAGGACCCTTCAACAACCATCCCCACGGGAAAGGTTGGAGTTTCTAATCTAGCTAGCTTGCTCCGGTCGCTGTTAATGGCGGCTCTTCTAGTTTCTCAGAGAGAGGGAAAAAAAAGGGGCATGCCCACCTTCAATCAATATTGCTCGTATCTTCCTATCGAAAGCTTTCATGATTGGAGAACTACCTCTACGTGACCGGTCAGCTTTTTGTTGACTGTCAATCGAGTTGCGCGAGATGCATGCCCTCGAAAGACGATCCTAAAGGGTTCCTTTTCGTTCCTCGTTGCGATCCATCGGCACCGACGTCTTCGATATGACTCGGTTAACGTGGAGAGGACGAGTGCCACGTTGCATGCAAGGAGAACAAAACAGGGCGGGTAGAACCTATAGCCCCGTACTCGAGAGTGGAAGGACGACGGCAGTCCCGTCGTACTTGGAATGGTCAATGAGTGATGGCTAAGTAGCACCAACCTTCCCTGCTGCTGCAACGTCGAGGTACTGCAGCTGATGACCCTTTTTAAGCAGTCCCTCACTGCGTTCCTCCTCGGTAATCACCTTGGTTACACGTATGGTGGTGCAACACTCGACAGACATGACATGTTGATCGTATGAAGCTAGCGAGCGTCGGGCGAAAGAGAACGCGATGGATGGCATTCGATTCGATTGGATTCAACCACTCATTGGACAGTGAACTCGGACGGAGAGAGGTGAGTGGGATGATGTCAGATTACTGGATATGATGGTGGGGTGTTCCACGTCTGCCAAGTATTAATGCCACAAGTACAAAGATGGCAGAGGAGTTGCACCCGGCCACATGCACACAGCGTGCATGTTCGTCCCGATGCAGCAGAAATGTACAAATATTCTCTTACTGTGATGTTGGCATATCATCGAAGCGTTAAAGAAATAGGCACACCAATCGGACTCTAGTTTAGATTAGCTCGCCATGGAACACCAATCGAGCAAGAGGAGGGGAATGTGAATGCAGGTTAATCGGCGCAGCGGTAGGGACGGTGCCCATCCCTCCGTGCTACCTTCCCACCCAGCAGCTCTGCGATAAGTAGCGAATCAGATGTTGGACGGAAGCTTCTTCATCCGATCGACCGACGATCGATTGCATTTGGATGACAGGAACATTCATTCGACTTGGTTCCCTTCCCTCCATTTAACTTGCACCCAATTCCATTCGGGTGAATTTAGCAGACCGGAAAGTAAGTCTTCGTCGTCTATATTCTTCCATCCCTTCATCGTCCTCGATTCGTTCCTATCATGTTTAGTCCTACACATCCCACCCAATTTACATCTGGCCCGACTGCTTCTGATACAGATAGAGCTATCGAATTTAGTATCCGTCAGCAATATATATCTTTTTGGTCTTCAAAAATTCGACGAAAAAACCACTACCTGTTGATAAGAGAAACCTATTCGACCAAATACTTGTTGATATGTTTCATTTCCGGGCCTTTTGGTCCGCCACATTTCACTCATTCTAATTGAGTTGGGTCCGAGTCTTCTTTCATGCCCAATACTCTCTCTCTCTCCGTTCTCATCCTTGCTTGGATGCGTGTACAAACTTTCAACTTCCTCCCTTTCCTTTGTGCTTCATCTCGAGTTAAAAAGCAGGCAACCGAAGTTAAAGTAGTCTCAGACGGCGAGGAAAAAGGGGGGAAGAAGACAAAGGCAAGCAGGGTGAAATGATCGGAGCGTGGCAATATCCATACATTGCCAACAGGAAGCATCTTTATCGATCTGATCGTCATCTCGGTGACAAAGTGAAAGTGGCCAGAAAAGCTAGCACATGATTGATTTATAAGCAGGAGTCATCTTCGATCCCATCTCTAGCACCCAAGGAGGGAGGGAAGCAGCAGCAATCACATTGCCTTGACAAGCTTTTGGGAGCGTGGGAAAGAATTGGCCATGTGGCCACAGCCAGCCTAGCTGCTCTGTCGCGGATATGTGCGGAAGCATGGCAATCTACTGCGTGCATTATCTCTGGCATCCTTTGCTGGACGCCTATCATGACGGTGGTTGGAACACCGACCCAACTGTTTGGTTTGGACCACCATCTATCCATCTCCATGGCTGCATGATTGTGCTATCACTCTCTGGAGCTCATCCTTTCACGTCAGAGCCTGCACAGACCATGCGGCCCTTTTTATTTGAATCGAGCAGAATAGCGGCTTTAAAGTATTGCATTATTATGCAACGAGGTGATCGTGACAGAACTGTAGAAATTAGCATCATATTTCCTAAAATTTTCCTTGGAAGGTTGGTCAAGTCGATTCGATCGTTTCCCTTAGATGATCAATACAGGCGAAAAATTACCATGTCAAGAACAACTCAGATATTTGCACATCATAATCACAGTAGAAGCAGCTCAGTGATGATTCCTTTCAACAAAGATATTTGCACATTGTAATCACAGTAGAAGCTCAGTGGTCTGCATCTGTGATTGCAACTTCTTTCTCGGTGTTTCTATGAAGACTGTACTGCTTGTTTGTTCGTTGTAGTCCGGACAAAGGCTTCATAATCGGTGATGGGGATTGAATGACACTGTGACCATAAAGTAATATTTTCATGAAGAAATACATATTCCATTTCATTGGAGTACTTTTGCATGAGATTCTCCAACATTATTAAACGCCCCATCCAACGATTTGCTACTTGTCTTCCTCCACGATGCAATCTGGTCTGCCTCGAAGTAGATCCTATTGTTCGAGAAGACCAGATAAAAGAATAGAAAAAGGGGCTCACAGCTCATAACATACGACGAGGAGCCTTGGAAACCATTTATTAGTAATTATCTGCCATGCTACATGTCTGCTTTTTTTCTTACAGATCTCCCACAAGACTACACAAGCAAGAAAGAACAGCTAGGAATTATTCGTATGGCCCTCGTGAAGGATCACCTCAAACTTCTGAAACAAGGGTCAGTCGTCCTCCGGAACTAAGAAGAGCAGGTACTCGAGCTTCCAGGATCAAACGAACATTGATCGGGGACTAAACTCATCGGAGGAAAGGGTTACAAGGGAAGGGAAGATAAGAAACGAATTCAAAAGTCAACTTCCCCCACAAAGTCCTCAAAAAAACCCGAGTGAGTGTCTCGCTCTTCTCTTGTGAAAACATGAACGAGCGGCTCAACCATGTAAAAAAGCTTGAGAAAAAGAGGAGCAAAAAGAGCCTGAGGATGAAACTCATGCCGCAAAACAGGGGGGAAATGGTGACCTTCGGATTCCCGGGGGATGATTAACGGGTCCAGAAGAAGAAGAAGAAGAAGAAGATGACGATGGAAAAGACTGGGAAACGAAACTAGCTTAAAACAAAAGGGGGAAAAACACGAAAAGGAGACAGACCACCATAAACCTTTCTTTTCTACATAGAGCTCGATTCGCTTCATCACATGAATTCTCTGAAAGCAGAATTCAGCTTCTTCACCAGGTCTTTGGCTGTCATGGAGAACTCCTCTTCGGTCTGTAAAAGAAGATGACAAGCTCATCGAGTGTTCAAACTAGATATGAATTGCTGGAGAGAAGAGCTGGTGATGTCGTAGGCACCAGAGGTCTAAAGAATCTTGCCTGAGTCATCACGGTGATGTCGAGAGAAGAGCTGGTGAAAGGCATGACGCTTGTGTTCGTTACAGAAAGGTGGAGCTTCTCGATCTCAGAGAGTGCTTTCACCAATATCCCTTTCCGGTTCTCGCAGTGAATCTTGATGAGGATAGTCTTCTCGCACACCCTGGCCTCGATCTCCGGGAGGCTCTCGTCGAAGTTCTCGTCGGAGGAGGAGCTATCGTCATTTGCACAGAGCTGAGATTTCTTGACAAGCACTGCCGATTCAACGTTCCTCTGTGTAACTTGATCTTGGAGGCTCGTAACCTTCTCCTGAAGTTGCTTCAGGTACTTGATAGCATCTCCGAGAACAGAAGCTTTGTCCATCTTTCAAAGAACAAAAATTTGGAGATACATTCTGTCAGAGCTGAGGAACATCGATAGTCGGAGACTACAGAGAGGGAATGCAAGCATTTAGGTTGTAACTTAATTTGCTCCTCGCTCCATCGTTTCATTCCGTCATTCGTAGATTACTTGGAGAGAAATTGAAGTACAACAGATCTACCGATCGCATTATCTACTTTGAGATCCAGCTAATTGCTATTGTTGTTGATGATGCTTCTACCTAATCTTCGTCTCGTCAGCTGGCTTGACATCACATCTAACTCCGAAAGACTTGCTAAACTAACATGCTGCTGATTCTTGAAACTATTGTACGACAACATCTAAGGTTTCTTTAGATTGCCTCAAAGAAAGAAATACGCATCTATCTCTGCAACAAAACGTGATCTACTAAAACCTACAGGATGAAGCACATCGAAAACCAAAAATGGATCGAGAACACACCTTCTTTAGGTCAGGAACCACCGCGGATAGCTCTATGAATCTCTGGCTGAGCTTCTCTCTTCGCTTTCTCTCGGCCATGATGTGTTCCTGGTTATGAGAGGCCGGCCTGGCCCCCGCGTTCGCCCTCTTGGTTCCGTCTCCGGACATGGCACCGTAGTTCCTCTTCGAGGGAATCGAGACATCCGTCTCTTCTTTCTTCTTCATCGTTACAGCGTGACTCAGGTTGGAGTGACAAAGTGGTGATTCCGGGTTGCCAAATGACAGGATTCTTGGACACGAGGCATCCGAGAGCACAGCCGAGTTCTTGTCGGTGGTGCAAGAACTCCAGCTGCTGGTCTTGATGAGTTTCTTGGCCCTCTCGGTGCTCGCTGGTGGGTGGAAGGAAGAGTATGAAGTGTAGCTTTCGGAGGAGGGAGATCGTTCTAGATCTTGCCCGAGGGCTAGTTCTAGGTGTTGTGTGCCGAACTGATCTAAATTGGTCAACTCCCACTGATTCAAGAAACTCTGATCCATTCCCTGTCAATCGTAGGAACTTAGAATGCTTCTTTTTGGTCTAAAAGTTGGATTTGCAACCAAAAAGACCTCAGCCCGACCTCCTTACCATGTCAGAATAGCATGGAGATGCCAATGCTTCCATGGCCACAGGTTCTTCCCTTACAGAGGAATATGCAGTAGTACCAAGGCAGGTGATCGTTCTTCAGGATCAAATTCTGGAGCAGATTTCATCAAAGCGTACGATTTTAGTTGGATGCTTGCGAGAATCAAGATGGAATCATCAATAATAATAATAATAATAAAGATCCATGGACGAAAAACAAAAAAAAGAGCCTCTTTTGTGTCAAAGCTAGTTGATACCGAAGAAAACCAAGAACCTGAAGGGAGGAAACCAAAGACTGCTCCAATAGTGTTCATAGAGAGGATGAAAGCCAACCTGCAACAGCAAGTCGAAGGAGAAAAGAGCAGTATTCCCCTTTCGAAATTTTTATCTGATCTATATGCTTCTTGCGGGTTGAACCTTCGTACTTCCCTCTATCACTGTTTTTATGGAGGCTTTTGGCTCTATTTATAGGACTTCAAAGCTACATCTTTCCCTCTCCATCTCTATTATTTCTGCTCTGTCTCCTCCTTTTAATTTCTCCGACATTGCTGACCCAGCAGGCAGCCACAGGCCAACGAAAATTATTATTTTCTGAAACGAAGATCTAAAGAAGGATAACTCCATATATTTCTACAGACACGGATCGGAGTTACTGAGATGGAAGACGATATAGCAACACTGTTATTCCCCCCAAACAAATCACACTGAAGCTCGATTCTGGTGGATGCCATCATCCTCAAAAACTTCTTTTAGCTCTGTATTACAAACTAAAAACTCAGCAAATCGTCGTTTGTTTGTGAGTCATCAGCAACAGCTAATAAAGACAGCAAACAAGAGATCGTCGCTGCCATCCACCACCTCCTCCTCCTGTTGCCTGCTCTGCTCTGCTCTGCTCTGCCACCGACGTCATATACAGCTACTAATAGTTCTCATTGAAAGCTGAAATATTTATGGCCAATAGATAATTGGTGTTTCAGTCGATCCATCTGTGATTTTATGACCTTTTCCGTTGGCAGTACGGACCGTGCGTGGCATGCGTAAGAAGATTACTAGCGATTCAGGTGCATGTAACTCTGCAGAGTGATTCCGACATATCCATCCTACTGATGTACAAGTTCTTGATAAAGTCGAGAACAGAATCAAAGGGTGAAAAATACTTTAGAAGTAAGATTAGGATCCTCTGCGGGCTTATATTCGAATGAAGAACCAGAAATTCGTATGCTTGAAGTACAGTATCACTTGTGATGTGGGCATTTCATGAGGAAACGCATTCGAATCATTTTAGGTTCAGAGGAAAATGTGTTCGAAAGCTAAAAGGGGAAAAAAAAAGAAACACAGATCTTTCAGGAAACAATGGGGGAGCTTATTCTTTCAGGAAAACAAGAAAAATCTTAATTATGATGAGAAGATCTGTACCGACCGCACAATGATCTAACTGAGTTCCATCAAATCTTTCAGAATCCCATAGTGTATGACCCAATCCAGTTTCCGCACGTTCACGATTCGCTCAATCGCTGGAACAGCTCGAATGGCTCGCAAGCTACGACCTTGCTGCATCCTTTCGTACGTTTCGACGCCTCCAGTGAATACTATATCGCCAATTATTGAGCACGAGATACCTATTTCTCAATAATCTATGGAAAGTGAAGATCTAAATAATTAGTGCACTTGCTACCTCACCCACTACTACTACATATCCCAGCAATATTGGATCCAACCATGCTCAATCTTCTTGGAATAATCCTTTCTGAAACCATATATATATGTATATGTATATATAGATCTTGGTGGTCATATCCATCTCTCAGTCCTCAAGTTCAGAGTTACTCCTGCTGTAAAAATATATCTAGAAAATGACATAAGCTAAAGTATAGGAACATCATGAACATCATTTCATGTAATATTTTTTTGATTAAAAAGTAAATCTGACACTCTCTTCCTCATCTACCTAATAAGATTCGCGTCTAAATCAAATGAATAGTAGGATCTAAAGATGTTATTTTCCTCAATCAGTGAAGTATACTGTCGATCATTCACCTCCTGCTGAAGATGTTATTTCTTTTCTCAACTAGTGTAGGATTCTGTCAATCATTCACGTGGATGGATGGTCCACTTTAGCTAGTGGATATACAGAATCACGTGCTGGAATCAATCGGCTCTTTGGTGAGCATGCAGCTTTACCCAAAAACGAATGCAATTGTCTTGTCATGTCTGGATCTCACCGTCCTTCCCTCCTTGGAAACAGCCTAGCTCGATAATCCCCCAAACATGTCATGATGTGGCCGCATGATCGAGCACCAGCATCTTCCCATATCTATTGTTCTCAGCATCGGAGGAACGAAGACAAGGAATACTACAAATCCCACTTGACCCTTACCACTTCGTACCGACTCATGTGTCCTCTTTCAAGCACCCGCTTGGGGGCGTCGATCATGTGGGATGGTACCGAGGCCGGAGGTAGCCGTCAAAGATGGCCAGCATCTTCCAAACTTTTAGCTACCTACCATCAACAACGGAGATCCTCTGTAATCTTCTTACTCCAATCTATCTATCACTGCTGTCTAAAATATTGCCCTGCACCTATGGATGAACTGCGTTAGATTTCAGAGGAACGGATCAGTCGTTTGCAGGACTAATTAAATCAAACTCAGCGGAAATCAAGCACAAAATCATCTCAGTCGGAGTTAGTTCTCCAACCAATGGTGGCATTTAGATTATTGAACTGGAGTAAGGGTGCTCCGGGACAGCAACCCGATTAAGATTCCCTTGAGACATTAAATCTAATAATGTGAGACCCGGATGTCGATTAGGCAGGCAGCTAAATCGATGGGCTCAATTAGTTCACGTGGGTCTCTTTTTGGCCATGCGTTAACTATGTTCGATGAATTGTCGACTGGCTTGCTAAAGCTTTCTACTTCACAGACTCCAAGTAGGGACATGACAGATTCGAACAAAGAGTCATAGCACGAGCAGATTCTGATGAATTCTCCCTCGTAAGAGAAGTTAAAAAAGATCAACCGAGCACAGTTAATGTCGTAAAAAGTAAATATGAAGTTATCCTTGTTATTTGGCTGGCAAAGAGTGGAGTTGCTGCAGTCTACGGTGGGCCGTCGCCATGCCAACGATGAGAGTGTAGGCATCTCTTTGTCAACATCATAGATACAGTCGTGGGAGCAAGAAAAGATGGACGTCGTGTTGACAATGCGAGGATGATAACAATGTAAAGGGGCAACAGGAGACGACAATATCGGGCTCCAGTTGATTTTGTATTTACTGTGCATTCATTGTCTGGGCCGCTCCCGGTTCATATGGGACATCTTCCATAGTTTTCCACGTGTTGGAAGGCGCAAAAAAGAAACATGTTCGGTGGAAGAGATCATGCCAGCAAAAGACGATCTTTAGTGGTTCTTCTACGATCCATGGATGGAGAAGTTGTTGATCGAGATTTGATTTGATGGTAGCCAGACAGGGAATTTAAGTCCTCGAAATTGCGCCATAATTTGTTATAGACTGCCGTCTCCTTTAGCTTCAATCTCCGTAGTCTGTAGACTGATTGCTCATCTTCCAGTGTCCACGAGTCTGTCGTCGTACAATACGCCACAGCCCAACAATGTATACAGGGCGTTGGACTTGGCTCATGGGCTAAGTTAGTGTTCTGCATCTCCACAAGCTACTTACTCCATGGTTAGCCACCGCATCGTATAATGTATGCAGCGCTTGATTGGCAATCGAAGAAGAACCGACCGCCGGAGACCAGCTCGAAGGAAGTTAATTCCAGAATTCTTCACCGTGATCATCGATAAGAGTTCATCAATCATTTGCAGGACTTTGAGCCAATTCCAGGAATCCAAGTAGTGCAGCGAGGACTCACCTTAACTAGGAAGCTCCGGTTAATACGTATTAAGAACAGCATGGTGGCAAAGCCTGTCGATACCAAACTCAAAAGCTTCAAGATCGGTGGCCGAGCTAATCCTAGACGCGTTGGAGCCGGCCGAAGTAGCTGCAGAAGAAGAGAACAAGATGAGACTGGAGTAAAAGGCCACGGAGAAGCATCAGAATATGGTGGTGGGCAGGCATGCGAGGAAGGAGCCAACGGAAGCCATTAATCATGGCCTACTAGCTGTTAATTCCTGCCGCAATGCAAATAATGCGTGTCGATTCCCCTTCCTCCTCTTTTGGGACAGGTCCCGGTGTCCCATCATTGTGCACTGCTGCACCACTGTGGGAGAGTGAGAAGGTGCGTCCGTCAACTCGTGCTCTGCCCAGCCCCTTGGGCTAGTTGACACCTGCTGAATAAGGGACCCAAAAGAAAGAATGATTATACAATGGGGCATTGCACGCATACATGTCCTATTATATGAGCTTCTTGCCCATCGATTCCACCATTTACCACCATCGATCTGATTGCTGCTGCCCTCTGACTCTTAATAACATTCACATTACTTCTCACTGTCTCTTTGCTCTGGTGATACTTGACAACCACTCTACTCCCTCTCGCACTCGTTTATTCTCTCTGCGGAGGGGATAAAATTATGATCAACGTGGGCACATGTAATTCTCTCTCCAAAGTGGGTTGGACTATTTATATGTCGGCACATACATATTTCAGGAGGAGGCATCGGATTCTACAACCTATATCAATGATCTTCTATATTATGTTATCTCATCTGACGTAACATATTAGTTTTTTATTGATGAAAAGCTAACGTAAGAAGAACATTGTTAGGTTTGACATTATCTTTTTTTTTTTGTTTAGTTTTATGTGTCCTCGTGTTCTTTGTGTCTCCTTTGAAAAGTTCATTCCGTGTCACCATAAACAAAACAGAGGACTCAATTCTACCTATACGTGTTTCATAGCACCACACCAGCGGAGGAAGATTGACGCTTGGGGAGACGAAGCTTGGTGAGCGCCTGTGATCCGAGTCACGAGACCCTTCGAGAACTAAAGCGACGTCAGAGAAAACGGGACCGTGGAGATAAGTTGGAGAAGGAACAAAACGCAGGAGGGAGTGGAAGGGGCCCCTGCGGAAAAGGAAGCACTCGAGGCCCAACGAATAAATGGTGGGTGAAGGGGTGCCAAGGATTCCAACGAAACTCGGGTTACAGAGCACCAACCCCGGCATCCTTGCACTTTTCTGGAGGTCGAACAAAGTGAAACCTTTGGAAGAACGGGGAAAGAACAACAATGCTGCTGATGGAAGAAGAAAAAGATGGGGGCGGTGGCAGTACTAAAAACAGAGAAAGTTGTATCTTCTACTTTCTTTGTTGCTTTACGTTGTGGTGAAAGCTGAGAGGCTGCGCAAAGCAAGGTAATGGTTTGGAATCAGCCGCAGCCGCAGCACGCAGACGAGCGTGGATCAAAATATCAGATTTCACATGTATCTCCAGAATTATTAAGTGTCAGCGATTGCGTATTCGGTGGCTGCGGAGGTTCCGCAAGCATGACACGCAAACGAGGCGAGTCATATGAAGTCCAATTCCCCGTCAACCGTCCATCCGTCGAGAGGGGGTGAGCACGTACATGAGTTGGTGCGCCTTCGCCCAATCGTATGAAGTCCCGATGAAATGGAGCCGGTGGAAGAGGGCCGCAGTGTGTTCCCCGAGTCCCACCTTGAGAATAAACAATCGACACGTGTTGTCTGGTCGCGTCGTATCCCATTATTTAAGGAGATGCGCGTTCCCTCCCCCGTTCGTTCGAGGGCAGCAAACACAGCAAAGAACCAGAGGAGGAGGAAACGTAGAGAAGCCACAGCAAGGAAGCCGCAGCGCCGTCTGCAACACCACACCGTCCTCCCCTCCCAGAAGAAGTCTCACGACAAGTTCATGGAGCATCTACCTCTTCAACCCCCCGATTTAGATCTCCATAGATGTCCCACTCTTTCAGAGGTAAACACACCGGAAGCAAGCTCCTGCTGATATATGCATAGACTAGTGGCGTGTCCCCTATGTGCGACACCAAAGCTTTTTGCCGTTAGGTCTCTGTTCTTTACTTAGCTTTTCTTTATATGGGTGCTGGAGATTAATATGCGTCGCTTGATTGAATTGGATTCAGGTGGTGGAGGAAACGAGAGCCATAGGGAAGATATCTATCCCCACGGCTCTCACTGGCCTCGTTCTTTACTCGCGCGCCATGGTGTCGATGCTTTTCCTTGGCTTTCTCGGCGAGCTCGAGCTTGCAGGCGGCTCTCTGTCGATCGGAGTTGCTAATATCACGGGCTACTCCGTCCTCTCCGGCCTCGCCATGGGCATGGAGCCCATATGCGGCCAGGCATTCGGCGCGAAGCAACGCAAGCTTCTTGCTCTCACTCTGCAACGGGCCATCCTGCTCCTCCTATCCGCCTCCCTCCCAATCTCCTTCCTGTGGTTCAACATGAAGAGAGTCCTCCTGTGGTGCGGTCAGGACGAGCAGATTTCCTCCACCGCCCACGTCTTCATCACATTCGCCATTCCTGACCTGTTCTTCTTGTCATTTCTGCACCCTCTTCGCATCTATCTGAGATCTCAGAACATCACTTTTCCGATCACGTACTGCTCGCTCGTCTCCGTCGTCCTCCACGTGCCGCTGAATTATATCCTGGTGGTGCATCTCAAAATGGGCGTCGCGGGAGTGGCCCTGGCGATGGTCTGGACCAACTTGAATCTCCTGATTTCCTTGCTTCTCTTCGTCCTCTGCTCCGGCGTGTGCAAGGACTCGTGGGTGAGCCCGAGCATGGACTGCCTTCGGGGATGGTCGAAGCTGCTGAAGCTCGCCGTGCCGTCGTGCGTGTCCGTGTGCCTCGAGTGGTGGTGGTACGAGCTCATGATACTCTTCAGTGGCCTGCTCGCCAACCCCAGGGCAGCTGTCGCTTCCATGGGGATACTGATCCAGACCACGTCGTTGGTGTACGTATTCCCGTCGGCGTTGAGCCTTGGGGTGTCGAC
Organism: Musa balbisiana; assembly: GCA_004837865.1. NCBI lineage: Eukaryota > Viridiplantae > Streptophyta > Magnoliopsida > Zingiberales > Musaceae > Musa > Musa balbisiana. The sequence goes on along the minus strand of CM017195.1, from coordinate 39,702,271 downwards.
CCGCGTCGGCAACGTGTTGGGCGCGAATCGTCCCGCCAAGGCCCGGACGGCGACCCTGGTATCGTTGGCGTGCGCCGTGGGGCTGGGACTCGCAGCGATGGCATTCACGACCTTGATGAGGCATCGGTGGGGAAGGCTATTCACCACCGACGCGGAGATTCTGAAGCTCACGTCTGTGGCTCTGCCGATTTCGGGGCTGTGCGAGCTGGGGAATTGCCCGCAGACCACCGGGTGCGGCGTGCTAAGGGGGAGCGCGAGGCCGAGCACCGGGGCTAACATCAATCTGAGCTCCTTCTACTTGGTCGGAATGCCCGTGGCCCTACTGCTGGGCTTCGTGGGGAAAATGGGACTCCCGGGCCTATGGTTGGGGTTACTGGCGGCGCAGACATCATGCGCGGCCCTCATGGCATACGCACTCGCCAGAACGGATTGGATGACGGAGATGGAGAGAGCTACGGAATTGACAAAAGCTTCGAGCGCTCCTCCTCCTCCTCCTCCTCCTTCTCAACTCATTCCTATTACTGCAGACACCAGCGGCGATGGCAGTGTACGATCACCTTCTCTCGTAGAAGACCGAGAGAGGACAGGGAAACCGTGCATGAAACATGACGTGGAGGGAGCAATTACTACTAGTTCAGAAACAGATCATCTCATTTACTGTGCCGGATGAGTGGGGGTTCCATCAGTTCTGTCGAGACGAGGCTTTTCCTTTTGTTGTTTTTTGTAATATGATACATGACATTAAGTTTTGCATCTGTGTCCGTCCGAAAGGGCAGTATGACTTCACGGATATCAGTCAGCGCTCGGGTTGATTTCCTCCTCCTCCTCCTCCTTCTCTGCTTGCAAGCTCGAGAGATGGACACTAAAAATGCCCGACGTTTCCAAGTGAAAATGGCAGGATCGCTCTTTGGCTACCGGAAACGCACCGGTTGGGAGCGTTCATTCCCTTTATAATAATAATAATAATACCCCGCCACTGATCTTGCTTTAGTGGTCTTTCAGCAGCTTAAAGCCGATTAGTAATGCTGCATTGCTCGCTTTTGCCTTTTTTTTCCTCCATCTGTGTGTCCTGTCGTGTTGCTGCACTCGACTCTCGGTAGAGTCACGTCTTGACTTCCAAACACCACCATTATCATGAAAGAGTGGGCTTCGACAGCAAGCTTTTAACATTCTCTTGCACTAGTTTATCTAAAAAGGCGTTGCCATACTGCACTTGTCACCTTCCAACCAATCAATTCGGCTGCATCGCCCCCTTTTCCCTTCACTGGATCGGCTGCTTCATTTAGTGGTCACGTACCCAATATGTGCCACCAAGCTTACGTCAGCTGGGAGGTAAGCTTCACCAACGTATATCTTTTTTCATTTCTTCTTCTTCTTCTTCTTCTTGGTTTGCCTATGCAACGGTCACTTATTATTATTATTTATTATTTATTATTATTAAAATAAAAATATAATTCGAGTTTAATTATCAAGGTTTCTATCAACCAAACTAGCTGATAGATGACTTGATCTCGACTATATATTGTGTAAAGAAGAAGATAAAATGAATTTATTATATCAAATGTATAAGCAACTAAGGAACTTAAAGAAATAAAACACATAGGGATTTAAGTAAAATCGTATATTTTATATACACCATGACTATTTTAAAGGGTAATAAAAATAACTATTGAAACAAAAAAATTAGTATCATCATCAAAGTATTGTCATCCTCTAAAAGAGGATAGAAATTCTTCCTAAGGACGTAATCTAAGTGCCACAACTCGACTCGAATAACCAAAAATCTTTTTTTAAGATAAAATAATTATTTCATCTCATTTCATTCGGTTTCTATAAAAGCGTGAATCGATCTGACGATGATTGTTTTAACAATAAACATATTGAAATAAATACATTTTTTTTTGGAAAAAATATTGATTCATTGATTGCGAGTTAAAAAAAAATTCATATGTGTTTAGTAAGTTCGAAATAATAAAAAAAACATTTTATTTTATGTAGCAATTATTACAAAATCGACATCATTTTTTAAAAACATTATCTTATCCAAATTAATTAGTATTGTTTGTGTGAATCCTCAGCCGCAATTCAGTAAAAACGGCGATGACAACGTAACGACCAGATGGACAAAGTGATGCATTATTCATACAGCACCCTCCTCCAATACCGGCGCAAAAAGTTGTGGGTGCGATTGCGGCACCATTACCGGACCAATCGAACCACCGCATTTTGACTGGTTTCTCGAAGCCGACCAAGTCTTCGACTCCTCCACACGCGCCAATCTATGTAGTTCAAGAAGTAATATGTTTTGACGGCCCCAACCACAGTTGACGCTTTGAACTAAGTCTCCGAGACCGTCTTTTTCCGCCCACCCGCAGGCGCGCACACACACGACAACCCTAAGCTTCGAGGGTGTATCCGTTGCACCTCAGCGTCGCCTCCACCAAATGAAACCGAACACTGAATGTTGAACCTGTGTTGCTTCCCAAATCAGCCCTCTTGTAGGTAGGAATGGTTGGAGTCGAAAACCGCAGGTGTCCAATACGAAGGGATAACGCTAAGGCACCGTCTTAAATGTCTTGGAACGGCACGGCACGGCACGTTTCTTAGTACTACTACAGCTTTTCTTTCCCTTTTTTCTAATTAAAATAATAATGCTGAAAAAAGGGGGGGGGGGTGCGATGACATATATTATGGCACTGGGATTGCAACGAAGTCGATGGTGAGTTGGGCGGCGGGACATGCATGGGGTCCGGAGCTCACGATAACCCCATTGTCGTTTATGTAGAATTGTTGCTGTTGGACCACCGGGCAAGACAAGAAGAAAACATCACGGTGCTCCTTATCGCGCACAAGCTCGATCACCAACCACGTGCTGAAAAGAGGACGTGTGGGGCGGGAGGTTGGAGCTTGGAGCAACCTGAGGGCCAGTGGCTTCCCTTTCTTTCCCTGCTGTGACTGACGGGTTCTTCCTGCCACGCGGGACAGGGTGCAAGGTAACCAGGACATGTGGCTCCCGTTCATATATGGTGTTGTCATGTGGTTCTGTAAAGGAAGGACCAAGAATTGAGTAGTTCTTTTGACCCGTTCAGGTCTTCTCTGGATGAGATGAAGAAGGGCAGAGAGGAACAGCAACCGCAGAGAGGCTTCCACCGGGACAAGCATCTGAGCATATGGGAAAGTTGTTGTTGGCTATTCCATCAGTAAAAGCGAAGAGCACTCTTCCAACTTTGACCGCGGGCGAACACGATCTGAATTCAACGCTTTGAACAGGGTCGCGTGCTACAACGCAGGCATGCTCTATTGTGGGGGCCACAACGCCGGGGTGTAGCACTGATCTCTCGTGTTGAGTGGGGGAAGGGTGCGACGCATCCACCTTCCTATTTTGGGGAGATCTGGTGTTGACACAAGAAGCCGATCCACGCTCCCACACGTTTCTTTCGATTCCATCCCGTCCCATCCCATCTAAAGAAGTGCACTCCATTGCTCAAAAGAAAGCGGCCTTACTGGTTCTCTAGTGAGGTTCCACCAACCACGGACGTCCGCCCACTCTGCTCCGATTCAACACACATCCCTTTAGCGGTACTCGACCATCTCTCGCTTGAAAGACCAAAAGAACAAAAGTAAGATACCATGTTCGAAGCCGAGTTGGTCGAGGAAGGATGAAATACGTGGCAAAGGGAGCTCCGGCATCTCTTCCTTGGAAGCAAGAGAGAGTTGAGTGGAGTGGTGTGGGAAGCGTTTGACCCGGAATGCCTTGAACAACAACAAAGAAAGATCGGCTTGGCTTCGGAATCGGGCTCCAAACATTAGAATCCAAGTAACGTGAGGTGGAAGTAGGAGAGAGAGAAGCAAGTAGAAGGGAACAAAAAAAAAAGGAGGAGGTTGAATTCATAGGGTGACGACTAAAGCAACCCCCACGAGCCATGGAAGTAGTGGAACAGCACTATTCTGATCTATTGGATGGAACTGATGGGAACGCAAGAGGGCGCTGTTCAAACTCGCTTCCTGGTTTCGTATTGTCATGTCCATGGATAAGATTAGACCGATCCACGACCACAACCCGCGGAGAGAAACCACGGAATAGAGACAACCAGTCAAGAGTGGTAAACGAGGAGGTGTCAGCGTCGGGCCGTCGTCAGGCATGGTGTGACGTGCCATATTAATGGCACCCTAACATAGGTAAACCTCACCGCTGTCTCTCTAAATGATACCTCATATTTGGATCAACGTATAATACTCAAGGTAAGCCGTGATCCAATAATCATGATGCACTCGTAGATCTTCCAGCAGGAAAGAAAAGAACGTCGGAATCTCTGAACAACGATAAGGTCTGTGAGAATTAGATCGAAGCATCCATTTTTTTTATTTTTTTTTTCTTTCACCCCAGTCCGTCACCGCCAGTAAGTTACGTATTCAACTCTGAAACATTTGCAGTCAAAAAGAGAAGAAGAACGCATTCGCTGATGCGCACACCACATGCAAGCATACAGCAATTCTGAGAAGATTTTGAACAGCACAAAGAGACGAATAAACATGACAGGCAGTAGGAAAAAGAGACAATCTGATTAATTCTATTGTGACTCTGTTTGATCGATTCCATCATAAGTAGGGAATTTACAAAAAGAACAACGTTAGGAAAAGCAATGACGAAAAGAGGGATTATGTTCACGAGCCTATACATACATACATACATATATACATATACACCCGACCCATCTGAAACAGAATGATCCATGTAGGGGCCCATATGCCAGAACAGATACATACCAACTGATTTGTACCATTTTACATGGTACAACAGTAATTGATTCCAAGCAACACATATATTTCTCAGTCAGATGCATGGATGGAGGAATGCCCTGTGGTGCAATTCCAAAGATGCATGAGCAAAAGCTCGGAGTAAGTGGAGGACATAAACATAAAATACACATGATTATGTTTATCTGCCGACAGAAGTGTCTGTCATGGGACAAAATGGAGACTTCATATCAAATGATTAATAACAACTCAGGAGTCTTAGTCCAACAATCGATTATGACTCTTAGTAATTTCCATCTTGTCGTGATATATCTTCCATGACACATTTAAACTTCTTTGATGGCCGTTATATCCAAGTTTACCGTTTTCACGTATTTTGTCAATCTTAAAATTTGGTGGTCGTAATATAGCATGTCTTCGAGGTACACATCCTTATATTTTGTGCATAAGGTACAACACAGGATACATATAATATATACAAGAGGTCAAAAGAACAAATCAAATACCTTTAGTGTTAAAAAATTAGATTCAAATTTATTTTAGCTCTTGCGATTTTGATCGGACCACTAAAATCATTTACTTGTGTATAAAATAACCTATATATTTTAAAAAAATATAGCAAATAAATCTCTCCAATTAAATCTAAGCTAAAATCTTGACTCATAATAAATTATTAATATAATAATATAGATAATTTAAATTTTTTTAAAAATATATTTTAGCCTTTGTGATTTTGATCATAGACCACTCTTAAGCTTTATGATTTTAAAAACGTAACATATAAACCTCTCCCAAGTCTAAGTTAACATACATTAAAGTTTGCTTATGTGACATGCTGATTCATAATAAATCATTAATATAATAATATGTGTAATTTAAGTTTAAAAGAAGATTTATCTTGTTGAGGAAGAGGAAACAATAGAGGCTATAACGATGGATGAAATCGGAGAGATAGAGGAAGGAGAGGTCGGAGGCGAAGGTAAGGGAGAGTTAGACCATCACGTTGTAGGCGCGATAAGTAGAGGCATAGGAGAGAACAAAGTAGGAGGCGATGGAGTCGAAGATGCCTAGGAGGAGGAATAGGGACCAAGAGACCATTGCATGTATAGCATCGGAGTGATTGACACACATCCACCTGAGACAGGATTGGAAGCTCCAGAGCTTACCGTTGACGTAGTAGAGACTGCGTGCATATAACACCTTGCTAGGCAGCAATGGCTTGATACTGCTATCGATGGTCGCTTCCACAATGATGTCTCCTCTCGCTATTGATGATAGTATCAATATTTTTAATTTAAATTATAAGTGTTATTATATTAACGATTTACTATGAGTTAACATAACACGTAAACATACACTAACGTTTATTAATTCAGACTTAATAAGAAAGAAAGACTTATATGTTATATTTTTGAAAATATAAGAATTATTTTAAACCCGAGCAAAACTATAAAAGTTTAAGTGACAGATAACCAAAACCACATGGACTAAAATGAATCTTTTTTTCGTATCATTATATTAATAGTTTATTATAAGTCAACATGCTAGACTCTAACGTTTATTAACTTAGATCAGATGAAATAAACTTATATGCTATGCTTTTGAAAATATAAAAATTATTTTAGACACAAGTAAACCATACAACTTAAGTGATCCATAACTAAAACCACATATGGTAAAATAAACCTTTAACCCTAAAAAATTTGATATTTTGTGTCCACGTGCTAGCCTATGCAATAGTATAAGAAGATATGGGAGGTCTAGCAACTGTAAGGGTTCCGACAATGTCACGTGGCTTTTGGAACAGGATAAGCATTAAATTGTGAAGATACACCGGTACCATATTCATGGACCATAAACACTAGGAAAAAGTAGCATTGATACATGTAACCTTATGACTAGAAGCTAAAAGTCCACTACAACAAATCATAGAAAAGAAATTATTGGATTGTTGTATTGCTCTTAAAGATGAATGAGGCACCCCATAAATGGATTGTTCTCTTGCACAAATCAATTGTTTTATTTGTTCTATTGCCCTGAGACTAGTGTCTCAAGTCTTGTTTGCATGACCGTATAATGGATACATGGAATTGAATTGGCTCCGCGAGGCAAGGAGAAAGAGGTGGCAAATTACTTTAGCTATGCAAGATAAAATATGAAAGCAATCATTCAGCACATGCAAGCTCAATGGATCACTCATCTCATGTTTGGAAACATATGATAACCCATGGTTGGAAAAGTGACTACTGCATCTTAAGTGTTACAAATCATAGCAATAAAATACTAATAGTTTTCGCAACAGAAGGAAAAGAAAATAAAAGAGTTGAAATGCCTCATGTTTGCAAATGTGATCATTCTATAAAATTGGATATGGAGGATCATATTATTACCAGAAGTTGAAGTTTCAGTGAGTGGCTGAGAAGGATCAAAGGGTAAACGGCCTGCACAAAAGGGTGAAGTATTCCTCACCCACTCACGATAACCTTGCTTGTCGAGCTATTCAGATCTGAAAGCATAATCGAAGAAATCACGTATACACTTTGATTATAGTACAACTCAATGTGAATATCAAATATGAATTTAAAAGAAAAACTCATTTTAACCTCAAATTAACAGCTTTTCGACTCAACCGAAAGATACTATTGAACTTCCTTGTTATTGCCAGCCACTCTGCATCATACTGAATTTCATACGGGCCTGGATCTGATTTGATATCAACAATCTAGAAATTTAACTGAGCTAGGCTTTTCAATGGATTTCATATAATATGCATCATTAGAGTAACAACAAACATGGAATCTCGACCTGGAACACATTTCTCAAGAGCAACAAACGTTGTGATAGACTCGTCCTTCTTGCGCTGAATAGCAGCTGTAAAATTGCAGTTAATATGACCTGAAAACCAATAGTGCGGCTTATGTTGGTTTAGCAGCTCTGCTGCCCAGAGTCCTCTTCTTGATCTGAAGAAGAACCACAGTAATTAGACTACTGACATTAATAGCATCAATACTAACAGTGTATAACATTCATTTTCAGCATAATAATCACAGTATATCAATAAATTTACAACTGTCCAAGCAATGAAACACAGATTCTTCAAGTTGCCTGCCATATCCCTATTGGATATATGAAAAATATGGTACTTGTCACATAATTCTTGGAAGTATAGGAAATTTCTTGGAAACATCCAAATTGTAGATATAATCAAAGAGATGTATTTTTGGATACTCATAATAATCTGCAGACTACGTGATTGTTTTTTAGTGTAAATAGCTTGCTCACTATATTCAGTTTATACACGTCGAAGTTATGGCTATGCTTTTCCATTACAATGATTACATATTCTTATCACACATAAGGAAATTACTTCTACTAGTGCTACTAAAAAAATCTCCCAAGAATCAATGTTATACTTTCTTAGAATTTCTGGAGACTGTATTGCATAATGTTCATTATGAACATCAAAATAATCACATTATATCGCAACCTATACAAATTTGAAAAATATGGTACTTGTCACATAATTCTTGGAAGTATAGGAAATTTCTTGGAAACATCCAAATTTGTAGATAATAATCAAAGAGATGTATTTTTGGATACTCATAAATAATCTGCAGACTACGTGATTGTTTTTTAGTGTAAATAGCTTGCGCTATGCTTTTCCATTACAATGATACATATTCTATCACCACATAAGAAATTACTTCTACTAGTGCGACTAAAAAACTCCAAGAATCATGTTATACTTTCTTAGAATTTCTGGAGACTGTATTGCCAGAATGTTTCATTACTGAACCATCAAATAATCACATTATATAGGTCAACTAGACAATTAATCAAGCTTAAATTAGTTCATCCATATAAGTTAATACAATGAAGTTGATCAACAAAATGTGACTCAAGGTAACACGAATGAGCATATATCTTGTATAGCAGAAAATTGAAGAATGTAAACTCAAGAAAAACAATAAGAAAGCAAGAATTTAGCTGTTTATGCGTTGTACTGTACCAGAAAGAAAGAATAACAATACTGCAAGAAGATTCCACGAATTAGTGAAAAGGAAAAATACCATTATTCCTCAAATTTTCATGACTAGTGAGCAGATAATTAAAGTTTTAAAATCTTTAATATGAACTTGATGAGCTCTGAATTATCTCTAGCATCTTCTCATCATCTTATCATCATACCCTGAGCCTTTTGAAAAGATCGTGAGACACACTTGAGATACTCCTCAGTAAAGATTATGACCCTTGAGGCAATGCTAAAAACCTAAGCCCTATGGTGTCTAGTGCCTCTCGGCCTTGGTACATGCATGCCTTAATAAAATTGTCAACACCACAATACAACCAACTCGAACAGAATCCTGCCCTACATCATGTTAATCCAAGCCCAATCCTGAAAACCTTTGTAGTAAAAAGGAAACCTGCCTAAAGTATTCCCTTAAGAGACAATTTATCTTGTTTAACTATAACATCTATAGGTCTCTTAAGAACATTTTCATATCATCCTGAATGATTCTTCTTTATTTTATGCTTTAATAAATTTGTGTATAATTGTTCATAAATAAAACATATTTCTTTTTATATCTTTTCATAATATCCTAGGTTAATTTAGATAAGGAAGATACATTGTAATCTAGATTCATCCAACACTTTTGGCTCTAATTTGACCACACTACCTCTTTTTAAGCATGAAATGAGGAATTGTTTGATCCACTAATTAGTTCCAAAACTCTGAGAAATAGAAAACCAACGGAATTAGCTGATCCACTTTAAATCACAGAAACAAATCAAGTAATATAAACTGCCAATTCCAACCTGATCCAGTAAAATAAACTAACTCGTCCAACAATCCCAATCCCAGCTTCTAATGTTGATCATGGCTTCTTAAAATTTTTTTATAACCGTATCGACAGATATGTAAAATAGTACTGCTAATACAACTGGCCAGGGGCCAATGATAAGTATAATAACTATTTCACTCTCTTTAGTTTAAAAGAATGTGAAATTAAAACAGCTTAATATGCACAGTGATGTGAAATTAGAAAACTTAGTGTGCCTCTTCTTCAAAATGGGGTTTGCATCGAACAAGCCTCTTTAAATTTCCATATTCATAGGCAACAACAGGCCAGTCATGTGATATGAAAATATCTATTGGTTCCTTAATGTGCTTTAGCTTCATTACGTCATATTCCCGTATGTGGTATACAGACCAAAGATCACTCTCATAAAATGGAGGTCTCTCAAAATGTCCTGGTAAAAGAAAATATTATGATTTGATAGCATAATGAAGGTATGATCAAACAATTATCTTAGTTGGGTTCAACTTAGAGACTATATAGGTTAGCAAAATAAATTCAGGAAGGCACAAAATATAAGACAAGACCATATGTGATCAGAGAAGGCTCTTTTATTTTGGCATATAAAATCACAATGAACTATGTAGGAAAATGGTATGGCAAAAATCTGAATATAGTAATATAATATGGACAACATAACTGAAATAAGTTCTTTTCTACCAATCCACAAAATAACAAAACGAAAGCATAACTCAACATAGATTTATCACAGACATTAGACTGAAAAATAAATTCACCTAGATGGTAATGGCCTTGCTTATAAATCCCAGAAATCCCACTAATTTGAATGTTGACAAATTTAATAACTCCAGAAAACACCAGGAAATATATATTAGGTGCAGCCCAGCCTCCATAATACATACCAAAGGAATCAAGTCAAGCCAACATATGCATGCATCCACATACACACAAAACAAGTACAATGCTAATGCTGTGGTCAGAGAACTTTAGCAGGAGTTAGCCTTTAAACCATCAAATGATGTGATAATGTAAGTCCAAATAGAAGTCTCAAATTCACTTTCTAAACTAAATTATCTTGAAAATTTACCCAAATGAGGATTAGATATCCCACATGTTTTTATAAGCTACAACCACATTGACATCTGATGTTAATCAAAATCATGCATACAGAAATCTGCCCTCTATCTTCAAAGCTGCTAATTATCATATACGAAACTCACAGTTCCCATAAATAATTTGATGCTTCATGGTTCCCGCCAATATATATATAGTCAGAACAGGTGCTACTTCTTGTCCAGAGTAATACTTCCAGAATTAGTTCATACTCCGATATTTTGGTGGGCGCCACTCAAGCTCTCAAGATCATTTTCATTCCTGACTGCCTGCTTGGACAAAGAATTAAATGGTCAAAGATATAAAGCTGGATCGAGGTAAACACATGCAAGTGCTTGTAAGCAAGAGAATATTATGTGCATATGGGCATGCAAGCAGGCATCTTGACATGATTGAAGGATTTCTATTATTATTATTTTTTAAAAACGATACAACTATGTAGGAGCTGCTACCACATGTTAGAATAATGTGGGAAAATGAACAATAATCCATATTTAAAATTTTTCAACTATCAATTGTTACACAATGATTTTTAAATTAAAAGTACAATGGAAAGACAAGCTCGGCCAATGTCTCTAGCATTACAAATGTACTGCTTAGAGAAGATTGATAAAATACATATTTATCTCAAACATAAGAAGTAACACAAATTTCACTTTTCGGGCAACCAGAGCTAGAACGGGTTCCTCCAACTGTTTAAATATATATTCTTCATGGCCCCCAAAATGTTGGTTTCAACTACTTAGTAGATAGAAACTATGCAATCCACATCAAAGCCTTGTGCAGAAATGCTATCCTTTAACTGACTACACAAGGTGATGAAATCCTACAGTAGTTTGGGTGTAGGAATAGGATCAGCCTTAGTCTGGTCATAGTCCCAGTTCAACCACAACTGATAAACCATTAAGTCAATCAGAATTTGGTTCTGATCCATTATTGTAGCCTTTGGTTATAGCAGGGCTGCAACAAAATTGGAAACAGAGCCCATCATCCCACAAAGATGACATCAACAAAAGCTGTGATGCAATTTTCCAATATCACGATGAAGATAAACAAAACTACGAAGTATGAGTTTGTGGATCATCAAATAAAAAACAATTTATTAATGTGGAGAAGAAAGTGGAACAAAGCTTTCCAGAGATGAAATATACAATGGACCAAGATTTCACAGTTAAAAAACCATCTAAGGATCCTCCAATCAACATAAAAAATGAACTACCAATCAAAGAAAATAACTTTCTTGCATGAAGATCATCTCAAAGCTACTTAAATTGTCCATCAAACTATAAGAGATACTGAAACTAAGAGAAACCCCAGAAGGAAATTCTTATTATCTATTTCAAAGTAGACCAACTTGCAAAAATAGCTACAAATATAGCATGAAATGTTCACCATAGATTTCCTTATGGGGAATAATTAAAGTGTCTGACGTTGAGTTGCAGGAAAGGTCATAACCACCAAATCCTCTACATAGCAGAATGCCATTGCTGTATTCTATGACCAAATAATCATGAGTGTGGCATTAAGTGCAACAAAAGCAAGCCAATGTCATCCAGTTACATGGCAGACCTGGGATGATCCATTGCATTCTATGAATATTTAGAATTGAGCCCAAAAACTAATAGTTTAGGATAATTTTTAGATGTCTATTGGTTTGTTAAGAGGATTCCTAAAGCGTCTAGAAGACATTATACGACAGGAAACAAGGCTCGGATGGTTAGTTTGAGTAAACTATGAAGATAATCTTAGTATTGTCCGAGAATTTAACCTTGTGAAAGTGAAGTTTTCTTTGATTGCACATAAGTTGTTTTGCTAGATATCAATCTAGAAACCATAAATTGTTTCTAATCTTTCTCTTATTCCATCGCTGAAGCCTCAAGTTGTCCTGAAGCTGTCTTACAAGGACAGAACCTCAAATTTTGCTCCCTTCCCTTTGTTGCAAAATTTTAACTTATTAGAAAATGCAGGTATTTGACATGTATAACGCTATTGCACACTAATTCATTATCCAACTAGCAACTATGATACACCAGACTTGATGGCTTGTCAATTCCAAGAAATGAATTCTTCACATGCTAGGTGTGTAAGTAGATAATGATAGGATTTTGTTCCGAATTCAAATATCCTTGATCCATCACAAAATCGAGAGAGTAGGGCAACGCTGATAAGAAAAAAAGACGATCAAGACCTGGAAGTCGCCACAGCGGATTAGGAGGTCGATCTTTGTGTCCTCAATCTTCTCGACATGCCGAATCGAGGCGTACACCTCATCCAGCTCTCCATGCAAGCAGCCCTCAACTGCGATCTGTTTCCAAGCAGGGGGAGAGAAGATTAAAACCTAGAGAAATCAACGCCAAGAAACCACAATTTGACACACAAGCGAACACACATACGAGTGAGAGGCGAAGATCGACAGAAAGAAGAAAGTGGAATTGGGCAGTGCCTTCATCGATGCGACTCTCTCTGGGAATATAAGAAAGATTTCGACGGTGAAGAGGGGGAAGAGGCCTCAGATTTTGCAAGGCGGGATGCAGCGGGACGGGAACCGGTAGGAGCATATACGAGAGACCCACGCCGACCTGCCGTGCTCAAACCGATTCGGATTCGGATTCGGATTCGGATTCAAATCCATAATTCAGTTCTGGCAATATGTTATCTTTTATTATTTCTGAGAACTAGGAATCCAGTAAAGATAATTCAGTTCCGGCAATATATTATCCTTTATTATTTCTGAGATCTTAGAATGCAACGTCGATAATTCAGTTCTGGCACAGATCGATCCAATATGATTCTTCCACTCCTGTAATCTTGAATATTTCGAGAAGAACAAGGAAAGAGACAAACAATGTGACCTGTTCTGTCAAAACCCCACCCCTCATCTGCTCGTGGATTGATTTCGCCAGAATTTTCTATTTCATTTTGAGAAAAAAATGGTATGAAGTTGGGATGCCATCTGTCAGACGAAAGCCAGAGAGAAGAGAATTGGAGGATTCTGAGAGCACAAAGGCCTACAGCTTCAAAATCCACCTTTAATCGACATCTTTGGACAGCGTTGATGCACATAATTTGAGAGGGCACGGAACGCCTTGTGGAGTAACATATGATACATAGATCTAGCAAGAACAAAGGAGAACGAAATTTACATTTTGCACGAAGATGGCAGTACGGCTGAGTATTGTCCCTCACAAGGACCAACAGCCGAGCTCAAGTGCCTCCTGGAACTTGTCCTCCGTGGTCGGATGTCGTTTGGTGCTGGCGTCGGACGCTTTCGCTTCTGCCTGAGCAGCGGGCTCAGCCGGCAGTGAGGAGGGACGCGAGACCGGGCTTCTGGAGAACTTCACCAGAAACGAAGTATCAGCGGCGGCAGGAGGACGAGCAGTGGGAAGAGGTTGAGGGGAGGGCTTGGGTTTCCACTGGTGGTAGCTGAGGAAGAGCATCGCCGCCGAGGGAGCCATGGAATGGGAACTTTTTAACTGCAGAGGAATGGAAATCTGGAAGAGAAATATTGCGCTCTCTGCTATGTATAGGCGAGGTTTGGTATAGAAAACGATGGGTCCGGTTGTTTTGTCCTGAACCCAAGGCCGGAAGCCCGGAAGAGAGAAACCGTGGGTGGTGCGCGCCGTCGGAAGCACAAAACAAGGGGACATGGTGGATGGCTGTTGTCTTCTACCGAGGTTGGTGACCGTCCGCGCAGGGGGGGTGACGATGATGGACCCCGGGATGGTGACACTGGGCCGGTGGCGGCGCGTGCCACGCTCGGGTTGCGTGCTCTACGGAACGTGGCGGTGTGCGGATACGCTCGATCTACCGGATCCATACGCATGCTTTTGCACGTTGGATGTGAGTGGAAGACCGTAGTGGTCTGGGCGCGTGCCGTGCTCGCGCTGGGAGCCGGCGACGGTCGACGCAGCAATCCAGACACATGCTTTGGCACGTGGAATGTCACTAGGGTGAGGCAAAAGGCACACTGCTGTGGGCTGCGTCGATCACAATAATTATTAGTCCATAAATCTGACAATATATATATATATATATATATATATATATATATATATATATATATAGTTTTTCAAAAATGAGAATTTTAGGGACGAGGAAGGAGAAATTTTGTGTTTAATCTCCCTAGGAGGATTCGTTGAGTAAGGTATGATGATAAATCAGGTTAAAGACAAGTTAATCAGATGAAAAGGATATATGTTATTTTAGGTTGGGGGGAGTTATCATAATTAATTCTGCTTTATTTGTTGCCTTTAATCACTGTTTGAGTTTATGTTGACTTTCTAACAATACTCTTAATAATATCAATAAGATTAGAAATAATTTTCTAAAGAAAAAATTAACGAGTGGTATGAATTTTATTGTTTGGGACATAGTTTTCAGGAGAAAATTGATGGTATGGACTAAGCCTTAGGGATATATGTATAATTAGAATTATCATTCATAATAAAATAATTAAATTTTTATTTAATAAGAAAGTTAACTTATGAAATCTTATAGTTAACGTAAAATATGATTTTGACTAACGCTAGACATACGAAGGGTCATTGAATACGGAAGTTATTCTTAGATATTATTATTGAGCTTAAATCTAAATATATTAGATTTGTTGGAAAAGGATGATCCTTTAATGTTTGCAAGGATAATTAATTTTTGGACATGCCGGGCTGGCAGCCCATAGATTCAGCCCAAGGTGGGCTTTATCAGCCCATAACTTACCTCCCACTTAACCTAACCCTAATCTCATATTAGGGGATATAGATGACTACGTTTTAGAGATAGAAAAAGGCTATAAAAAGGGCAACGAGGGCAGCAACGTAGACATCCTCGCAGCAGCAAAGAGGAGAAGAAAAAGACAGAAAAATAAGAGAAAGAAAGGGAAGAAGATAATGACAACGCAGAGAAACTATTCTCAATCAAATATACAGTGATTACTTGGGGAGGTTTTAGATATTGTGGGGGGCAGTGACGTAATCCTTATATCCCAGTTATTTTTTTGTGATTGTTGTTAGGGTTTAGGGCAAGAAATTGAGATTTGTATATTCATTATTCTCATTGTGGATTATCTCTAGTTTGTCCCGTGGTTTTTACCATTCAGAGGGGTTTTCCACGTATATCTTGGTGTTCCATTTGATTGCGATTTCATTTAATTCCGTTACGTATTATGGTCTTCTAGTACTTGTTCATATATAAAGGTTATTCCGCTTTATATCCCATCACTCATTTGTTTGAAACTTTTTTTAAATATTAATTTCTTAAATAATGATTTATATATATCTAAATTTTGTTTATTAGTATATATTGGAATACATCTTAGTTCGATCTTTAGGCCTATGTTTATTATGCGATTCCGCTCATATGTTGATAGTTGGATTTGGAAACTTCACATAAAAGGGTTGCCTTAACTAAATCTGTCTATATATTCCGGAGGAATTTGCATGATTTTATGATTGCCTTTTGTTTCGAGAACTCAGTTTAAATTTTTTTTTTTCATTGAAAAATGGTTCAACGAAGGAGATGATCTACCTAGCAATTGTTTTTATGGCTTATTTGGAGGGTAAGGAATAATGCTAAATTCTGGAATAAAACGTGTTCGGCTTAAACGTGTCACAGTGCATCATATCGAGTCACATAATCTAATCTCTATGGGATGGATTAAACGTGTTCGGCTTGCATGGCTCCATCATCAATCGACGATAAAATTATATCAGCTTAGCACTCTACACTAAAATTTAGTGTTAACTATTATTATTTTCATTTCAAGCTCAGTCCCCTGCGTGGATGGTCTTAGGATCATATGGCACATAAGATATCACCCAAGTCGGGATCCTTTCTCAAGTATTGAGATGCATCGATTATAATTAACTTAATACAATAAGATGCTAAAAGACACAAAGTATTGTGATAAACAAGACACTAAGCTCTTGTATGGATGAAATTTGTTGAGCAAAATAATCTCCAAATGTGTTGTATTGGGTAGATGATCTATTATTCAGCTCATAGTGGGTTTTAATTATCCATAACCTACTTTAGCTTTATCACTTCTCATTCTAATTTATTCCATGATTTTTTTTTTACTTTTCACATTCGAAGAGTTTTTATATAAATCTTGATATTCTATTTTATTATAATTTTTATTTAATTTCACTGTATGTTATAATTTATTTATATTTATTGGTATATAAAGTTGTCCCTGGCATACCAACCTTCTGGTCAACTGAAGAGATATCATAACCATGTAAAAGCAAGATACAGAACGTTTAACTCGTATATGGCTCTCGTAGTTTGAATAGGTGCAACGAGGATAAAGAGATATGAACGGCCATCAGGTGGCGTGCATGCGTAAGTAATTATCCCGGCGCATCGTTGAGGTCACACTGTTACCAACGCGAAGGGGAATGTCGACCCCAACACTTCCCTATCAGTGCTACCGCAGAGCGCCTCTCTTCCGTTCTAACCCACCCCCTCCCAGCTGCATGCCATCGTTTCCTCCGACAAGTCCACACGTACCCTTCTCTCCTGTAAAAGATCACTCCTACACTAATATTCACTCCTTCTCACCTGCTACAGCGGCGCCGATGTCCTCCCCTAGTTCGATTCGTTCCCATCACGATTGGCAACGGTGGGAGTTCTGTTTACGATGAAGCTGACGCACTATAGATGCTGATTCGATTTGGCAGCTTAAAACAAGGAGGTGTAATTTATCCTTCATCGGTGGCTTTTCAGGGTATTTATTGTATGTTGGATTACTTGGTTTCGCATCACCAGCTTGCTGTTTCCACCTGTTCGATCACTCTTTTAACACTCGACAACAAGGGATCTTATCGGAGAGCCAGCCATTTGGATGGTGGCCGGGCGGTGGATTTTGGCCACTGGGTTTAGGTTGCTCTTTGTGATTCGCTACACAGAACTAAGATGAATCCATTTCCTTTCGAAACAACAGGAAAGATAAGGACTGTTCTTCAGATTTCAGAGACATATTTGGTCGTTGTCATGCACCAAAGTATACAGATGAAGAAAAACTTTAGTCACAGGAAAAAAAATATTATTATTAGTTACCATGGACAAGAGGATCAACAAAGAATGACCAAAGGCTGCAGTTTAAAGTCGGCTTAACTTGCTGGTGAAAGCAGAACGAAAAATGAATGAATGATATAGCCCACGGAGAGAAACTCCGAATACTTGTGTTACAGATGTAGCATGATCGAAGTAACACATACAAATAACAGGGAATATCCTGCTTCCATAGAAAACTCGATTCGCAATCAGTAGCTTACATCAAGCTAATATGGTAGAGAAGAGAATCTTAGTCCAATATTACCCATAAAACGCACACTTCCACCAACAAACAATATCAGCCCTCAAATCACTTTCTTTGATGAACTTGAATGGAAATTGTCGAAGAAACAAAATCACCACGATGTGATGTGACAGTTATTAATGAGTGGCAGGTACTGCTATTAAACTCCACTGTGGAGACACGCTAGTCCTGGAACGATATCTTTGAACTTGCAAGACGCTAGCGGCCAAACCTTCCCGATACAGACTTTGGCACAAAGCTGACTGAACTTGAAGACTTCTCTAGCCTGCAAGAGGGAAATAGATTTTACAGTTTACAAGTAGAGATACAAATATCAACAGGATTATGTGTGCATGTACTTTCATGTCTACGCAGGACATGCATACATTTTTTGCACATTATTTGGAATAGTTCAAAAGAAATGCCACCTTGAGATTTCCTCAACGGCCTTCAGAACTCGCTCAGAACTAGTTTCCAGCACCTGGCCTCCAAATATAATTTCGTCCAGGATGGTGTGCATCTGCACATAAGAAATTCAAGTTCAACATACATGAAAATGGTGGTATTGATCTGATTGTTGTAAATCTGTTCTAAATTACACAAAAGGATGATACGCTGCTAAATCAGTTTCACAGTAGATATAGACCTGAAGGATAAATAAGATGATACGCTACTAAATCAGTTTCACAGTAGATATAGACCTTAAGGATAAATAAGATGATACCCTGCTAAATCAGTTTCACAGTAGATATAGACATCAAGAATAGAGGGCAGATTCACTTGTTGCTAACAGAGGTAATGATAGACAGGTAAGAGTATTGTTCCAAAGAGTTCATGAACGTGTGAAATCATACTGTATAGCCATTCTACTTTACATTAATGAACAAATTATAATAGAATATGCCAATCGTCTAAACTTTCTATTTATGATCTAGTCACGCCAAGTCTAACATGAATATCTTGCAAGTGTTCTGGTCACTCGATAAGCACCTTCTAGCAAACATGATAGAATTTCTTGATTATTTGCAACATCCTCACCATCAATCTAGAAGTTCAATTACTTCAAATCTTTTGTTCCATATGCCTATATAAATAGCAAAACAAAATTATATTATCCTAAACTCACTTTTCATAGCTTTTCCATCCTCTTCTTTTATTTAATATGAAAGAGCAGTGCAGTAAGTTTCAGTTGCAGGCTGATAGAATATGCTCAACTCGTCCAAAAAATTGCTAGCAAGAAAAAAAGACATACTGAGAAAGCTTCACGACAATTACGATTACCTTGTTGAAGTTAAACACAATGTCAAGCTCACAGACATTTTTGAAGCATCTGTCCAGTGTCTCAACAAGGACTGCAGATGACAGCATCTAAATTAGAAACAAACCCTTCGGACAAATTTGCGAACCATAGGGAAAGATTGGAAGATATGAGCTCAGCCAATACTAATTGTGCTACTCATGTGGAGAAGGCACAATTTTTATAAATAAAAACAATCTCATGTAAAAGGTTGAAAACTTGTTTTGCACCTTGTATGAGGTCGAGCATAGCTAGTTCGTTCTCACAACTGTCAAACACAAAGACAAAATACAGCGTAGCGAGGTGCTTGTATACCAGCCGGGTACCCTGCAAGAAGGATGAACCATGATAGTGCATATCACCAGATTTATAGAAAGGATTTCCTCAGCAAACATAGGAAATTCCTCACGGGCAAACATTAAAGAGACTGCCCATCTACTCAATTTATAAGCAACCGTATATTTTGTTCACGATTCATATTTAATGCGCAGAGCCCTAAATTCTGCAGGCTCCTCGCTCTATTAATCAACAACATGTTCCTCTCAGCAAAACCCAGTTTGAGAGGAATTCTCGTTAGCAAGTAGAGCAATTATTGTAACAGAAACGGATAAAAGGCGAACAAGCTAAAGCATTCATATGTGTAGACGTCTTTGAATTCCTCTTGCTTTTTTTTCTTTGTTATTTCTGCAACAAAAGATACGAAGAGTAAAGAGGAAATGATTACTGAGCCGAAGATTGCATCTGTTTCGACGAAATTGCTGACGTTGTCCGGTCTTCCAGATAAAACTGCAACAGGTTGACGCAAAAGATCGAATATTTAACAGAAAATCGATAGCGAAAAATGTGAAACCAATGGGGAAACAGGGGATTAATCGAGGGTTTTTCTAATGTATTGAAATTACGTGCTCCCTGACCTGCGAAGACGCTCCGTGTGAGTTCCTGCTGTTTCTCCGGGGGCTGGGCTTCGACAGAAGAGCAAAATCAGCCAGAGTCAAGAGAGGATTCGTATTCGGATCCGAATGCAAATTACGAGGGCGAATAAGAGAGACAGAGGAGATCTTGAGTACCTGGAACTCGTAAAACTTGAGGAGGCGGGGCTTGCCCTGGGTGTTCATCACGATCACCGCGCGAATCATGGCTGGAGCCGGCCGCCCGAGAGAGGCACTCACAAGGGTTCTGAGAGAGCGGTGGCCAAAGGGCGGTTTGGAACTTGCAACGCTGACGTTGTTTTCGTTTTCTGTTTCCTGGTTTTGGAGATGAAACGGCGGTGGAGATGTTTTTGGCAACGGTGGGGACGTTTTCGGGTCGAATTCACCGTCTCGTGGCAATATATCTCAGGTATTTATTTCTCTTTTCCCTATTGGACGAGCCATTGCTGACGTGGAATGCGGGATCCACGATCCCTCTTTCCACCACCTAAGCCCGATTGTTGATTTGGCTCATTTCGGCGAGTCCGCGACTCGTTCGACCCATTTGTCTCACCCACTCGGTTAGGGTTCAAGAGCTTTTCTTTATTCCCCACATCCATCAGGAGGAAGACAGTCAAGATCGATCCGTGATGGCCTCGCTCTGTAGGTCCGCCGCCATGGCCGCCGCGAGGTCCGTCGCGGTCCGCTCCAAATCCGTACTCCCGAAGCCTGCGCCGTCCCGAAGGGCCGCCCCTTTCGTTCGGAGGTGAAGGCTACTGCAACTCCAAATTCTTGCGCTCGAACTCTTCTACTTGTTATTTTTCTTATTTTTAGTTTCGATTCGTACTCTCGACTAATTTCGGCACGACCTTTGTTAGGTCGATCGCACCGGCATTGGGGAGCGTCGATTCGCTGATGCCGCTTCACAGCGCCATCGCCGCCGCTCGCCTCAGGTCTTTCATTGCGGTTGATTCCTCATGTTGGAGTTGGCTCTCCCAAGGTGACAGTCACGAAAGACTTTTATCTTTGATTGATCATCAAATAACCGGGGAAATCTTTGATTTTGTCATGCATTGAGGATTTGCATTTGCCACCAGTATTTCTTGCAAGAAGAATGTAAATCTGAAAAGGTTTAGGTTTCACGGAGTGTTATAGCATCCAAAGAATACTCGTTGGATTGATTTTTATAGCAAAATTGGAACTTTGTCTTGTGGTAATTCTGATGATAGGTTTAAACAAGCGCATCTGATCATGGCTATGGAGAGTGCAACGCAGAAGGGAAGAAACATTTTTCATGTGAGGAATTTTAAACCATGACTTCTATGAAATTGGCCACTATATCCATTTTATTCTTCGACATCTTATTCAATATAGTAGGTGTCAAGTGTAAATTAAAGGTCAATTTCAAAGCTCTCCTTAAAACTATTTTTAACAGCATGCAGAAACTTAGTGATCGTTGCTCTGTTTTCGGATATTCTAATAGTGCTTTATATTCCGGTAAATTGTATCCTAACGTACTTACTTCTCTATTTTTCGTATAGGACGTGCTTTACCTTTGTGACCGAGGTGTGCTGGTTTTATGCTATGTGGGATCTTAGATTCTTACTGCTTCTCGATTGCTTTGAGGACCATAATTTGTCTTTTACAAGTCTTGAACTGTAGCAAGTGATTGGGCATACCTTACTTTCTAGCTTAAGTGCCCCTTTTATTTTTGAAATTTATTGAGATAGCATTTCTTGTTTATTAGCCTTTTAACATAAGCGCTGTTCTTTCTAGACTACATCATGTTACTCGCCGTGTACCCTTTAGATGAAAATTTGATGTCACAAGTACTGCAGCTATATTATTGGAATGTGTTCCCTGTTTGGACGATGGTGTTATGATCTTATGCTCTTTGATGTCCACCACCATGATCATGCTTTGGATGACACCATAACGTTACTTCTATTGTAGGACCAACTGAACGAGTTCATTACAAGTGTTTTATTTTTGTGATGCATTTATGCTTAATTGATTTGTGTACTTGCCTAACTGCAACTATGACAATAATTATTATTCTTGTATGTAGATCATTTTACTTTGTGCTATACTAGGATGGCAATCAAAATTCTTCATATTCTATTGGAATTGGCCTTTTGCAATAGTCATTGGCATGCTATTTCAATCTAGAAGTGGAACGTCTCACTTTCCAAGCCTTTGGTAACCAAATAGTTAAATTACCAACATTATGCTAAATAATTGAAGAATACCTGATGAGGAAATAGAGATAAAACAACCGTACAAGAACAGGAAATCATCAGGTGACCCATAAGAATCAGATGTCAGATTTGATCTGTTTAAATATCAAAGTTCCTAAACTTAGCTACCTATATTGAATTATTTAACCCTAGCTATTGTACCTTCTCCACTTTCTTTTTCCAGCACTTTACCAATTATGATCTTCATCTCTCCAGTGCTTCATATTACAAAAGTCTCTATTCTACCTTGCTTAGCAAATATGTTGCTTTCCATCTTTGGTAGCTATGTTTTGTAAAAAGGAATCAATTATGGTCTGTAAGTCTTCTTGCTGCTTTCTTAGTTTCTTCTTCATTGGAATTTTGATCTGCTTTATATCTTCCAAAGTTCTGACCTTGCGCACATTTTCTTTTCACCAAGCCTGCAGTAGCTGCATCCTGAGTCTCTTATCTAATACCTTTAGGTTCCTTAGAATATATTTTTGTTTAATTTTTATCCTTTTATTTGTCATTATAATGCCCATACTGTTATTGCCTCCTTTTGATCTAGTCTATTGTGCTTTCCAATCTGTTCTTGGTCACCTTGGAACTCCTCTTGATTTCTTGGGGTTTTTGTTTTCTCTTCATTATTTAAGATATATCGTCTCTGTCCTTGCTCTTCATCTATCCTCCTACTTTGGAAAAAACTTAGGCAATGGCTCAGGCCAATTTTGGTATTGTGGAATTAAGTCCTAGTAACTGGTAATGCTTTGAGCCACAGCGAAATCTAGAGTACCACACTTGTATTTGTCTTTTGTTTCTTGCATTCCCCGTGTTTCCAACTTGTCTATGGAAGTTTCTTGCATGGAAAGTTTTGACTGTTTCATGTGATGTCATCCATTGGTTTATTCACATAATTCTATTTTGAGGAGCATATAGATTGGCATAAAACCTTGATTCTTTCATTAATTTTTTTTAACCTCTCCAACATTTTTTCTTAGTAATTTATCAACAAGGGATGTCCAAAGAAATGTCAACTTCGTTCAGATACTTTTTTTCCTTTGCATCAAACATATAACCAATACTTTTTATTTATTTATTTATGTAGGTTTTAATTTACCCCTTTTGTTTCTCATAAACGGAATGTCTTTTCTGTCCAATCAGGCTGAAAGTTTGTAGCCTTACTCTCTCGTACGTATATTTTTGCTGCAACCGAATATGTTCAGATCCAGACAATCTTCTGTGAAACCATTGTTGAAGTTGTTCTGTATACAAGTGATGATACAGCCCGTGTATCGGTGTCGTAGTTCTTTTAGCGTAGTCAAATTCCAGATGATCATATCGCTTCTCTTGTTCTTTTGACTTCCTCCTTTTTCGAGGAGTTGCTGATCTCGTTCATGCTTACCTATCATAAATTGGGATGGATCGGTTAGTTTGAAGCATGGAATTGTGTTTTAAAGCTCTCTCTCTCTCTCTCTCTCTCTCTCCGAATGTGCGACCTCCTCAGATGCTGTGGAGTGTATGGTCGGGCGGCTGATCCGCTCCCCAAATCGCCGCTGTCTTGGCATCATCCTTGGCCATCAGTCTCGCGAACTCCTCGTGATCATAATGCACATTGCTCTCTCCTCCAAATGCCTCGGGCAGTATCTGGAAGTCGAAGCTTTTCCGCAGCAGTCCCATGCTCTCTTCCTTCTTCGGGTACACAAATTTCACCTTCTCGAAGGTCTTCGGGTCCAGGAAATATTTAACTATCTGCTTACAAAAAACAGAAAACGCTACAGACCGATAAGCAGCAAACATAATCGATTAAGTGCTACGGACCTTCCAAAATGATTCAAAAATTCTTGGGGGATTATATAGGAATGCAGCCGCAAGCCTCTCGGGATAGTGAGACTGCAAAACGTTTGCCGTCTCTCGAGCAGTCTTAATCGGCACCGAGTTGCTCAATGACCATCCCGTGAAGTCTATCAGCCAAACCATCTGCTCTTGGCCTTGGGGCAGATTGATGATGGCATTCTCCAGGAGATACACCAGATGCCTGAGTTGGCTGCCGTGCGAGCATGTGTTCTGCAACAGATGCATATAGCTTGTATCTCTATTCTCAGATTTCTTTTTCGTTTCCTTGTAGGATAGGAAAATGAAAACCTCAATGGCAAACCTGTCTCCCTGGTCTCAGCACAAGAACACTTCTTCCCTCTCGATCATGAAAATCCGCTCTGTAGACCTTGCCGGTTTCACCTTCGGTAGCAACCTCAGGCTGAAACGATCCGGAAAACAGTGTAAATATATCGACTGCGGTGTCAAATCAAACATCTGAATCAAGCTCACCCAACGAATTTCCTCTGGCTTGTAAGCCGCTCGCCACTCGAGTGTCTCTTCTAACATTTTCTTCGACTCGTCAACGTTCCAGTTCCGAGCTTCCAAGTATCTCCTCAGACATGCATCGGTGCAGAACATGAAGCTGCGTCCGGATAAGGGTCCGAGAGCAGCTCTCAGCTCTTCCACCTGTTTGTTGCACAATATCCACAATTTATCATGCAAGATATATTTATATGATCTCACAAATTAGCATGATCAAGCTGAAAAGAGTTTAAAATTAGACACGAATGAGGATGTTTTCTTGTTCTTTGTCCTGCAATGCACGTATATTGTATATGTAGAAGGATTACATCAGTCGGATAGAAATTTTCATGATAAATAGGTGTGGCACATGGCAGTCGGATGAACCATTGCGAGTATGACCATCAAGAAAAACGCAGTTTTTTGAAAGCTTATGCAGTATAGTGAGCAGGTAAATGAGCATATTCAATCCAAAACAACCTACATTCAGAGACTCCACCGCGAAGCTGACTCGTTTAATCGAAAAAAACATATATATATTCTTGAGATTGTCCTTCATGAGCCTGATATAGAACTTCCCATAGTGTAATACAGAACAATGTGTTCAGTCTAATTACCTTCTCTTGGTGTGGTAGAGCAGCATGATCCTGGTCATCATGAGAATTATGCTTCCTTCCGAACATGTTTGCGTCCGCCCTCCCTGTTGATGAGACATGCTTTTAGCAGGATAGCGAAACAGAAATTGCACATTCATGCTACTAAGTTACTCATCAAACCTCCTAATTGTAAATATATAATGCATTTTTACCAATGGTTATGATCTAATTACACACAAGAATTTGTATCACAATAAGGGTGGAAACATAGCCTCAGAATAGGTTCGAATGTGTCGATGGTTTACATCTAAGTCGCATAGCAAGTCCAGCTTCTGAGATAATCTAAATTGTATCGCAACAAAGATGGAAACCACAGCTTCGGAATAGGTTCAAATGCATCATAGAGGTGCAAAAAAATAGAGAGTTAAGATAGTTGGAAACTCATGCTACGATACAGACGCAAAGAAGAGAGCTAAACTCAAAAACAATGGTTTGGTGGCACTAACGATTCAACCTGCGACATGTCTATCACATTGGCTAACTGATACTATAGATAAGATCTTCTCAAGCAGAAAGCTGGGTGGGAGAGGATGAGAACAGATATTTCTTTCTCTATTGCTCTCACTGTAAAATAGAAAAAGAGTTTCCACCATTCCAGTGCAAGTGCAATCCGGTAGAGGATGAGAGCAAAACTGGTAACTCCTTGGTTTTAACAAAATAGAATGCCAAACTCCTGATTTGCGGTAAGGCGATTATGTATGTCAAATAATTGAATGAATGCAATGGTACAATCAAATAGTATGCCAATCGGTTATTCAGTTATGTATCCATGACGTAATCCATATTATTTTAACAAATAGTATGTCAAATAATATATCGATCGAGTATATTCATTTATTGATTCATGCATGTAGTCAAAAATATCATAAGAGATCATACTTAGTGTATGACATGCTAGATTATGTTCATTGATGACTTCACATTATAATAGATCCATAGCTCCTTTCACAAAGTGCGCTTCCAATGTAAACCATTAACATATACCACAAAGTAACAATCACATTAATATCATCAAGTTAATCCCAAGATAATAGAAAATCACTAATCAATTTCAAATTACTACTCCAAATAAAGCTTTTAAGTTCATCAATTCATAAGAACATAAGTTATCAATCTCTTAGCAGCCCTCAATCAACCTGAACTATAATCGAAATAGTCCAATTGACTTGATCCAAATTAAATTCTAACTTAGCCCAACCTGTAATCCTTATTGAAATTGTCTAGAATCATTCTAGAGTATTCTAATTTGGATCTAATTGGTTTTAATTTGGTCAAATGAGTTTGAACTAATCAAATCCGTCCAAAATCACCTTGAATCATCTTAACCAATCAAACTGATCTAGTTTAATCAACTAACGAGCTTAAATCAATAAGAGAGGAGGGAATTGAGCTAGGCTACGTAGTACTAATCCAAATTGGACCGGCCCATTTGAGCCATGCGCCACATATGTCTATCCTAAGTAGTAGACTAGGTTGACGCGTCATGGGTTGAGTCTTACTTGGTTTTCGAGCTTGATCGTTGAACTAGACTGCACTCATTTATGGGCAAGGTCATGCCTGGTCACATGAGCTAGATCAAATCTGTTTACATGAGTTGGGTTATACCTGACCATATGAGCTGAGTTGTGTTTGGTCATACAAGTTAGGTCATACCTGACCACATAGGTTGGTCTAATCGATTAACTTGACTCAAGTCAAACTTGAGTTTGATCCCTCTTATTAAGTTAGATTTTAATTTTTAAATATATTTTAAAATATTATAAGATAATAATTAAAGTTAAATAAATTACCATTAGAATTTTTAATAATACAATATGAATTTGTTAAAATAGACTTCCAAATCCATTTTTATAAATTAAATAATCTAATAAATTCATGATCCTATAGTTAAAACTAATTAAATCATAAAAATTCATACATTAATTCTTGAAACAAACATATATTTATTTAAAAGAATTAGAACTATTATTTCAATCAAAAAATAAGAATTTTAATAGTTAATCACATCTTAAAAGCATAATTCACCAACTTAAGATTTTTGCTTGAAATATAAGTCATGCACCATCATCATGAACTTAAATAATAATTTTAACATCAAAATTTAGCGATCATTATTTACCGATCATAAAAATTTTAAAATTAAAATATTATTATACATCATAAAATTATAATAATTTTAATATCAAATATTTAAAAATAAAAATAAAAAACTATAAAAAAAGGAGTTTAGGATCCTACCTCTCATCAATCCTCCTATTGCTAGCTTTGACAAGCAAGGGGGGGGGGGGGGGGGGGGGGGGGGGGAGAGAGAGAGCCCCTAAATATATCGTTCTCGAAAGATAATTAATAATTTTATTTTATTTTCACACATAAAAATAGAATTACGATATTTATTTTTTATAATTCACACACAAAAATATAATTCAAAATATTTATTTCTTAAAAGTCACATCATTATTAAGAAATAAAAAAATTTAAATATTTTAATATTTAGTTGATTGCCTAAATTCCTAACAAATCAATTCAGTTCATTTCCATAATCATACTACACAAATATTCAAATAAAGTAACATATTATTTATGGTAATTTGATTTATATTGAGGCGAGAAAGAAAAATCCCGGATGATTACAGTTAATTAATCACCCAGAAATCCACAGATGGAAGCAAAGGTTCTGAGTTTCCCTCTTCTGTTCTTTCTTCTTTGGTCCAAATCAAATTAAATCACTCCGTCTGATTCCCGAGACTGTATAATCTCGATCGAAGATGAATACCAAAGGCATCTTTTTTCTGTTTAGCTAGAAATCATACGAGTGCAAACAAAATCAAGAACCCAGATTTGTCCCCAAAGTGCAGCCCGCAGTAAGGCCAAGATTACGGAACGGCGAGCGAGATCAACACGGAGGAGTAATCAATAAAGAACCACCATTTCAGATGAACCCCAAAGAAGAGAGATTTGTCCGACTGACTCCAGCTTTACCCAGTAATAACCATACGAGGCATAAAAATAGACAGAAGATATCCATACCTCCGAGCGAGCGAGCGAGAGAGAGACAGACAGAGTGCCTTCTGCGGGACGGTCACAAGTGTATTCTTTGGCCTCTGGGGAGAAGGTGGGCAGGTGGACTAGACCGCACTTGCTATCTTCTCCCCCTTCCAAGCTTGGTACGTGCGGAGAACCAGAGGGACGGAGAAGGTATGAAAAGAAAGAACGAAAGAGAGAGTGAGAAAGATGAACAGAAAAAAGATGCCCCCTTGGGCCTCTTTTGCAACTTGGTTGGTCACACTGATCTCGTCCGTAGCGGAGTTCCAGACCAAACGCATTCTCTCTCCGAGTGCATCATCCTTTTGACACACACACACACACACACACACACACACGGGGACACGGGAAGACTTATTCTTCATTCGCTGTGTGAGAGAGGGAGAGGCGCATTAATGGATGTACAACTGCACCCTCTAGAAGACGTCTACACCGCGCGCAGAAACATCACCATTTGGACTTCTCATGACTGTCCGACGCTATGATAAGCTTTGTTTGTAAAGATCTTCCACTGGGAAAGATTATGATAATGGAACCAAAATCTTGAGCTGAATGCCATATTTGATCGACACTTCAGTTCTAATTAATCCAAACAGAAAAGAAAAACACTCTGATCTCGGACCAGAGATCATCTTCTTTCTTTTTCCTTCTTCTTTCGAATCATGTGCACGTTTCTTGGAGGGTTCCGACCCGATGGGGAAGATAGATACCTACTACGCAAGCAAAGATGAATCCGATTAACTATATATGTGCCCGGAGCGAATCGGATGGGACGTGTGAAAAAGGTTCACCGGAGTAGGTCGTCGATGCCGGTGTTGCGCTCCTACCCTATCGCCCGTATCTCGTGTCAGGTCCTTTCAACGACGAAGCCTATTGCCGTTTCAACTACGGCATCAGATCCATGACCCACTCACGTGAGGAGTAAGCCTGACCTGCAATGCGAACCCTTTGATCTCCTTGATATTTCATCAAAGCCTGACGTGTGAACCCTTCTGGAGATTGTGTTTTAGTGGTCGATCTCGTTTTGATGCCACAAACAAAAGTCCAAAAGAAAAATCGACAAGAAGCTGGTCTGAAGAAACATAGAGATGCTGCTAATAACTAAAGGATACATTGTAGATTTCCGGTGGAGCAAGTCTTTGGCTTATCACAGCAGAACCATTAAGATACGCATGCTTCCGATTACCAGCGCAGCAATTGGAAACGTTATCGATTCAAATGCTATGATCCGCATCTGTCTCCACAATGATCTTAAGCCACTTGGTTACCACCGAAGCGCCTAACCTTAATGGGCAAGCCCTTGGGGAAGCCGAGGAAAGGAAAGGAGACGGGGAAGTCACGCTCGGCCAGCTCCCAGTCGTACTTGAGGACCAGGTGGTGGAGGAAGACGGCCATCTCTAGCTTTGCAAGCTCTGCTCCAGGGCAGAGTCGCGGGCCGCCGCTGAACGACATCACGTTGCTGTTCTTCGTCACGGTCACAAGGATAGCCTGCATGCCAGACAAATACACAAGCCCTGAACGCTGGTTGGAAATCAAGCTATCTGGTGCATTGCCACGACAAACTATGTTCCTGCTGTGTGTGTGTATACACATATATATATCTATCGAATTGCTGACCTTCCATCTCCATGGGTTGTAACACTGTGGTTCATCGTAGACTGACGGATCCAGATGTGCTGCTGAGATTATAGGAACCACTTCCCACCCACATGGAATATCGTAACCTGCATCACGTTGCCAAGTGAAAAAGTGACATACATGATGAGCTCCTCATGCGCAACTTGGTCTCATTTCCTGTGGTAACGATGACAGTAATTATTTGCAGCTTACCTTTGTACTGGACATCTTTGATGGCTTTCCGGTGCAGGAAGTGGACGATGTTGCCTAGCCTTAGCGTCTCATTGATGACCTGAGGGAGACGTGTTTTACCCTTTGTTACTTTGTTACCGGCTTGGAGTAGTGGCACGAAAGAGAACTTACAGCATGCGTGAACTCCATCTTCTTGTAGTCATCCCAGGTCAGTGCGGTCTCCCCTCGTTCCTTCTTCAGCCTCGCGATCTCAGCGTGCTCCTCCTGAGAAGCTTGTCGTTGTTACTGGAGCAGAAAACTGATGAAACGTATATGTTATTATAGAAGAAGAGTCGCGCTCGCTGGGCTCACCCGCAGTTGTCGAACCGCTTTAGGACAGGCCTGCAGGAAATAGATGGCAAGAGCGATGGCACCGGAGGATGTTTCGTGGCCGGCGAAGAGCATGCTGAGTATCAGGTCAAGGATCTGTTCTCTGGTGAGAGTTGGATGCGTCGACACCGATGCCAGGAGGTCATCCTCTTCAAGCCCCTCACATTTCTCGCGGATCTTAGTGATCCTTTCGTCCAGCTTCTGCCCCATGATCTTGAGGATGATGGCCCTTGACTATCGAGAAGAAAAGAAAGAGTCAAACCACGATTCAGAAACCACACACAAGCAGAGGCCCTGCATCGATGGATGCTGAGGACATCGAGGGACAAAATATACAGCTCGCTTGGGTTTTACATTTAGAAAGAAGAAATGTGCATGTAATATGAAAACCCTCTGTTAAATGAAAGAAACCTGTCATTGATATCAAAAGAACCTAACAAGGGAGAGTGGGATGAGCTGCTGGAAGAGAACAGAAGAACGGTTCTGCCAACAGACGCTAACACATGAACTTCCAGTTTCGACTCCTACACGAATGCAAAATGAGGACCTACAGATGCCAAAGCATAGTTTGAGAGCCATATAGCTAACGAATCAACCACCCAAGAAAGGCATGCTTTACCAAAGATGCCTACTTCAGGCATTTGCTTGCTCGACCTCCCTTTTCTTACCTAGTATAAAAACCCCCCGTGATTACTGCATATATAGGGACGGCCGTACCGGCTGGTTCTATAAAGTATAAACACCGAGACGAGAGAGGCAACCTTCGAAGGCCAGTAGAAAATGTACATAGAGGCGAAACGAGGAAGTAAAATGTAAGCAGACCTGCAGGGCTTTTCTGTAGGCGGTGCCGGGTAAGTTGAGAGGGATGGATGCCATTCCCTTCATGAAGGTGTGATACTCTCTCCTCAGCTGCTCCGTCTCCGGCATGCTCTCGTCCATGCTCATCAGATGCTTCACCATCAGGCCGAAGGCAAACTACAGGCGCCGCCACCGCATCGGTGTCAAATGTAGACAGAACCAAAACGAAAACCCGATCGACTCTGTCTAAACAAATTAAATCTGGATCCAAACCTTCTTCGCCGCCTCTTGGGCGGAGAAGGTGGCGTTCTCCGTCCACGAGTCGAGAATCTTCACGGCCTGACGCTCGATGTCTCCCAGGAAGTATGTCCGGAGCTTCACGTTGCTCATGAAGTTGACGGCGATGGATCTCAACTCCCGGTGGATGTCCCCCACCAGCGCCAGCATCGACCACCTTCCCATGATCTCGGCAATGCTGGTGGGGCAGCTGTTCTCGAACAGCCGCCCCTCGCTCTGCAGGATGAACCGATTGAAGTCCGGGTCGGTCGACACGATCGTCGGCTTCCCCAGCAAGTTCATCCTAAAGATCTTCCCGTACCTGCAACCAAGAATACCAAAGTGGCAATCCATAAATAACCGAATACGGTGGACATGTCTTCTATCGAGTTGGTAGAATCACGTAACAAACTTGGCCATGCTTCGGT
The DNA here is from genome assembly GCA_004837865.1 of Musa balbisiana. Classification (NCBI taxonomy): domain Eukaryota; kingdom Viridiplantae; phylum Streptophyta; class Magnoliopsida; order Zingiberales; family Musaceae; genus Musa; species Musa balbisiana. Next base: position 39,670,147 of record CM017195.1, on the reverse strand, counting down.
CCACGAAGTCTCCCAAAGAGGCGGAGGAGTGAGGCTGCATGAAAGCAATGGTCTGGCCGATGAGAGGCAGACCCATCTTGCCCGGTGGCAGCTTATACGCCTTGCCGTCTCCATTCCCGTTGCTCCTAAAGGCGAAGAAGATTATGACGGCTATTATGGCCGTGGAGATCAGGAGGAGGAGCTCGAGTGCCATTCTCTCTTCCCTCTTCTCTCTATCTCTCTCACTTCTCCCCTCCTCTATACCGCAGACGGCCGCCTCGGTCGTTGCAAGATGTAACCTCCTCCGTTTTTCTTTATACCACATATAAGGTGATGAGAACATATTTCCACTCGCACCAACTTTATTTATTTATTTATTTATTTTATTTTATTTTATCTTTACCGCGTGAATAACGAGCGGATTATCCTATTTCATGTTATGCCCTCTATAGTGTGCGACATTATTGCGATCTAAAATATTCAGGTTTGGCGAGCCCTTCAGAAAGAACAAAATGATTTGAACTCTGTGAATTGTATACCATAAACAAAATTATGAACGATCGATCGGACAGGGTTTGGCGAGCCCTTCAGAAAGAACATTTAGGCGCAATGATGTAACGACGGATTACCATATGGACATACATGCTTATGCCAATTAACAACACATAATTGCAACACAAACCATATTCATCGAATAAAGAGCATGAGTTTAGCATCGGCATCATGGAATATGTGGTGGCCGCGCCACAGTCACCATCCGGGGGGGATTGTGGGAGGGGGGAGTAGAACAGATCACGAAAGAGTACGCATGCTCGGATCATCAAATGCTGCCCATTCGTTCTGGGCCGCAGCGTGTTGGCCCATATGGAGACGCCAATGGCCACTCCAGTCGAACTAAACCCATATACTCGCGAGAAATTACATCGATTCAACGGTAAGCGAAGGACGTGGTGTTGAATCTTCATCTCATGTTTTCTAATAAATATAAATTTACTAATAGTTTTGATCGTCCGTAGGCGAGTGAGTAACCTGACGAGGAACGAGAGCAAAGGTCAGATTGGCACACATGAAGTAAACAGGAAGGATCCTTTCTCGTATCCTTTGTGTTTGTGTTTGCACACATTCATACCTGCTACGGATAAGTTGGCCGCTCTGCAGCAGCCCAGACACATGGATGGTGGCCTGCTTGTTGGCCCACATTAAGAAATGACATGGCATGCGGAGAAATTACAATCAATGAGACCATGTGATCCATCCCTTGCTTTCTTTACTTTCATGGTCCGATATGCTACCGGGTGGTCGTGGTAGGTAGGTAGGTAGGTAGTGCATGTGTGCGTATCACAGAGAGAGAGAGAGATCTGCTTAGGGACACGTACGGGAGTGTGGGACGGTTGCAACGGACTGATACCGCAATTTAATTTCGGCCAGAGTCGACGGACTAGTAAAAGTACAATAAGCGAGGGAGATCTCCTCATAGCATCAAAGTGCGATGTCGACAGCACCACGTCACGTGGTTCACGTGCTTTGCCTGCGCTGGTTTCCAAGAGCCAAACGAGCGGCCCCTCGATAACAACACCACCAACCCTCTCTTTTCCATTTTCTTGTGCACGCGGATCAGCGACGGTGGCACATACATAAAACACGGTTTTTCTTGCCCCGAACTCGCGGAAATATCTGCCTCCCTCCCTCCTTCCCTCCAGAGAGAGAGAGAGAGAGAGAGAGTGTGTGTGTGTGTGTGCGCGCGCGCGCGCATACTGGCTCCTTCGAAGCGATTCCGTGATGTCTTTTATTAATGGTCGGAAGGGCTGCAGGCTTGCACGTGGAAACATAGGTACGTGGGCAGGAGGTGGGACGTCGGGTCCGTGCCTGCTGCGTGAGCCAACGGTGGTCCTGCTCGTCATATGGTGTTCCATGTGTCCTCCAAGTACGCCTGCACGAGCCAACAAGCCCCGCCGGTTCAGAATCGAAGTACACTGCCAACGCCTCAGGGGTTGGATTTGGATTTGATATTAGTTAACTCGTCCTCCTTCCCTTTCTCGACCGCCTTTAATTCGTCGACCTTCCGTTACGGGGGAGGCGGCACCGTCCGAAATGAGAAGCACGTCTGGGAGTCACGTGTGACCCGAGTGGCGAGCCATTGCATCGTGAACCGAGAACGTGGCAGCAGCTGCTGTGCGTGCTCCAAGACAAGAAGATTCTCTCGTCCGTCGTTGCATTTTATTCAATCGGTCACCTTTTTATTACTGTCATTATTCGCTTTGGATCTGCGCATTTGCGGTAGATAATACGTACGACTAATGCAAACAGGGAGTAGTCACAAATGTGTCGGACCAATAGTCTTAGCTCCGGAAAATGTTATCTTAATGTGATGTCTCCGACGTGTTCGTTCGTACACGCCGAGCAGGCATCAGGTGCAACCGGCCACGTGGAATGGAATCTTTCTCTACTCGAGGGGGGTGGCCGGGGGTTGGCAGGGGAAGGGTGAAGGTTGTAATTAAGTGTTTTTTCGTCGGTTGCCATCACCAAATCTCGACCGTGGAGGAATCGCGGGTTGGTAGGATGAACGTCCACGATCGTCCGCTTTTTATATGCCAAGACTATTCATTCATCGAAAAGAGCAGAGCAGACAATATATATATATAGATGCGCGGGGTTGGATTGATTCCAAACCGGCAAGCGAGGAGGCACGGTTTCCAAAGCCGACTCTACCTTTATGGGATCATTGATGATGAACACATGGTATGCCTCCTATTATTGGACTGTTTCTACAGTGCCAAACGAATGATCTGAACCGAACTCAATTTCCAATGTCGGTGCGATATGTTTAACATCATGCATCAGTCGACGCATGAAGATGGAGACGATGGAATCCTCACGCATGGCCTCACCCTTGACGCTGAGGGAGGACGGCAACGCTGGATGACGTGAATCCACCTGGTCTCATCCTGGCCATCTTGCATCCCGACCATTCATGGTACCTACCCTCTCTCTCTCTCTCTCTCTCGTGGCCTTGGGACAGCCAGCGGGCGGGTCCATCGATGTCCTTTAGCCCACCATCTTTCTGAATCCTGCTGACTGGTTCATGCACAAAACCAATGTGGTTTTAACTGCATGCACATCCTACCATCTTTATTTCTGAGTCCTACTGATTGTTTTTTCCTTCTAAACTGCACGTCCTACAATATTTTGGTTTTCGTGTGCTCGACATCCATCCCTTTTTATATCATCACCATGCGAAATCTCACCTCGACTTGGACTGGGTTATCATGCACTATAATAAGAAGGCAGACTTGTTGTCATCTCTCCACTCTGCTGATGCTCGCACTTACCACAATATAAAACTGGCTTGTCCTTTCTCGAGTGCTTGCATTGTAATGTCTCATCACACGATGCCTTGAGCCATCAGAACGTCACATCTATCGTGCATGCCCCCCCCCCCCCCCCCCCCCCCCCATATTGCTGCTCTCTTTGTAATTTAATTTACATCGGACGCCCATATATCACAGTGACCCACAAAATAAAAATTAAAAGTTATGCCTTGCTTTAAAAGATTACTCGACCGGGCCTCATTTCGTTTTGGGCTCTGGACACAATTCTGGGCCTCTCAATATCGGTTCAGATTCATCTACACACTGCCCTTTGGACTAATCTAACCCGTGCATGACATCAAGCATCATAAGATTAAGATCCCGAGTAACTAAAGAAAGGGCTTCGCTTCGTCGGATCACGTTTCCATGCGACCAGAAGCCTTCGGTGCAAAGCCATATCCACTCAAAGTTAACGAGTGATTTCCACTGGACTGCAATTGGGCATTGAGCGCCGCATCTTATGTTGTGACGGCGTAGTCCCAATGACTGACTAAAAGAGTCATAATGTCCGAATATTCGTACCGTCCTCTCGATTAGCAAGCACAACCACATAACAAGGATGAGTCGACGTAATCTGCTATCTCACCCAACAATCAGTGGAAGCCGTCGTCTCTCCGATCTACTTTATGGTTCGGTCGCCGGAAAAGATTGCTTGATTAACTCCTCTGAAAATGCTTTTAATATTGATACAACCGTGACGTGTCATGAAACCATAACGTTTGGGTGTCGAACTTGTGAACGGGTTCAATTTAGTTCGTCACGTCGTCAGACAGACAGTAATGACAGATAGGTCGATTCGTGGTCTTCGATTTCTGTCTTTCTTGGTTGGTGCTGTGGCTTCGATTTGGATTTCACGGACCCTTTGGATTGAACCTGATCTAATTTGCTCCATTTGCGAAGTATTTTGGGCATTATATGAAGAGAGAGAGAGAGAGAGAGAAAACCTCGAGCTAAACATCTTGCAGGACGGGGATCAGTGTGTGCGGACATCGACGGGACCATATGGGCTTAAAGATGTCTCCGGCGCCCAACAAACACTGGGGCATCGGCACACACACACGCACCAGCAGTAGCCAAGAATGAAGCTCTTCTTCTTCGTCCTCCTCCCTCTTCTCGCCTTTCCTGTGATGCTTTACTGCATTTATTGTCAGTCCAAGCAGTCCAAGGCGAAACCCAAGTCCGGGTCCGGCACCTCCCTCTCGGAGCTTCTCAGGAACAGCCACCGGATCCTGGACTGGACCACGGAGCTCCTGGCCGCCAGCCCCATCCACACCGTCACCACATTCATGGGCATCGTCACCGCCGATCCTTCCAACGTCGAGCACATCCTCAAGACCCGCTTCGACAATTATCCAAAGGGTCTCCGCTCCACCACCATACTCGCCGACTTCCTCGGCCGCGGCATCTTCAACTCCGACGGCGACCACTGGCGCATTCAACGGAAGACCGCCAGCCTCGAGTTCAACACCAAGACCATCCGCACCTTCATCCTCAGCAATGTCCGCCTCGCCGTCGGTGGCCGCCTCCTCCGTCGCCTATCCCGCGCCGCCGCCGCTCGCGAGGTCCTCGACCTCCAGGAGCTCCTCGACCGCCTCGCCTTCGACAACGTCTGCAAGGTCGCCTTCGACGTGGACCCCGCCCGCCTCATCGGTGACGAAGACGACGAGGTCCGCGAATTCGCCCACGCCTTCGAGGACGCCATCAACCTCATGGTGGAGCGTTACAGCCACCCGTTCCTCTTCTCCTGGAAGCTGAAGCGACTCCTCGGCATCGGCTCGGAGGGGATCCTCAAGAAGAACATCGCCGCCGTCCATCGGTTCGCCATGCAGGTGGTCCGATCGAGGAAGGAGGCCGGCGCGGCGGCCCTGGGCGACGACCTCCTGTCCCGGTTCATCGCGGAGGCGGACTACTCGGACGAGTTCCTCCGAGACATCGTCATCAGCTTCGTCTTGGCCGGGCGCGACACCACGTCGGCGACGCTGACCTGGTTCTTCTGGCTCATCTCGACCCGACCGGCGGTGCAGGAGCGGATCATGGGCGAGATCCGACGGGTCCGCTCGGGTCGCCCGAACCCAGAGGAGGGGGGAGCGTTCACGCTAGACGAACTGAGGGAGATGGACTATCTGCAGGCGGCGCTGTCGGAAACTCTGCGGCTGTACCCGCCGGTGCCCTTGCAGATGCGGGAGTGCGCAGCGGACGACGAGTGGCCAGACGGAACGCGGGTGGCCAAGGGGAGGACGGTGATGTACAGCTCGTACGCGATGGGGCGGATGGAGGCGATATGGGGAGCAGACTGTGGGGAGTTCAGGCCGGAGCGGTGGCTACACAAGGACGGGGAGTTCCGACCGATGAATCCGTTTCGGTTCCCGGTGTTCCACGCGGGGCCGAGGATGTGCTTGGGGAAGGACATGGCCTACATCCAGATGAAGGCGGTGGCGGCGAGCGTGATGGAGAAGTTCGAGATCGAGGTGGTAGATAAGGAGAGAGAGAGGCAGCTGGAATACATCATGATCTTGAGGTTGAAGGGGGGACTGCCGGTGCGGGTGAGGGAGAGGAACGGTTGAGTTGGGGTGTGGTTAGTTCGTGGAGGGATGAGGTCGACCAGTTTCTCCCACCATCTTTCTATCTTTTGTCATGCAATGTTCATATCAATCGGAGTTGATCTACGCAGCTGCGAAAGACGTGGTTTTCTGGTGCAGCAGCCGCAGGGAAAGCGACCCGGCGGCAGGGAACATCATCGATTGCAAACACGCAGTCACGCTTTGTTACTGTTCTAAGATAATTAGAGAGAGACGCGATTATGCAATTACGGGACTGCAAAAATCTTTGTAAGTTCAGAACTACTACAAAAAATGAATTGTCGTGGGATCAATCGTCTACTCCAATTCAAACAAAACTGCCTTTGCAGATTCTGTGAATCGAAAGGGTGTTCGCTTGGTTTTTTGCTACATGGTGCAACTAATCGCCACAAATTTCCAGCTCCTTCAAAGTTAAGATCAGTTCGTATGAAAAAAGGAATCTGAACATTGTCATAAAAGTCTCCATTTAATACTTAGCTCGGATAAAAAGGTTATATATATATGTCCACGAAGTCATGATTTTTTCCCATAAGTATATATATATATAAATAATAATAAATAAACTAATTTCTTGTTTTCTCTTTTAAGCGTTAAAATCCAAAAGTGAAATCCCACCGCGTCTTGCTTTGCGCTTCGAGGATTAGATTAAAGCAACACACTTATCGATGAAACTTTTCCTAACGTTGTGATCTTGGAAATCATATCCTCTTCTCCATTTGATATATCTTCTTCTATTTAATATTTGATAATTATCTCAGCGTCGTCGGCATGTGACTTAATTTACTCAGCACGTGATGCTCATTAAATTTACACTACTAATATTATTATTATTTATAGAAAATAATTTTTCAGTAGGGAAGAGAAGAAATAGTGGGACTCAGAATTACTACTATGTTGACACCTTCAAATTTTCCAGATCTAATGCAGCATCGTTTCCTGGGGATCTGAGTGGGGTTAGGGCTCCATCAGATATCTGCAGATCCAAGCGGTCGGGCAAATCGCGTCCGTCGACTCTACCATCCTCCACAAGCAGCTGCGAGTAGGTTTGCGTGTCAGAACAACAGTTTCACGTGGGGGGAGAGTTCAACTCGGCACACTCAGCACTGCAGTATTGGTTCTACGTTTTCTTCTTCTTTTTTACTCCGCCGCTTGATCAGTACCGCGTCGCTTGGCTGATTATAACACCAGCATTACATCCGTCTGCGCTGCCAAAGGGACAGGATAGGGAGGGTGGCACTAGTGAGAGAGAGGGAGAGAAGAAGCCATGGCTCCTGTGATCATTCTCTTCTTCCTGTTCCCCACCCTCCTAGTCCTCCTGGCCGCCGCCCTTGGCCTAAGGAACAGCGAGAGCCGCAAGACCAAGGGCCTCAACCTCCCACCTGGGAGCATGGGATGGCCTCTTCTTGGCGAGACCATCGCTTTCCGGAGGCAACATCCTTGCAACTCCCTGGGGGAGTACATGGAAGATCGCATTAACAAGTAATCGTCGAGTAGTATCTAGCCAACTGTGTACTACTCTCCTGATGTACCATCAACAAGAGTTGGATCGTGCAAAGTAATTGATTAATGCCCTCATTGATCCATCGCTTCTGATTCTTTTTTTTCTGGTGTGATCCCCAGATATGGGAGGATATACAAGTCCAACCTGTTCGGCGCGCCCACCATCGTGTCGGCCGACGCCGAGCTGAACCGGTTCGTGCTGATGAATGACGACAGGCTGTTCGTGCCGAGCTTCCCCAAGAGCGTGGCGGATATCCTCGGCAAGACGTCGATGCTTGTGCTCACGGGGGAGATGCACCGCTACATGAAGTCGCTCGCCGTCAACTTCATGGGCATCGCGAGGCTCCGAAACAACTTCCTCGTCGACTCCGAGCTGTACGTCGTGCAGAACCTCGAGTCCTGGCCCGAGAACACGCCTTTCCCGGCCAAAGAGGAGGCTTGCAAGGTTAACATGAAAAACTACTCCTGTGGTTGGACCATCTCCATCCGTCGCTTCCGTCGTGCATGTGTTTTTGTTCTGATTCCTTAATCGATTTTGATCGTGATTCAATGCTGGTGCGGCGGCCATTCATACAGATTACCTTCAACCTTATGGTGAAGAACATACTGAGCATGAACCCCGGTGAGGAGGAGACGGAGCGGCTTCGGAAGCTGTACATGTCATTCATGAAGGGGGTGATCGCACTTCCTCTCAACATCCCCGGAACTGCTTACAGAAAGGCTGTTAAGGTCACACACATACCCACTCTCTGTTCCTCTGTTACCCAGATCTGCTTCGCGTCTTTACTCTAGAAATATGGAGATGGAGAGCCACTAGTCCTCCAATCTCCGTGGGGTTTGAATAACACGTTTTCTCTTTGGTGCGATGTAGTCGCGAGCCACAATCTTGAAGGTGATCGAGAGATTGATGGAGGAAAGGATTCACAAGAAGAAAGAGGGAACTGACAGTATCGGTGAAGCGGATCTTCTCGGGTTCATTCTGGAGCAATCGAACCTTGATGCCGAGCAATTCGGTGACCTCTTGCTGGGTTTGCTCTTTGGCGGCCACGAGACCTCTTCCACGGCCATCACGTTGGTTCTCTATTTCCTCCATGACTGTCCAAAAGCAGTCGAGCAGCTGAGGGTATGCCTTATCTTATCTCGAGTAGCCGGCTGGCCTTCTTGTTAGTAGATGGTACACCACTGCTAGTGTTAGTTCTCAGTGTGGAAGCGAACCGTTGGTTTCAGGAAGAGCACCTTGAGATAGTTAGAACCAAGAAACAAAGGGGAGGACCTCCGGCCCTGACCTGGGAAGATTACAAGCACATGGATTTTACCCAATGCGTGAGTTCCTCAGCCATGCATCCATTTCTTGATAGATCGATAGATAGATAGATATATAGATGTCTTCTCCTGCTGTCGCTTGTACACGTCGACCGTCTTCTGATGCCATCACATTGCTGGTTAAAGGTCATAAGCGAGACGCTGCGGCTTGGCAACATCATCAAATTCGTTCACAGGAAGGCCAACACTAACGTCCAGTTCAAAGGTAGAAATTAGCTAAGTATCTTTTCCTATCTCGTCTGTAGAAGTAGGTTGATCGGAGAAGTAGATTCGCTTGGTGCATGACACTTACTTCCGCCAAAGTCTCAACTTGATGGACTCTTCAGGGTATGACATCCCTCGTGGTTGGAGCATCATTCCCATACTTGCCGCTGCACATTTGGATCCTAACGTCTACGACAACCCCCAGAAGTTTGATCCTTGGAGATGGGAGGTCCGTTTCCAGATTCTTTCTACACAAGCAATCCCTTTCTCTTTCCCAATAACATCACTCGGTTTCCTTGGAAATAGAAATGAAACATGAGCGTGTATGCCGCTGCTGCCTTCCACCTTCGCACCAACTAGCAGTATCCATAAAAGCAACGTTTAGGGTAGCCAAAAACGAGATCTAACTCGGTTGTTGTTGAGTTTCAGACGATCTCCGGTAGCACTGCGAGGATCGACAATTACATGCCATTTGGGCAAGGCCTGCGCAACTGCGCAGGGTTGGAGCTCGCCAAGATGGAGATCGCTGTCTTCCTTCATCACCTCGTCCTCAATTACGACTGGGAGATAGCGGAGCCCGATGAGCCTCTTGCCTACGCCTTTCCTGAATTCGCCAAAGGCCTTCCTATCAAGGTCCGCAAGGTCTCATTCATCGTTTGACTTTGGACCAGAAATGGAATGATCCAAGATGGGTGGCTTTGGGTTCCTTAGAACATGCAACCTTTCGTTTTTCCTGTTTTGTTCTCATAAATATCTTGTTCCTGCTTTCTACCGTAGTAGGATGCATGGTTGTCTTTGCAATGAATGACCAATTTCCCCGGCTTCCACTTCTCTTGATTCGCACGTAAACGCAGCTTCCATACGAGGCCTGAAATAAAAGAGAGATAAGAACACAAAACCCAAAATCTAAAAAAAAAGTAGAGAAGAACTAAAAGAGAGACAAGAACACAAAACCCAAACTATTTAACTGACTGTGGACTTAAACCCAAAGCAAACACTTAAGTTTTTTTTGTGGTGCATCTGATTTCAAAGTCCATGCCCTTATTTATAGTTTAAACAGGAGATACCAAACTTGTTTTTCCTGGGATTATGTGGGACATGCCAAACTAACAAATCTCCATGTTGGCACGTCCCAATATTAACAATTAACAAAACTTGCTCCACCTTCTTCACAAAAGCCCCAACGGGCAATCACCAACAATGAACACCAACCAAGTCCAAGCACTGCTTGAACTTGTAAACTGGAAGAGGCTTCGTAAGCATATCAGCTGGATTGTCCTTCGTATGAATTTTCTGAACAAGGACCTTTCCCTCAGCAATGGTATCTCGAATAAAATGAAACTTCACATCGATGTGTTTCGTCCTCTCATGATACATATGGTCTTTAGTCAAATGAATAACACTTTGACTATCATAGTAAATTGTAGTAACACCTTGATGCAAACATAATTCGCCGTACAAACCTCTTAACCATAAGACTTCTTTGATCAACTCTGTCACTACCATATATTCTGCCTCTGTAGTAGATAAAGCCACGACAGGTTGTCAGGAAGCTTTCCAACTAACTACACAACCACCAATGCAAAATACATAACCTGTCAAAGATCTTCGTTTATCAAGATCCGCAGCATAATCAGAATCGACGAAACCAACCAAAGTGTCACGATTTTTCCCAAACTCTAAAAAAGCATCAAAGTCCCTTATAAGTATTTGAGAATCCACTTCATAGCTTGCCAATGTGTTTTACCCGGGCAAGACATATATCTGCTAACTACACTTACTGCTTGTGAAATATCTGGACGAGTACAAACCATTGCATACATAATGCTGCCAATGACACTAGAATATGAAACTTGTACCATATATTGCTCCTCTTCAACTGACTATGGTGATTGAGCATCAGATAATCGAAAATGGTTAGCAAGAGGAGTACTAACTAGCTTAACGTTTTTCATACCAAACCTCTCCAAGACTTTCTTGAGGTAATTTTTCTGGGTCAGAAATAATTTTCCAACTCCTCGTTCTCTTTTGATCTCCATGCCAAGAATTTTCTTAACTGCTCCTAAATCTTTCATTTCAAATTCACTACTCAGTTGCATTTTCAAAGTGTGAATTTCTGACAAATTCTTAGCTGCAATAAGCATGTCATCAACATAAAGTAACAAATACACAAAAGAGCTGTCAGTTAACTTCCGGAAGTAGACACAACTATCATACATGCTCCTCGTGTAACAATGACTAAACATAAAAGAATCAAACCTCTTATACCACTGTCTTGGAGACTGCTTCAATCCGTACAAGGATTTCGTTAACAAACAAACATGGTCTTCCTTATCGTCAACTTCAAATCCATGAGGTTGCTCCATGTAAATTTGTTCTTCAAGTTCACAATGTAAGAAAGCTGTCTTGACATCAAGTTGCTCCAATTCCAAATCATACATGGCAACTAAAGCAAGCAAAACACGAATAGAGCTATATTTAACAACAGGCGAAAATACTTCATTAAAATCAACACAATGTACCTGACTATAGCCCTTTGCAACCAATCGTGCTTTATACCTTGCATCTTCAACCCCTGGAATACCTTCCTTCCTTTTGAAGATCCATTTGCATCCCACAATTTTCTTACCCGAAGGCGGCTTTACAAGATCCCAAGTTCTATTTCGATGGAGAGATTCAATTTCTTCATTCATCGCAATCAACCACTTAGCGGAATTTTCACAAAAAACTACATCTGAGTAGGAAGTAGGTTCACCAACTTTACTTGTTTCTTCTGCAACAGACAAAGCATATGCAACCAAATTTGCATATATTTGTGGTGGTCGAATATCTCTCCATGGTCTATCCTTGGCTATGGAATATTGCTCTTCCTCTGAATCATCTTCGTCAGTAGACTCAGGACCATCTACTGGCATTCTTTGAGTAGAAGAGTTCGACTGAAAAGAATCTGAACTACCAATCTCAAGCTCCACCTACTTCTGTGCACTATCATTTGTACAAATAGTAGATTCCTCTTTGGAAGATAACATAGACAATTCATCAAAAGTAACATCTCTACTAATTACAAATTTTGGGGATTTTGGATCAGAACACCATAATATGTATCCTTTCACCCCAGAAGCATACCCAAGGAAAATACACTTTTTTGCTCGAGATTCTAATTTTCTTTCATTTATATGCATGTATGCTGGACACCCAAAAATTTTTAAATCAGAGTAATCAGCAAGAGTACCTGACCAAACTTCCTCCGGAGTTTTAAAGTTAAGTGCTGCAGAAGGAGCGCAGTTGACAACGTAACAGGCCATATTAATCGCCTCTGCCCAAAAGTCCTTTGTCAACCTTGCATTTGAGATCATACACCTTGCTCTCTCTAAGAGTGTTCTGTTCATACGTTCGGCCACACCATTTTGTTGAGGTGTCATCCTAACAGTGCGATGCCGAACAATTCCTTCATTTTTTGCAGAATTCATCAAAGTCACCTTTACAAAACTTCATGCCATTATCTGTTCGAAGCCGCTTAATCTGTCTACCTGTTTGTTTCTCAATCAAAGCCTTCCATTGTTTAAAGGTTAGAAAAACATCATTTTTATGCTTCAGAAAATAAACTCAAAGTTTCCTGGAATAATCGTTAATGAAAGTCAACATATACCTGGCACCACCCTTAGACTGAACACGAGCTGGACCCCAAAGGTCTGAATAAATATAGTCAAGAGTACCTTTCGTTTTGTAAACTGCTGGAGAATTGAAGCTAACTCTTTTCTGCTTTCCAAAAATGCAGTGTTCATAAAAATCCAATGGCCCAGTACTCTATCCGCAAAGCAGACCCCTTTTGCTCAATATGCTCAAACCTTTTTCGCTCATATGACCCAAACACATATGTCATAATTTGATGATGTCAGAATCAGACAATGATGATGACGAGACTGCAACCGAGCTTGTGACAATAGTTCCCTACAGAATATACAAGCTACCAGACCTACAAGCTTTCATAACAATAAGGGCACTTCTAGAAATTTTCATAACTCCACATTCAGCTGTGTATTTACACCCAAGAGCCTCTAGGGTGCCTAAAGAGATGTGATTCTTTTTTAAATTAGGAACATGTCTAACATTAGTGAGCGTCCTCACAATTCATGCATTTTAATTCGAATTGTGCCTTTACCAACGACATCACATGTGGCATTATTACCCATCAAAACAATTCCACCATTACAAGATTCATATGTGAAAAATAAATCCCTATTGGGACACATGTGATAAGAACAATCCGAATCTAAAATCCATTCATTTTTAGACCTTGTCCTATCATCAGTAGCAAAGAAAATATTTCCAGTATTCTCATCAGCTGCTACACTAGCTTCAGCGGACTCAGTAGTTTTCTCAACACTTTTTCCTTTTTACTTTAATTTATTTTTTAATTTAAAGCAATCAGCCTTAATGTGCCCAATTTTATGACAATATCTACACTTCAAATTTCTATGTTTGGATTTAGATCTACTACTATCAAATTCTCTTTTATTCATTCTACCCCTGACAATCAGACCCTAAGCCTGATTCCCTTTACTTTCCCTAGTGATATCCCTGTCTATTTGCTCCTTAGATTTTAGTGCAGATTTAATTTCTTGATACGAAATTGTTTCTTTTCCATAAATCATAGTATCACGGAAATACTTAAAGGATTGGGGAAGAGAATACAAAAGTAACAGGGCCTTATCCTCGTCATCAATTTTTGCATCTATATTCTCTAAATCCATAACTAAGGAATCGAACTTATCAAGATGTGAGAGTATAGATGTACCTTCAGTCATCCGAAGCATATACAAACTCTGCTTCAAGTAGAGACTATTCTCCATTGTCCTCTTCATATACAAGGCTTTAAGTTTGTCCCACATGCTCTTAGCCGTAATCTCCATAGCTACCTCTCATAAAACCTCATCAGAGATATTTAGGATGATACTTGATCGGGCCTTCTTATCCATACCCGCAAGATCTTCTTTTGTTGTACCATCTGAAATGTTCTCTGCTACTTGTAGTGCCAAATCAACTCCGTCTTGAACCAGAATGACCTCCATCTTGAGTTGCCACATGCCGAAGTTGACATTTCTGTCGAATTTCTCGACGACAATCTTTGTTATTGTCATCGTTGCCAAAAGATATTTACCTAAAAAAAGGAGGAGCAAATACTTCAAAGCCCATGCCCTTATTTATAGTTTAAACAGTAGATACCAAACTTATTTATAGTTTAAACAGTAGATTATGTGGGACTTGTCAAACTAACACTATATATGGGGTCGGTCCATCATTCGCCTATCCCCCAACTTCTTGCTATAACATATATGTTGAGGAAGAAATGTTATTCGCTAACTAGAAATCCATCGAAAAGTTTACAACCCAACTAATGTGGCATGCTTGTCATCCAAGCAGAGACGAGATTTCCAACAAATAAATCTAAAAGATAGAAACTCGAGAAGCAATGCGGAAGAGACCAAGTAGTTTGCAAGGCACTCGCGACGGCTGACACGGAGAAGCGCCGAAAGGACTAATCTGGTTATGATCCAGTTGGTGAGGCCCAATCAAATCAAGCCCAATACACGATGGATTTGGACCCGAACGGGGCCAGGCCACTGCATCCGGTTCGTTGCCATGTCACTAAATGTCGTTTTCTATTATTTATTATTTAAATAGAAATTGTATCACTATAATCGTTGTTGGCGCTCCAAGTCAGTTTTGTTTATTCCAAGTCTTTGACAGCGATAACGTTTTTAGGCATCGAGACTTTTTTGCTATGCCTATGATATTGGATCCCACCGGGGTCGTCGAAATAGAGTCTGACGAACAATAGTGCACCGTTGTGTCATCTCATCATCGTACTATGTTTCGTATTTTTCGGAGGGCTGCTTCACAGGCCACCCGTTCCGGACGGGCTATAGATATTGGATTCTACTAGGATCGTCAATGATAGAGCAGCATGCCATCTCATCGGACTCTATTGGGGATTTTGGCTGGTTTCCCGGCGTAGCCGTTTTCCACGTTATCTTTTATTACTGTCGACTTGTGTTTCACAAGTCTACAGTACGTTCCATTGATTAATGTGCGACGGCTCGTACAGAGTTGTTGTTGAGGCTTTCATATTAATACCTTTTCTTCTTTTACTTTAAAAACAAAATAATATCCTCCTAGCAATAGCAGTATTGATTTGCTATCTTTTTAGTGCAGAATTATTGAGACAAATTCTAATATCCTCTTCTAATTTTTTAATTATCATTGTCGACTTATTTTTTCATGTCTTTTATATATAGAGTTATTAAGATATCATCATAATAGGTAGATATATACGTTGACGACAGATACCGATTATATTCATATCCATGTATTTTTTATTTCTTTTCTTTTGAAAAAAAATACCCATCTAATAATATTATTTTTTTTACGTCTTTTACGTAGCTTCTTTTGTTAGTGTTGATTTGTTCGACACGCCTTTTAAGTGTTGTTTTATTTGGATTCATTATGTTTAGTTAACTAAATTAGTTAGTTAAAATTTATTGTTAGTCACATTTATTTACATTCTGTGCATCGCGTTATTTGGAACCCTTCAAACATTCCAAGAGTGGAAAAAAAATTCTGTGCTAATAACAAAAACACTTTTTGAAATATTTAATTTAACAAGTCTCTATTGAATTAAAATTTAAAAGTTGAATCTCTGATTAAAACTGCTCAACGATTTTTTGATTTTTTTTTTAAAAAAATTGTTTTTTGCACAAATAATTGTATTTAAAAATGTTTTAAAAGTGCTTTACTAGAGATATATTTCTTAATTTAATTAAGATATAAATGTTGTTTAATATCTAAATTTAAAAATGTTTTAAACGAAATACTTTTAAACTTTTAATAGAACAGGAGGGTGGGGAAAACATAAATATCAGTTGCAGCATCAAAACCATTACGATCCTTACGTTGTGACTCACCAGGGCAGACTTTTGTTGCTTTCGAAAAGCCATTACATGTATTCATTCTATTAGAAGCATTACAGATTCCGAGGTGATCAAGCTGTAATCAAAATAGACCCATTTTCTTATCATTTTAATTGCGTACCAAACTATAAACAAACGGTACCTACCAACTTGTTATCATTTTAATTGCAATTTCCTACTCTCTATCTGCAGTCAATCAATCTACTTGTTGCTTCCGATTTAAGCAACTATCTACCTTTTGCCTTCTAGTCAAGAAACTATGTTGAGTTGACAAGATTGATATTTGCATGGTGGACCCTTTTAATTGGAATACTCACATACACATACACAAATTCAACTACCATTGTTGTGTACTCATCAGGTAGATCCAGCAACAGGGGAAGCAGAAGAAGAGGGCGTGGAAGATGAATACAAGCTAGAAGATCTTCAAATTGTTGCAGCTGATTACATGTTGAAGGTGGGTGTCTCCAACTTCAAAAATGCTTGGGACAGCATGGGCCCGGATCATGAGTATGGGCTTGGCTTGAAAGAAAGCCTGTGAGGATAGTTGTTTCGGCTGGATTTATATTGTGCATGATGCATTTGCCGTGATGTTTATTTATTGCGAAGTAGTATACGATTCATGAGATTTCTTGGTGGTGGTGGTCCGCCATTGCTTCTTCCCCCCCAGTCCCCTTCTATCGTGGACTTTATTTTTCGTGTGGTACTAGAATCAGATTGATTTTGTGTGACGAGAAAGGGTGGGGGTTACGGTATTCTGATCGTTGGGTGTTTAACTTGTTTGATAAAGCTGTACACCTTCATTCGATTTCGCGGTTGAGGTGGTTACGGTGGAAGCAGTGAAGAAGCCAAATATACGGTATCGAGGTCATCATCCATCGGGTGCGATGTAGAAGGAAGAGGTACAATATAGCAGCACACGAACAAGTGGTGGGGGGTTTCCGAGGAGATTAACTCCGCGCCACGCGCCGGGCTTATTCCTTTAGCTTGGACACCGCCGCCTGCGCCTGCTTCAGCTTCAGCTTTGCCACCAACCCATCTCCTCCTTCCACATGCCGCTACTTGCAATCCAGTAGAGCCAGCGATTTGTTCTTTGCACATTAGCAGTAATCGCGTATAATTCAGAGATAAAACAGACAAAACTAGTTCAAGTCCACATAATATAAGAAGACTTACGACAAGACTCGGTTGAGCACAAGGCGTTCTAATCCTGATCTTGACAATAATAGATTCCTAGTTACAAATGACACTTCAATTTTCACACCAGACCTAGCCTGATTCAAGTGAGCTGGCTGCAGCCTTATGAGATCCACGTTTCATCCTAGTGTTCCGTCCGTCGTCTGTTCTGCAACTGTAATGAATCCGTCTTTCTCCTACCACTGAAAAGAGAGAGAGAGAGATCTCCAGATTCCAGTAGACATCCTCCTCCTCTACTCTTCTTCCTATCGTAGCGCCTCATGTGTCCCATATCATCACAACAGCTATCACCCCAATTCCTAACACTACAGCAAGCCATCTTACAAAAGGCGTGTCTGCAGCAACCGGTTTCTGTGGCTTATAGCCTTTAGCGAGCAGGTGGTTTATGGATACGTATATGAAGACCCCAGTTGCGAGTCCCATGGAGATGGCGTAAATCCAGTCTGCCACGCGGCCTTGCGTGGTTGCGTCTATTATGATGCCAATCGCCACCCCGATGGGGCTGGAGATTGCAAAAGCAAACGAGTAGGCCGCGCAGGAGAGAAGCGGACGGTTTGGCATCATCCTCTAAAGAGCTATGCCCATGGCGATGGCTGCGAACACCTTGTGCAGGCTGATAGTCCACAAAGCTTTCCATGCATCAGCTTTGGTATCTGCACATCAACCATCGCATCAAAAAGAAGAAAAAGGAAGAAATAAATGAAACAGGAAGATAGCGAACGGCATCAGCAAGAGATCAAAGCGATGGTCACGGAGCAATGCCATTTTGAGTTTTTTTTTTAGAATTATTTTGTATGCATTTGCTACTGAATTTCTCAATATATTTGTTCTTTTTAACATTCTATATGTTGGTTTGTGGTTCATAGGGTTTTCTTTGGATATTAAATTAAACACGAGTGTTTGTTACACATTGTTGGTAGTTAATGCCATTTGTTCATGCTGAACGCATCAGTTTTATTTTGTTTTTAGCGTTTTTAAAAATCTATTTTACCACCAAATTTCCGAATCTAGCTGTGTTTTTTTTTTTTTTTTTTTTTTTTTTGGGGGGGGGGGGGGATAATTTTGTAGGTTAATTTGTCGGGCAATAACATACACGAAGTTTCGTTAATGAAATATCTCATCTCACCGTGTGCGGCACTAGTCTGTCTGATATACGATTGCCGCGAGACTGATAAGATTTGCATGGGCTATGTAATCTGAACCAGTAGTTTTTGTTTTGGTTTTTTTTTTTTTTAAATGTTGGTTTACTTGCTAGAAAATGACCGACTAAACTACTCTTCACGAATGATATGCATATTTTCTTTGTACATGAATCTACCTAAAACAAATGCACAACATGTACATGAATATTTTTCCTTGAGAACTTAGTTTTTTGGTTACATCTGTAAGATCAATTTAACATTAACAAATGACAAATGGAGTGCCTACTCTAAACAAACGAATTGGTTCGGTAAGTGAGAGGCTTTTCCCCCAGAAATTCATTATTTAATAACTATTTATGTGGAATCTACGTTTATTTAATAACATTAAAAACACCATATGGAATTTGACTTCATTTGTTTATTTTTGCCTTCGTATCGAGACGATATGATATGTGTGAACTTTGTAATTTCTTGGAACCGAGTATTTATTTTGAACCATAAATAAATTTTATGTTTGCCTTTATTTACATTGATTAGCATGCACAAATTTCATTTAGAAGGCGCGTTGCCAACGGCTACATATTTTTAGTTGACTTTTGTTAGCTAAATTAGTTCGTTCAAATTTATTGTTAGTCACATCTACTTACATTCTGTGCACCACGTTATTCGAACCCTTTAAACATTCCGAGGGTGGGAAAAGCCCTTGTCTGTCCTAATAAAAAAAAACACTTATTGAATATTTAATTTAACAAGTCTCTTAAATTAAAATTTAAGAGTTGAATCTCTTAAAACCGTTTGGTGATTTGACTATAAAACCACTCGACAAATTAAAATTGAATTGACTGATTTGATTTTAAAACCGCTTAACAATTTTTTATTTTTTTAAAATGTGTTTTTGCATAAATAACTTTATTTATAAATGTTTGAAAAGTGTTTACTGGAGATATGCATCTCAATTTAATTAAGATATAAATGTTTTTTAATATCTTAATTTAAAAATAAATACTTATAAACTTTTAATAGAACAGAAGGTGGGGAGAGGGGGGAGGTGGAGGGGAGATGGTGGGGGAAGGGCAAGGGGGAAGAGGATGGTGGAGGGGAGGGTGGAAGGGATGCGAGTGAGAAGGAGAGATGGGGATGGGGTGGAGGATGGATGGGGAAGGGAGGGAGAGGTGAGTGAAGAGGAGAGTGGGATTGGGAGAGGGGGAAGGTGAGCGAGGTGGGTGGAGGAGTGCCCATCGCCGGCACCCCCATACCCCCTCCGTCAACTCACCACGCCACCTCCCTCCTCCACCTCACCCTCACCCTCCCCCTCCACCTCCCTCCTCCACCTCCACCTCTCCTAACCCCAGCCTCCTCACTCAACGACCCTCTCTGCCCCTCTCCTCACTTCTCCCACTTCCGCGTTTCCCTTTTTCCTCCACCTCCCTCTCCCCCCTTCCCCCTTCATCTACGGGACTCGATCAGCTGAAAAAAAAAAAAGAGGGAAAAAAGATTAGGGCATAAAGAATAAGATGAACGCCGAAGAAGAGAGAGAAGGAAAGGAGACGGCGGACAAGAAAGAAGTAGAAGAAACAAATAAAATAAAATAAATATTTTTATTAGATCTATGATCAGTAGCCAAAAAATAAGGCGGCAAAGGCCTGAAAATTCAGCTTCTTTTCTGGCAGTTCAGTTAAATATTATCGGGCAACGCTACCATGAAAGTTATTTATTTCACAGACATTAAAAAAAATCATAATTGTGTTTTTTTAATCCATATATCAGTTTCTTATGGTATATAGACTATGACCACGACATCAGCAAAAGGCATAAGTGGTGCCACCTTAAATGGATTATACTGCCCATCAACCCCAGATCAAACTAATAGATGGTTCTCCAACCTTAATTCGTTGGTGGATGATCCGCAAATCCAGTTCGCGCACCACATACGTCCAGTTGGTTTTTATGACTTAAGCAGGAAACTAAAGGGGGAAATAATGCATTACAAATGTGCATCAAACTATGATGAAAAATCATCAACAATCTTCCAATGAAATATCATTACAGTCGAGGAAAGTCAACTGCTGAAAATATCAAAACAGGTCTTCAACAAGTATATGTTAAAAATAGCAGAAGAAACACGAGAATATGACAAAAACACAAGCCAACTAACTTTGCAAAGATCATCTTTGCTGCAACCAATGATGCCAAACTAAGATCTATAAACACTTATATTTGAAAAAAATATAAAACATATGCTGAACGCTTGACCTGGATTCAGCAACCACAACCAGACAGACTAGTCCTGGTAAACTTCAACGGGTGCATCTTTTAAGAGTAACCTTTCTACAGCTCCGTGCATCTCTTGAATCTAGCATGATCGATTCATGCAAAAACACATTAGTCCAAAACAAGATATAAGTAAACACATTGTTTCTTCTCTACTGTGCAGTGATCAAATTTGAAATATGTTGACAGATGATGGGCCACTAGCATATCATTTACAAGCAATTGTAGTATCGTACTAAGTCGAACTTTCACGAAAACTGACATGGAATGAAACTAGAAAACCTAGAGCCACTTGGATTATTGCAAGGTCATATATCTCCGTGGTTCAAATCATAGGAGAAAGAAAGCAGAAACCGAAGTCATGGTACATTTAAAGAAATATAGAAAAGGCCACAAGCATCTGCATGATGTAAGTCCAAATTAAGTTGATCTCAATTGTTGATAAAAGACAAATCATTTAATAGAAGAAATGCTCAAATAGATGCCACCAAACAGTCAAACCCAAATTCAATAGCTTGACATGAAATTTACAGAAGGCGAAGACAAGCTTGGCAGCAGATTGAAACAAGCACGATACAGCAACATGGTATGCATCATAGTAACAAGATCAAAATCCACAACCGAGAACAGCACCAACCAGAGTACCATTATGACCCAATCAATAGATGACCGAAAACCTCAAGAACAAACGATCTTAGTGCTTTGAATCAATATGAAATACTTCAAAAAAAGATAATGAATTTTCCTAGGAAGCAGCATTGACCTTGTAAGTGTTTGGCCATGATCAAAATGTCTAGAAGCATTTCCTAGAATAACATAATAACGGAGATCAGCTACTCAGCACGCCAAAATCCTCTTTAGATAAAATGCCCATCGAGCCAGATCATAGACTAGAAACTGATTGCAATCAGTGTGTGATCATATAACGTAATGAACCAAACAAACTCAACAAAATAATCAAACGATAGGAAGTAATTCAACAGCTGCAGATCTATATTTTACCGGATTGGAATGGAAAACATGACATAATGAAATGATATGATAGAACCCTATTGTTTGAAACTTTTAGGAGCGACAGACTTACCGCAACCATGAGTGATAAATAATTAACCAAAGCAAATTGACGTTTACATTAACTTACGGAAGTTTAGAAAACAAATCTCAGTGATTACGGAGATGATAACTATCGAGGTTCTCTTTCTCATATGACACAGAACAATGACAATCAGGTATGCCAATCATAAATGAGCGGTTGGAAACAAAGGGAATCACACACAAACTGGGCCTAATTTTACTATGGTTGGATAACCAGAAATACGATCATAGAACCCATTACCAGAGAAAAGCAAACCTGATCGGCCCAAGAGGTCGAACTCGGAGGTGAAAACCGTATGACAGATCGCTCATTCGGTTGAAACTAGGCCATCCGACGGGATAAGAAATTGGGGAAAGACGTCCCCCAACGTATCCGCAAGAAACCCCAGCGGATCTCAATGAGAAAGTTCATGGAGATTCAAGAAACGAGACAAGAACCGCAGAATACCATCATAGAAGAAGAGGAGGGAAAAAAAGAAAAAGGAGATCAACAGATCGGTAGGTCACCAAAAGAAAGTTCAAGGACATTCAAGAAGCGAGACAAGAACAGCGAAAACACCACGGCGGACCTCATTGAGAAGGAAAAGAATATCAACAGATCGGTAGAGCACCAACAGAAAGTTGTTGGATAATCAAGGAACGAGCCAAGAACCGAAAAGACACCCAGGTGGATCTCATCCCCAGGAGAAAGCACACCTACAGATGGGTAGATCACCGAAAGAAGTTCATGGATATTCAAGGAACGAGCCAAGAACAGAGTAAATACCACGGCGGATCTCTCTGAGAACGAAAAGGAAATCAAAATATCAAGGAACGAGCCAAGAATAGAAAGCACAACTACAGATGGGTAGACCACCAAAAGAAAGTCGGTAGAGATTCAAGAAACGAGCCAAGAACAGAGAAAATAGCACGAAAGAGAAAGCACATCTACAGATCGATCGGTCACCAAAAGAAAATTGAAGTTCGTGCAGATTCAAGAAACAAGCCAAGAACCCAGAAGATAAGAGAGAGAGAGAGAGAGAGAGAGAGAGAGAGAGAGAACTCCGGGGATCTGATGGAGAATACCACGGTGGATCTGATGGAGAAAAAAGAACACCAGAAAACTAGCCAAGGAACACCTGGGAGTCGAAGATCTGCCAGAGGGAACTCCGGGGAGGAGAGATCGACGCCCGAGTAAACATCTGGTATATCTCTGATCAAGATGACTATTGAATCAACAATTGCTTTCTTACAGCCAAAACCCCCCTTCTTCTCGGAGAATGTTGCTTAAGAAAATTACAAGTAAAATATGAAACTTACAAACATGGAACTTATAAGTGACATTAGCAAATTTACATACAGTGAACGGTATTTGAGAGGGTACTTCAAGCACAAAGATCTTATTGCTTCCACAACAACAATCCTGAACTCATCTGCAATATCAGACATAAAGTTGGTAATTTGTTTCATCAAGCAATCCACACTTGTTTCATTGCCTGTTTTCAGAAGTGTGGTTATAACAAGAATGGCAATGCTCCTGTTCTGGTCTGAGATTAAGCTTTCCATATCGATGTTACAACTTGTAACTGCCAAAGGATGTGATCGACGACGATGAGATGGTGAAGCCGATGTTCAAACCAGATGATCTTTATTTCATATTATTCAGCGAAGCACGTGCTTCACTTACTGACCCAATTACACACATCTAGTAGAAACTGATCGCCACACGAGTTTGAAGCGTACGTACGTGACTGCTGCATGCATGCACTATTTCTTCTGGTCATCACCCCCCGCGGCGACCGCCAGGCGCACGCACAGACACAGAGAGATAGAGAGCCAGCAGGGAGTGACAACTTTATTTTGGGTAGGCAGGCAGGCAGGCAGGCAGCCATAGGATCTTTAGAGCTGGTGGCCATTACTGGATGACTTGCAGTTCCATCCAGGTGTCTCGTACCACTCTCCACTCTCATCCAGTACCATTCCTTTGTTCTTCTCCACCCACCACTGCTCCGGTATGAGCCACTCATCCTTCAAGTTGCCGCCCTGCTTGTTCACCAGGGCCGGGCTCCTCTTCACCTCCAAGTGGAACTCGCCGCCCTTCTTGTTCCACCCGGCCACCGTGTGGAGGACCACTTGCAGGTCGTGGTTATCCACAGACTGTTTCAAGTAGGGCGACATCTTGGCGTCTATGTCCAGAACTGAGCCGGTGTCAACGTAGTCGGTTGAAAATGGCCAATATGGAACGATGTCACCGTGATTCCGGACACGTAGAGCTCGAAGGATGGGCAGCTTCTCAAACCTATCATTGAAGGCCTTGTTCCCAACTTTGGGGTTCTCAAACAACACGGCACATACTGGGAAGTACTCCTCCGCCTTGCCTTCTATCTTGGACAGTCCTTTGTTCACTATATCGAAAGAACTCAAGATGGCGAGGGCGCCTCCCAAGCTGTGGCCAACGCACACTATGCTAAGGCTCTCGTTCTTGTATAGCTCCACTAGCTCGCTTAACTTTCTCAGTAACTGCTCCCTTGCACTGGTTGCGTTGCATGGAAATTGCGGATCGCTGTCTTTCAACGTGTAGATGTCGTTCCAGCCTTGCATGACCTGCACATCTTGGTTGACGGGGTCCAAGGGCACGAGACTGGTCACGAAGTCCTCGTCGCCCTCCGACGGCCGCATCGTGCCGCGCCATACGACGTAGATCTCGCGGCGCCCGGTAAGGTTCGTGTATGCGTCGTTGGAGACGGCGATGTAGCCCATCCAATTGGACTCCTTGGTCTTCTTTTTCGAATTTTGCGACATGGCGTAGAGGTACTCCTTGACGTCGTAGTTGGCAGCGTAGGGGAAGAACACATCGTCGAGGAGGGTGCTGGGGCGGTAGCGGCACATGCCACGGTACTTGGAGTGGTCGTCTTTGATGAAGGAGTCGGCGGTGACCTGACACATGTCACCGCATTGGAGGAGGAAGACGCGAAGGGATTGGTCGAGAGGGTCGAGAAGGCCGGACCAGTGCTCTGATCCGAGGAGCTCAGGCCAGGATGGTGTTTCCGCGCCAATCTTTTGCGCCATTCGAAGAGGAGGAGGAGGATAGGAGTGACTGATAGTTTGTGTGGAATATGGTGAGGTGCCCAGTGACATATATATACCAGGAGATGGTAGCACGAACATGAACTGTTCTTGCCTCAACACCACGGTGACCAAGTACTCCCCCATCATTGGTGCGTCCTTCAAGGAGAACCTTGGCAGCAGCAGCGCGCTCGGGGAGGGCGAATTCAAGAAGCCCATCCCTACGTACACCTGTGCTGCTGCTTCTTCTCCTTTGGCTGAAAAGGGCAGCGCCGCTGTGTCACTATGCCGCTGCTTCTCCTCCTCCGGCACCATTGTTTCTCCTCATCAAGCTAGAAAGGGCAGCATCGTTGCGTCGCTGCTTCTCCTCCTCTGGCACCATTGCTTCTCCTCATATGGCTGGAAAGGGCAGTGCCATTGTGTCGTTGCTTATCCTCTTTCGGCATCATTGCTTCACCTCCTCTAGCACCGTAGTGCTGCTGGTGCGGCCACAACAATAAGGGCATGTTCGTTGGTGTGGCCGAGCTACTCGCCCTCAGCGATGGACCCCTCTCCAACCCTTTCCTGCTCCTTCCCTCTTCTCCTACCTGACCTGACGGCATTCTTTATTGTCGTCTCTTGGGAGATCGTGAGCATCGCACCCTCTAGCCTCACCGGAGACTGACGGGACTCCTCCACCTCGCAGTATCCTTCTCTGTCGCAACAACCGCAGCAGCCTTCTCTGCTGCAGTAGCTTCCTCTGCCCCAGCAGCTTCCTCTACTGCAACAACTCCTGTGTCCTCTTCCGTGGTCAAACATCTGACATAGAAGTTGCGTCTTCTCCCAAACCCATGATATCACTACTCTTAAAAAAAAAAAAGTCTGGATGCCTTTGTTATCTTCTTTTACTATTCCAATTACTATTTCTGTTAGGACTCATAGTACTTCTCCTACGGGGCTTATCTCTATCAATGCTGCAATGCTAATCCCTTTCAAGTTATCAAATGGTGGTAATTATGCATCGTGACGAGCTCAATTTTTTAATATCTTATTTGGATACGACTTGCTAGGCTATGTTGACGGCTCCTTCAATTGTTCGTCAGCCATGATCAACATCCTTGGAGAACCCAATCCAGTACCAAATTCAACTCACAAACTGTGGCTGCGTCAAAATCGTCTCATTCTCCAAGCTATTCAAGCCTCAATTGTTGGATCCGTCGTTCTATTGATATCTTCATGTGGGACTGTTATCGAAGTATAGTCTAAACTGCAAACAACCTTAGTGAATCATTTACATACTCGCAAGCTTAGTCTTCTGTCCAAGCTATTGGTGACAAAACAGGAGAGAAGTACTATCACTGACTATCTACAAAGTATCAAAGTTATCATCAATGATTTGGCTTTAATAGGTCATTTCTTTGTGACGAAGAGATCATCATTCATACCCTTAATGGTCTCGGAGACGATTACAAAAAATTGACAGCTACAATTCGGACACGCGATACGCCAGTATCATTTGAAGACCTCTATGACAAGTTGACTGATTATGAGACATATTTAAAGCATGAGGACAAGCTACTTGGACCAACTATCATAGCTCAAGTCAATCACAAGTCTAAGTAGAAGGGCACCTGGTACCATACGAACGTTTCCAAAGGTTTGGCCAATACATTTCTTGATCCTATGGGTCCCATGCGAAACCCCCCTTATCCTCCTAATCATAACTTCTCGCAAAGTGACAACTCTAATAATCGTCTGTCTTAGCATCCTACCCCACCAAGCCAATAAAAACGGGTCGTCTGCCAGTTGTGTGATAAAATCGGACACTTCGCTCAAGTTTGCTGGTCTCGACCCCACCTCCCTACTTCGTCACATTGGCCTCAAGCAAATCTCCTAACTACTCTGATAACTAGCCAGTCCAATTGTATTACCGACTCTGGCGCCTCCCATCGTATCATCGCTGATTTTCAGAATTTATCTCTTCACAACCACTATAGCGGCGATGAAGATATTAACATCGGTTACGGTAAAGGACTTCCTATAACTCATACTGGTTCCACAATGCTTAATTCTGATTCTACTACATTTACACTCGATGATGTTTTATGCACCCCTCATATTAAACACAACCTCATTTCTATTTCTCAATTTTGTAAACATAATAATACTTCAATTCAATTTTTTCCTGATTCATTTCTTATTAATGACTTGAGCATGGGGGCATCCTTGGTCTAGGGCCCGAATAGAGGCAACATTTACGAATAGCCGTCAGCTTCACAAATAACCCAACCCATTGTTGATTCTTCCGTTGCGGCTCCAGTTGATGTGTGGCATCATCATCTTGGTCATCTATTGTCCCTTATTCAGCAAAAATTGTTACTCTCTTCCTATTTTTAAATCCAATAGTTTTATAATGCATTATGATGCATGTATTAGTAATAAAAGTCATCGCCAGCCTTTTGGCTCATCTTCCATTTCCTGTCTTTTGATAAATTATTTATAAACCATTTGAAATTACTTATATTGATGTTTGGGGTCCTACTCCAATCCTGTCTTTTGATAAATTCAGATTTTATGTCATTTTTGTAGATTACTTCACTAAGTACACATAATTATCTCCTCTTCACCATAAATCTGACGTTTCCACCATCTTTCCCATCTTCTGAAAGTTGGTTGAAAACCACTTTTAATCTACAATCAAAACAATCTACTCTAATGGTGGTGATGAATATCAAGCCCTGACATCCTATCTCTCAGCTTGTGAAATCCAACACCTCAAGTCTCCCCCACGTACTTTTCAACTAGTTGGCTCTACCGAACGTAAACATCGGCATATAGTAGAAACTGGGTTCACACTTCTACATCAGGCTTCCATGCCTTCGACCTTTTGGACAGCAACCTTTCAAACTATCGTCTATCTTATTAATAGAATGCCTACACCAGTACTACAATACCAGTCCCCCTTTGACACACTATTTCACAAACCCTCAAACCTTCGTAAACTCAGAGTATTCGGTTGTCTATGTTATCTTTGATTACATCTCTATGCCTCACATAAGTTAACATCAAGATCTAATCTTTGCATCTTTATAGGTTACTCACTTAAACATAATGCTTTCCGCTGCTATAATCTCCAGACTTACAAAGTTTTTATATCACTATAACTATCATGTCATGCGGACCACTTCACTAACCAATCCTCGCTGGAGTATACCTCCAATCTAATCGGACGAGCCTCCCATGACATCGTCCAGTTCCTCCCCTCCTAATCCACACTATACTACTCATCCAGTTCAGCAATTGCCCATTACTTCCATTCATACTCCACTCTTTTCTTCTCCAATTGATGGGGTAATAAGTTCATAACCACAACCATTATCTTTACCTTATTCTCGACCAAGTGACACTGATGTGTCTTCACTTGACATGGCTTGTATAACTGACCCTCAACCGCTTATTCCAATAACACAGCCTCATGATCCCGTAGTCTCCAACCATCCTATGACCACTTGTTCTAAGAGTAGTATTTTCAAATCGTGTCAAGTCCTTAACCTACATGCTATCATGGATTCCTCATCCACCATCGTTGAACACACCACCTTCACTCAAGTCCAAAAATCTCCGTATTTGCATTCCATCATGTGTGAGGAATATAATGCCCTCCTCCATAACTCAACGTGGGATCCAGTACCCTTTTATCATTGAAAAAACATCATCGGGTGTAAGTGGGTCTTTCGAATTAAGCGGAACCCAGATGGCTTTGTTGCCCGATATAATGCACATCTTGTCGCCAAAGGGTTTCATCAACGACCTAGAGTTGATTTCACTGAGACATTTAGTCCCATTGTTAAGCCCAATACAATCTGATTTATCTTAAGTCTAGCCACCATTAAAGGCTGACAATTACAACAATTGGATGTTAATAATATCTTTTTACAGGAGTCACTAACCGAAGATATTTTTATGCAACAACCTCTTGGTTTCACTAATCCTCAGTATCTAAAGCATGTTTGCAAACTTCAGAAAGCTATTTATAGACTTCGACAGGCTCCAAGAGCTTGGTACACTGAACTTAGCTCTTTTTTGACTTCCATTGGCTTTTTCAACTCCAAACCTGACACCTCGTTATTTCTACGACAACTATGGCAACACA
This sequence comes from Musa balbisiana, assembly GCA_004837865.1. Classification (NCBI taxonomy): domain Eukaryota; kingdom Viridiplantae; phylum Streptophyta; class Magnoliopsida; order Zingiberales; family Musaceae; genus Musa; species Musa balbisiana. Next base: position 39,641,341 of record CM017195.1, on the reverse strand, counting down.
ATATATATTCTGGCATATGTGGATAACATTATTGTCACAGGCGACAATCCCATCGAAATACAAGCGTTCATCAAACAATTGGCAGATCTATTCTCGCTTAAATATCTAGGACCCTTGAACTACTTTCTGGGCGTAAAAGCTATATTCACATCTTCAGATCTCTTTTTATCACAACAAAAGTACATTCAAGATTTGTTATCAAAAACAAACATGCAATATGCAAATGCGGTTACAACCCTCTCTACTAGTAGTTCTCTTAAATTATCTGATGGAAGTCTTACTACGGAACCTACTCAATACCGCCAAGTTGTTGGTTCTTTACAGTACTTAGCTCTCACCCATCCAAACATCTCCTTTGCGGTCAACAAATTATCATAGTTTATGTAGAGCTATCTACTATGCATTGGTCTGCGGTCAAATGAATTCTGCGATATCTTAAAAGGACCCTCAATCATGGTCTCTTTCTTCGTAAACACTCTCCACTTCATCTTCATGCCTTTGTCGATGCTGATTGGGCAGGCAATTTTGATGATAGAATATCTTCCTTGGCGCTAATCCAATCAATTGGAGTTCTGAGAAGCAAAGATAGTCGCATAGACTATAACTGAAGCTGAATACCGTGTCATTGCCACTGCCACTGCAGAACTCAATTGGATCACAAATTTACTCTAGGAACTCAACGTCAATTCCACTCCTACAATATATTGTGATAATGTCAGAGCTACCTATCTGTGCGCTAATCTGGTGTTCCACTCCCGCATGAAACATATTGCTATCGACTTCCATTTTATGCGAGATCAAGTTGTCCGCCGTCAACTTCGTGTTTCTCATATACATACGATTGATCAATTAGCTGACTCACTCACGAAGTCTCTCGCTCAGAAACTTTTTCATTACATCGATATAAAATTGGTATCCTTAATAAGAGCGTCATCTTGCGGAGGCATCATAGCAGATAAGATTTCCCTAATTGTATGAAGAAATCTCTCTGTTATGTTGAGGGAAATCCTCCCTCTCAACCTAGGGAAAGAGCGTGTCAATGCAAAACAGTTTCTTCGATAATTCTTCATTCTTCTATTTCTACATGTTCTTCCGTCCAAAATAGTTGCGATGACTGGTGTGCGATTAATTTCTTCCACCGCCAACCTCACCCGTCGTTACACAAATCATCAATTTGGTAAAGCATGTGATATATGCGCCAATAGGAATATATCTCCACGAATAAGTGATTTCTATATTGGAGTGGCAAAAAATATTCTGTATACAGCTGAAAAATCCGTGCTAATTTTCTTTCCCGGAGGCATGTGAATTCTTTTTCACGGATTGTTCAGTTTAACCCTCTGACAGATTCATTCTTTTTTTACTGTACCTGACGATTTAGCGGGACATGTAATTTATTTCGATGTTTTAAGAGATAACGAAGAATGTGAAGAAGCCCGTCACTCCGAGCTCAGCACCTCCTTGACGAATAACATAATGTATAAAGTCCGAGAGAAAGTCTCGATAAAAAGTGAAGCTTGCGAAAAGCCAGACATGGTTTCAAATGGAAAGAGGTAGCAGCGCCACCTTCGGAGCAGCTTGAGATGCTCCAACGCAGTACCATCGATGGAATCTGTTGTGACGAAGTTTGCAAGTGAGACCTCCTGCAACAGACCATCACAGCGAAGGAATAGGTTCGCAAGTGACGTCCTTCTTTGGTAAAGCTGTACACCTTCATTCGATTTCGCGGTTGAGGTGGTTACGGTGGAAGCAGTGAAGAAGCCAAATATACCGGACCGAGCTCATCATCCATCGGGTGCGATGGAGAAGGAAGAGGTACAATATAGCAGCACACGAACAAGTAGTGGGGGGTTTCCGAGGAGATTAACTCCGCGCCACGCGCCACGCGCCGGGCTTATTTCCTTTAGCTTGGACACCGCTGCCTGCTCCTGCTTCAGCTTTGCCACCAACCCATCTCCTTCTTCCACATGCCGCTACTTGCAATCCAGTAGAGCCAGCGATTTGTTCTTTGCACATTAGCAGTAATCGAGTATAATTCAGAGATAAACAGACAAAACTAGTTCAAGTCCACATAATATAAGAAGACTACGACAAGACTCGGTTGAGCACAAGGCGTTCTAATCCAGATCTTGACAATAATAGATTCCTAGTTACAAATGACACTTCAATTTTCACACCAGACCTAGCCTGATTCAAGTGAGCTGGCTGCAGCCTTATGAGATCCACGTTTCATCCTAGTGTTCCGTCCGTCGTCTGTTCTGCAACTGTAATGAATCCGTCTTTCTCCTACCACTGATAAGAGAGAGAGAGAGAGAGAGAGAGAGAGAGAGAGTCTCCAGATTCCAGTAGACATCCTCCACCTACTTTTCTTCCTGTCGTAGCGCCTCATGTATCCCATATCATCACAACAGCTATCACCCCAATTCCTAACACTACAGCAAGCCATCTTACAAAAGGCGTGTCTGCAGCAACCGGCTTCTGTGGCTTATAGCCTTTAGCGAGCAGGTGGTTTATGGATACGTATATGAAGACCCCAGTTGCGAGTCCCATGGAGATGGCGTAAATCCAGTCTGCCACGCGGCCTTGCGTGGTTGCGTCTATTATGATGCCAATCGCCACCCCGATGGGGCTGGAGATTGCAAAAGCAAACGAGTAGGCGGCGCAGGAGAGAAGCGGACGGTTCGGCATCATCCTCAGGAGAGCTATGCCCATGGCGATGGCTGCGAACACCTTGTGCAGGCTGATAGTCCACAAAGCTTTCCATGCATCAGCTTTGGTATCTGCACATCAACCATCACATCAAAAAGAAGAAAAAAGGAAGAAATAAATGAAACAGGAAGATAGCGAACGGCATCAGCAAGAGATCAAAGCGAACGGGCTATTTTAGTTTGGAAAAGTGCATCGTTGCAAGCAAGACAATACATCAGCATCGCCTCGATGTAAATTCAGCTGAACTGAAGCAGCCTTTAATCTTTATTTGTGGGAGTTTTCTAGATGATGATATATGGCTGTGATGGTACTCAGCAGCCACAAATTAGGAGATCTAACGAGAACAAATAAAAATGTTCAAGCGAAAGTCTGTTAAAAATGAAAAAAACAATTTGGGAAGCACAAGGACGCAGTATTCCTCTGTCATATTGGGACCTTTATGTTTATGAGGTCACAATAATGAGGATGAGGAAGAAAGCGTAGCAAGGTTCCAAGGTTGAACTTTCTTCTGCATTTCCATTCCGCTGGGGTATTTCTCAGAAAGAACAGAGTTTTAATGGAGTTGTAGCCATGATGAAAATAAAGTCTCCTATTCCAGTGTCTTTTTCCTGACTTAGTAATAGAGTGACTTATCGATCACCATAAAGACTTTTCTACCAGGCAGTGGTGTCCACAAACTGTTTTGACAAAATCAACTGGGGGGCAATAGATTCCTTTAATAATAATTAGTGGCAACTTCTCTTTCAATGATGACTCCCTTTCTTCCTTCATCATGTTATTTCAATTTTTCCAAAAAGACCTCTATATACTCCTCACATTCTCTAATTCTTATTTTTTCAGTGGAAACACTCTTGTATCTTTGGAGAATAAAAAAAAAAGGTCTGAGAGATGCATTTCGCTTCTATGTTAATCTTAATTCTGTTCGCTTCTAAGTAAATTGCAATCTCTTTTAACGATACAAGAAACACAGATCTAAAACATGACAGGAAAATAGATAGTGCATCAGAAACACAATATATATACCTGCGACGCCAATCGCTATTCCTTCGAAAACCGAGTGGAAGCACAAAGCAAAAATCAACAATATGCTATCTCCAAGTGAATTAGCATCACGTAGTAGAGATGCCACAGAATGATCACCGGTGCACCGTCCGACCTGCAAGAAGCATGTAGGACGAAAAGTTCATTCATATTATCTTCGGGTCTTCGAGCAGAATTAAAACGGTTAACAAGCTTAGAAGCAAACGCACAACCTTTGCGTGCGTCGTACGATCGACATAACGCGATCATACAATTTGTGAATTATTATATTATTATCGGAGGAGTGACGTTTTGGCTTCAGATACTGCTATTGTTTGTTGATCGCATGATTGCATTCTGTAAATTTGAAAGTAGTAAATTCTAATTTATAAAACCAGCAGGAGGCCATCTCACCTCTTGTTGGGATTGGGAGACTCCGCCTGTCGTGACCTGTTTAGTCTGATGCGAACTTCCTGCCATGATTCAAAACATCGTCCCGTCAAAACTTACACGAAAGAGAAGAGAGATCGAATTCAGCAAGCGAGGATTATGATGTTGATAAGAAAACATCAAAATGATTGGAAGAACATAAAATAGATTAATCTACGAAACGGAATATTCTAAACAGGGAAAAATCATGATTAACATACCAAGATATAAGAATATTGACAAAGAAAAGGATTGTTCCGTCACATTACGGTTCTGTATCATTATTAACACCGATGACAGAAAACCTTGAACTTAAATCAAGCAGAGAAGTAAATATATTATAAAGAAGAAGAAGACAACCTTGCCCGTTTTCCACGTCTCGGACGCTCCGCCCCCTTGCCACCACGACTGATATGATGCAGTCGGCGAGCAAAGTGATGGCGAAGCCAGCGCAAGCCAGCATGAAGGCGAAGGGGTAGTCCTTGTGGGTGAGATCCTCGAAGGTCTCGTCAGAGTCGCTGAGGAAGTGCATCATGGCCGTCCCCAGGAAGACGCCGCCGGCGAACTGGGTGCCGAGGGCGAGGAACGCCTCGTTCCACTTCAAGAAGTAGGGGGATACGCCGGGGAGAAAGGTCGCAAAGAAGATCACGATGAGGCACCAGACCTTGGTGAGGATCAGCGACTTAGATCGGAGATCCGGCTTGATGCCCCCGGTGGCGTCGGCGTCGGCGTCCGCATCGTCGTCGCCGCCGCCACTGCCACCGTGGGCGGAGACGGCGACGGCGAGGGATAGGAGGAGCAGAATGAGGACGAAGGGGAATGGGGATTTGGCCATGGCGACAGCGGAGGCGTTCCAAGGACAGAGCAGATGGGCCGTTGGGGGGTAATTATATGTTTTGTTTGCTTATGGAAGGAGCGAAAGAGGTGGGGGCGAGGGGTGAATCCGTGGTTCGTTTTTCTTGGCAGCGGTAGTACTACCAGTTGGAGGGTGGGTGTGTATGTGTACTGCAAAGGAGAAGAGATGGGAGGTGGTAGTACGATATGGACGGGTCGGCTGAAGAGAGGAACTATGTGGAGGAGACTTGTGCTTTCAGGATTGACTGAGTGTGAGTTCAGTAAGTCTATCACCAGGAGGAGCCGACGAATTTGACCTAGTCTTCCCCGTCGAGTCGTCGATTACGGGCTCGGACCATGTTGTTCACAAGATCCGTGACGATTGCAAATCCGAACCCTCTCCACGATTCGAAGTTATAAACCATGCGTGTGTAACGCGACGCTTGTCCGGCCTTGGATGAGCTATCTTCTGCATGATACTGCGTGCGTAGCTAAATGTGGGCCTGCTGGAAGTCCAAATGGAGAAAGACGTCGCAGGGTTTGACGATGATCCATAGGAGGGACTGCTGAGGATCCATACATGGAAGCGCAGGCGTGTTCATGGCAGTGGATGCCGAAGGAAGAGCAGCAGCAGTACCCAAATTGATATGAGATTAGCCCCATCATTCCTTCCATAACGTCTCAGGCGATCAAGGACAGCGGCGCGTTGGGCTTTGCCGTGTGGTGTGGATGGAGCGTGGCTAGTCCAACCGCGTGATCGAATTCTGTCCGAGGCATAGATAGATAGGAACGAGACGGGTGGCGTCCTTGGGACGTCACCAAGCCGAGGGGAATAGATGGCTAGATATTTATTTGGAGAGATAGAGATGGGCATTTAAGACGCTGAAACAAATGCTCATTCCCACTTGAACGAATCATGTATTTTTTTTTTCTCGAATTTCTTTGTCGACTCGCGGACAATAATGCAAATCCAATGTCTCTTCAGAAAATAAAACTTTGCACGTACCAACAAGTGGAAGCGGCACTGTCTTCGAGCTTACGACTTCAAAGTCATGCGTGTAGAGGGAACCTCACACAACAACGGTAGCGTGCAGGCCTGTCGATCCTTGGCATTGGGTTCCTGGAGGATGATGGTTCCATCCACCCATTAATTGCAGAATTCCTGGTGCGGAGATTTGTCGTCTTGATTAAAATTCAATCTTGCAGTTCTCGGCTCTGTGCACATTTCATCACAAGGAATCAACGAAAGAAACTAATGGTTGGAGTACAAAGGTTTTCCCGTTCGGGCATATGAAGAGTCACGACCGAGTGTCATTTGGCGAACATGTTTGTGAAACGTGGTGTCTACTCGTCTGTATCATCGACTAGGACGGCTCCCTACGCCGGTAGTAGCCAGCGATGCAGAGCAAACGGGGAGAACACAAAGCGCAGACAGCAGCTGCACCTGCCATTATTCTCGGACCCATTCCGACCTCACTGTTGCTATTATTCCCTGGCAATATGGCGGCTTACGTTCCAACGAGCCTACAGTTTTCACCTCAAGACTCCCCCCGCTCATTAACTCCCACCACCACCTCCTCATTTACTTCCACCATCTTGTCCGCTAGTACCCTCTTCTTGCTGCTTCCGGCTATCTCGTTCCTCGTGTTTCCGCCCTTCTCTGCTTCTGGCTATATATATTATATGCTTTCACTCGTTATGTCTCTCTTCCATTAGTCTGACACCGCTTCATCTTCCGCCTCCGTTTCTTCCACATTCCACAAGCAGGCATTACACGCATTATTATCTTCAGTCGATATACATCAGCATCGGAAGCAATACATACGTTTTGTAGGAACAAGAATGCATTTCCCACAAACTCTTTATTCATTTTCAGATGAGCTGGCTGTCGATTTATGAGGCTCACGTAAAGCCCATTAATCACAGCCCTCGAGCTCACCTTAAATGAGGCTCGTTGGGCAGTGCAGTGCAGTGCAGTGCGCGCTGCATCCCATGCCACAAAATCTTTTTAGCTGTCTCCACGGGGCGTCCAATCAAAATCATACGGTAGCGAGACCCTCGGTCAAAGATAGAACATAACTCCCGCTATCTTTGGTCTCGGAAACCGAGGGGCATCTACTCCTCTACGCCCGGATGCCAAAATAGACCAACCAAGGCGGGATCCAGGGAATGGACGGTCGGACGTTCGGCGTCCGAGGTAGAGCTCACCATCTGACGCGCTGCTATTCCGGAGGATGGTGCTCTCACGGCGTGTTCTTTCCTCATCCCTCGGGGACTCCATACGATAAGACGCCCTCATTTAAAACGGGTCCGGGCCATCATGGCCTCGCCTCAACCTTCCGATCACGATCTCACGTCTCCGATCGAGAGGTAAATGGTTTGGAAGGTCCCAACCACCCATTAATGCCCACGAACGAGAACGCGGGCCCCAACAAAATGAAGAGGCCCGGTGGCAGAAACGTAGATTATTACGAATCCTTCCCGGCAGAAGGGAGAAATGGACCTCCCTTATATAATGGGAGGAGGATCCGTCTCTTTGAGAGGAACCTCTCCCACCCACCCCCGGTCATTTCGGGAAAGCACGGAGGTCGACTTCCCACAGTTCTCTCCTGCTTCCTTTTCCCGGAATCCACACTTGCAACTGCAGGAGGCCTCCAACATCAGCTGGTGATCGCGGATCCGACGACTGAGCTCGACCATGGGCTGGTTCAAGCGACGGGTACCCTGGTGGTTGGCCGCGGCGTTGTTAAGCGTCGTCTCCCTCTCCCTCTCCCTCTCTTCGTTTCTCCATTACGGTAAGCACCTTTCCCGCTTCCCCCCCCTCGTCCACTTCGTCTCACCGAAGCTTAGGCGCCGTCTCGCTCACAGCAGCATTTCATCAAGAGCAAAAGTCCTTTTATCGGCACTTGATAATCCGTCTCTGAGTCGACGGTCCAGATCGAAACCGAAACGCAATCTAGATCAGATCAGGCCGCGATCATATGAACTGCGCAACGACGAGGGGGTGCTGTTGACTGACGTGCTCGGTGCTGTGCGCAGGGGCCTGCCGCCGCGTAGGAGGAGCCGTCCACTTTCCCGGCAGCTATCGGATGGCCGAACCGCGGAAGCTTCTCGGAATTGGTGAGATCCAACGGCCGTGATGGCTCCATATGCATACGTACTCGTGTTATTTTATACTTTTCTTGTTCGACTGATTTGAGTGTGTGATGGTGGGGTGTGTGTGCGTGTGTACATATAGGGGAGGGATCGGAGGAGGGAACGAGGGTGGAGAGGATGGGGGAGGAGGAATGCTCCAAGGACGACATCCTGCTGTACCAGGGGGCGACGGCGCCGCTGCCAAATGGGATCCCGACGTACACGGTGCAGATCCTGAACGCGTGCCCGACGAGGTGCTCGGTGGCGGACATCCACGTGAGGTGCGGCTGGTTCAGCTCGGCCCGCCTCATAAACCCCCTCCTCTTCCGCCGCCTCCGCTTCGACGACTGTCTCGTCAACGATGGCGCAGCCCTCGCCTCCGGCGAGAGCCTCTCCTTCCAGTACGCCAATACCTACCGCTACCCTCTGTCCGTATCCTCCGTCGCCTGCTGCTGACTCGCTCGCTGCACCACACCGCACCAACGCGGAAATGCATGCGTGCGTGCGTTTGTGCGTATCTATCTTTATATATAGCTGCTGATAAGAGCATGCATGCGTGCATGTCAATAACATGGAACCATAATAATGCAATTTAAAGGTAAAAATTTCGTCCCGTCTTTAGTTTATGTAAGCAAAAGAGAGCAGTTGTACGCATGAGTGCGATCGAGTGTGACAAGTCAGGTCGACTTCACCCATCTTAATTATCGCCTAGTATTCTGATTACAAGAAGATGGCCTCTCGAAATCCATGGAAATTTAGAGATCGCATAGCAGATTTATTTCATGCGGCAGTACAAGAATTCAAAACTCTCTTATCAAACCAAGTAGATCTCGAACTCCCATCTAATTATTCCTCCATAAAGAGAGTGCCGTCAAAGAAGCACTGCAGCAAGTAGCAGGTTCTCTTTTCTTGATTACATGACCTTGAAGATGACGCCCTTCATCGGTTTTGGAGGTCCTCAACATAACATCACAGTTTCACTGATCATAGATCGAGTTACCTCGACTCTTTCCACATGGTTTTGACCGTCACACACTGTACCAGCAGATATGATCTGTACCTTTTACCTTGCCAAGGACCTGTAGAGAATCACGGTGACATACTTGGAGTTAAACCTATGAGTTTTCCCGAGTGCCACGACAGGCTGACCACTCTTTTCTTTCTGAATGTAGAGATGGTTTAGTGCCACATGGGGAGGCTTCGTGAGAGAGGCGGTGCAGTCCACGGTGGCCGGTGAATTAAGGAGGGTGAGGTGTAACTGTGGAGGTACGAGTGGTGGTTCTTTGCTGTAGTCCTCTGAACCAAGTGGCCAGTTGTTGTAGCTCGACTCCGGGGATCGAGGCAATTCCAAACCAGCAACACCTCTCAAATCCTCGGGAACAAATGCCTGCACCACAAGAACGCGTTCTCTTTAACCTTGGGGAGTTCTGGATCCGGGTTTTTGTCATATACCAATTCCAATTCATGTGTAACCATTAGATGCTAACCTAAGAATTGAAGAGAAAACAAGACAAACTTTTCTGTTCACTGTTAATTTCGAATAGGCAGAAGGCGAACAGAACGAACAAATAAAACGGAAGGCATAAGCACAGCAAATTCCAAAGCAATTGTTGCATCTACTTAGCTTCAGCAAGTGTTTCTTCGGTACCGCAATCATCACCCAAATCCTTGTTATGTTATTCATGCATTCAGAAACAGGTGTTTTTGGTTTCATGTGAGCAACATGCTTGTCTTTATTCTTTCAGCTAAAGGAGATACTCTTTTAGGTGGCCTAATGATATAGTAAAGTTCATATCATGATGCTTGCATCAAGAACAGTCAATTTGAGAAGCTTTTTTGTGTTCTATGCCAAGATTTGTTGTCCGTCAAAAGTAATTATGACAAAGAACAAACGATGTGTTGCCAAGAAGACTATTTCATTTGATAAGGAAATCCTTAACAAGGCCAACAAGAAAAAAGACCATTTCATTTGATCAGGAAATCTCTAACGAGGCCAACAAGAAAATATATGGATGGTGGCAGTGGACGAACCAGATTAGCTAACAATGGTTGAGCAAATGAGAGGATTCATGCAGAGCTACTTCAGAACCGGAGAAGATAATTCTTTCTTCTCATCCGATCAATTCTTCATCAAGACCCTAAGTCAACGCATAAAAGCCTCAAGAGCATGACAATCCATATAAATGATAAGAAACCGACTATATCTCATCTGACAACTACTTAATAATGACAACAAAATACGAGTGGATTTATAATAAATTCTATAAGCACTAAGAAGGTATAAAACTCGTGGATATGAAAATACATCTCATATTGAACCTTTCACTCTGTGTGCCACTTCTCTAGTATTTATCAAAACAGCCATAAAAAAATTTCTTGTAAAAGATGTAGGAACAATAATGAGAATTAAACACGTGCCTGTTTCTGCATCGTGAATCTAGATGATAAATACTGGCCACAGTGTGGCGGTATCATGAACATGTATGACAATGTAAATTTTATTTCTACAAATAATATGCTCCATTTTATTAGCCAGCTTGAGAATTATGCATAAAAAAAGACTCCTGGAGTCTTATGGAGGTTAAAAAGAATAACAAATAAAATAGATACCTTCAAGTCCAAAATGTTGTGGGCATTCCCCATATGATCATTCATCCATGGGACATCAGAGGCATATCGCCATTTTCCATCAACTATGAATCTGTATCGGTAGAAACCTGAAGGAAGCACCATCATGACTGTAAAATCCTTGCCTGACCTTTGCAAGGATTTCCTGCAATAACACAAACAAAGCATAGCCTCATTGAACCACCACATACTATCAACAAAAATAGATTTTGGCATACAAGATCTAGTGGCCAGTACTTTGTCTTCCAGTTATCCCAGGATCCTTCCACGAAGACTTCCATGCCACCATGGGTCCAGGTGATCATCGTTGGAATCCCTTGGTCATCGAGGACATCCTCATACGTAATGGAGTTTGGCATCCGTGAGTCACTTGGTGAATGCATCTCCTCTCGTCCTTGCAATGGGGCCACGGGAATCTGGAAAAGAAATACAAGATACAAGATAATGTTTAGCAGAACCTGCAGGACATAGAGTTGCGCTAATCGTACGATTAGAGTGAGAATTACACCACAAAATCTGTTAAAAGCATAGAGGAACAAAGTTGATCTCAGGAGAATGCATTCTGAGTATTATCAATGGCAAGTCTACCAAGCAAAAAATACTCGCATTTGTAGTTATTCACATAGCTAACTTTGGTTTTGCGTGATGAACATTATTTGTAGAGAACTCTGATGATCACCAAGCAATGAGACAGACATCTAATTATGAAACCTAATTTCCTTGAGGATAGAGGTGGCGAAATCCTACAAACTGAACGATTTTATCGAAGACAAGTGCACATATCGGATGTGAAATTAGCAAGCTTTTTCAAGGCTCAACCTAGGGTGTTTACCCAAAAAAAAAAAACAGAAAAATTCCTACCTCAAAGGCCCTTTGAGATAACTGTCCAGGAAATGCAACTTAGAAGGAAGCCCTAGCTTCATGTATCAATAGCACCTACTGGTGGAAAACCTAATTGATAGTCCAAGGAAACTGTCACTTTGGTGGCAGTAACCAGCACAGGCAAAAAAGAGAAAAAAAAAAAACGTAATTTCAGCATCTCTGATCTCACAAGGAAGCACCCTTCCAGGAGAAACTAATTGTAACACTTGTTCAATTTCAATAAATATAACAATATCCATCATGAGTGAAGACCTAGTCAATTATTGCTTCATAATGAGTCAGAAATTTAAATGAACCTGTGTATCATCCACTTCAATGCTTAGTGAATTTAACAATGAGAAAAGAGGAACCCACTAAGCGAAGATAGTTTCGAAATTTAGATGAGTAGTACTGCTGCGCACAGTCATACAACACAAACATCCGACAAATCGGTGCAAATGAACCTGTCTGAAACATTAATGAAGCACCAACTAAGCCAACACATGAATTCATGCTCATAATTGAGTTAAAATAAAAAGTAAACCCATGTATGCAACTTGAGAGAAGGATTGACACTTCCACACCTTATTATTTGTTGCAAGGAAAGGAAAAAAAAAAGGGATTTCTATTGAATCGGCCCATTTGGTTTCCTGATATGTGTATTGCGATGGAAAGGGAAGAAGCGAACCTGAGGAGTGAAGAGCAGAGGTAAGCGGGCCGCGCCACTGGGACTCCGGGGAGGGCCCTGCCCCATCAAATCCTCTGCCTCTCCTTGAGAATGACAGCTCCCTCCCTGCCCTTCCTCTCCACCTCCCCTGGCGACACTACTTATAGTCCCCATTGTGAAGGGCAAAGAATGCGTACCTTTTCTTTAGTTCCGGAAACAAAGGTGGATTTTTAAGCACCAAACCAGCTTTCACAGCGAATCTGAACTTTGGGGCTGAATCCTTTTCCATAATATAAAGTGAACAAAAAACAAAAGAAAGAAAAGAATCAGCCCCTCTCGCAGAAAATCAAGCAAAAAGAAAGAGAGAAAGCGGATTAAAGAAAGCCGACGCCGCAACCTTTTAACCCCCCGAAATTTTATGGGTGAAGTCTGATTCAAAAGCCGAGAAGAAATGCCACGAGAAAGCAAACTCGCGAGGGATAAGAGACATGGATCTACGGAGTCCAGCAGAAACGAAGACCACGAAGGAAGCAGACACCACAGCACGGCTCCGGAGGAGGACTATGCATCGCTCATAAACACAACCGAGAATTCCGACCAAGCAAGAGGGGCGGAGGAGTTCACCAAGTAAAAACCACGCCAACCAAGCATCTTCTACCATAGTTTCTTTTTATTACGAAATATTTCTCTATTTTCAACTCTTACATTTTACTTATTGGTGGGACCCAACCAACATTATAGATAGAAAAACAAACAAAAAGGGATCGATCGTTTTTGGAGTTAGAATTTTAAATTGTAAGTTTACAAACAATAGAAACAGAAATATAAAGAGGAAAAACCTTTTTTTTTTTCGATGCAGATTGATTATGGGGTTGGGAGGTGGGAAATTGTATAGGCGAAACGGTGGTAACTGTGAAGGGGTTGTCACTCCTCACCATTTGCCATGGAATCAGGTGTCTGCGGTGTCCCACGTTTCAGATACTCACCGTTTGGGTCGGCCGGCAGACACGTCATATTGAGGTGACACGATTTCGGCCTGGGAAACGGAGACGGAATAACAGGTCGGATTCCGTGGGCCCCGTGTCGTCCCAGCAACAAGACGACCTGTCACGGGCACTCGGTCCTTGTCCTTTTAAACCTGACCCTTTGGACTTGTGGGGTCCGTGGTTAGTGATCAGTGGGAGGACCTCCTTTCCGTGTTTGATGTCTTCACCAATGCATGAGCATGAGCACGACGGTTGGTGGAATCGTGACTCGTTTGCGTAGCCGAATAGCATATCGGCGGTGGGCCGGTCGGGGGTTGCGGGGACCGGCTCTTGCCATCGGCGTTTGTGGTCGAGGTCGCCTGACCCAGACGAGGCAGGAAACACCATTCCTCCCCCCTCCCCCCCCCCCCACCCCACCCCGCCCGGTCATCGAGACGTCCACGAGGTCCACGGTGGGACGCTAGACGGGTTGGAATTCGGTCGGTCTCTGTGAGTTCGTGTTGGCTGACAGGACCGCGACAGGTGATCTCCGATCGACCATGGCGGAGGAATCCTCTTTGAAGGGGATGAGAGGAATCGGGGAAGAATTTGTTCTCTCGTGTCAGCACTCGCACACGCATACATGGAAGAACATTAAGGGATTGGGAAGTAGTTAACCGTCCATGTCACGAGAAGGGTTCAGTGGTCACGCGACGCCCCAAGTGGGGCCTCACCTCCATGATATGATTGATATGATTATGATGCACCACTACCTCTCAAACCGAGTCCATCTTTCATATACCACACATCCCGCCACTACAAATCTAGTGGGCGGGCGAATGGGGTCGCAGCCAAGCCAGGAGACTCTGCGTCCTATTGGTTTTCAGGGGCAGGACCCCACAGCCTAAAACAAACCCGCCTCAAGCTGCGATTCCTTTCGTCCCTCCTCCTGTGGCCGGTCCGTGATACACGAGTCACGAATGGATCTTGAATTAAGCAGTATAATGTGCAGCGACAGCAGTCAGTAATTAGGTATGTAACACATACACACACACACACACACACACTCTCTCTCTCTCTCTCTCTGTGTATGCGCTGGCTCCATCTACTTCTCAGATTCAACAGCTTCGCGAGTCTAACTCGAGGGAGAAACCACAAGAACTGGAGGTTGGTTCTTCGAGATTCTGACAGAAGCTAATGCCACAATAAAGCAGAAGAGTGTGAGACGAACATACAAAGAGACAACCAGCCACCTCGTACCGATTGTTTGAACGTTGGTTTGGAAAGCCCACACGCGAAATGTTTGGAAGGGACGGCCCATTCCCATCATTCACCGGCCTAAATTCCATCAACAGCACCGATCCATTCTTCTTTTCTTTTTCACCCCTTATTTCTCAGTTTTTTATTTTCAAAAAAAAATTATAGTTTCTCTTTTTCTTTTTGATTTACTGCTTTACCTCTAAGATTAACATATACGATGAGACTCCGGATAGGTTATCTATCATCCCAGGGTGATGGATCGGGGCAATCCTTACTTCCACCCCAAGTCACCTGATCGATCAAGTTCCCGCTGATGTAAATAACAACAATAATAAAGAGAAGAAAACGAGAGGCAAACAAACAAATAGCGCGCACCGTCTGTAGATTCAGATTGCAGGGAAGCTTATGATATCCGAAGATGATACCAACCATCTTAACGGAAGCACAAATCAGCGACCGATGACCAAGAAAGGCAACCACTGCTCCTCCCTCTTTTGAACCTACTCGCGACTTTTGCGTGAAACCGATCCTCAAACTTGAATGGCCGGTGTGGGTCTCACCACGCGAGATCAGAAGCAGCCGACCAGAAACAAACAACTAGACGGACCACCGTCGTGACATTGCAGCCTGACATCCGAACGCACGGTGGTCCTCTTGTTCTTCTTCATGCGTTAAGGATGACTCTGACGCCTCGACTCGAACGCCTGCCTGCTTCGACGGGACCCATCGCTCGTTTCTCTCCTTTCGTTCGGACAACTGACACGCCAACCGGCTATTGCATGCTCCGCAACGTTGATTCCATCCGCACGCTTCCTTTTCCACTCGCCGTTTCTCCTCCTCCATCTTTTTGTCTCTCTTCTGTTTGATGTGACGACGACGACTTCGACGTCTTCTTCTCCGTCCGGGAGGTGAATGCGCGGAGTTAGCAAACAACGTGTGAAATGCGTGTCCTGATACGAGAGTCTAAATTACCAGCCGCGTCCGTCTGAACGGACGAAGCCTAATCGGGTCCCACATGGTGTTGATTTTATGAATTATTTGTATATATAATAATAATAATTAATCAACATACTAACATCCAAATTCCTACTGGCTAAAGCTAAACCATCCTTTAGACATACATAAGTGCATATTGTATAGCAGAGGCTGTTGCGAGGCCTTCCGTCGGTGTATCGTCTCATGTTCGACCAAAATGATATAAACTCCTTTAGCAGACCATAAAGACATGCATAGACGGATGCTACCTCCAAAGGCTTGATGCTCGTTGCCCCGTGAGATAGTACTTGACGGTGCCCTAAATTGATGATTCCAGCAAGACGTGCAGCTGAAGACACTAAATCTTGTCGGTGCTTCTCCACCGTCCATCATCTTGATGTACATGCAAAAAGCGCATCTTCACGACATTAAGCCTCAGCTTTGCCTATAAAGGAAAAATAAAAGTGTGTGTGTGTGTGTGTGTGTGTGTGTGTGTGTCTCCATATCGCGCATGCATGCATGGATGTAATTGTTGATGGTGGAAGAATCATATGTACAGAAGAAGAACGATCATGTTTCTCGCTTCTCGCCGACGAAACAATGCGTGGGGTGAAGGGATTTGTGTAGAGAACCTCGAGATTCACACGGAATTAGAAGGCAAGCATGAAGCATCATTTGGTCACAAAGGCGATGGACGTGGAACAATATATATGTATCCCTCCTAGTTCGGTCTTCTCGTCCGTCGATAGTCGACGACCTTCTCTCTCAAACCCCTCTTCTCGCTGGTCGCCATGGTGATGAAACCTTGGTCACGCCGAAAGCATGCAGGCCGCATCTCTTAACCACCACGTCGTCAAAGGAAATGGCAGAGTTGTCGTCTAGGATTAGGAATCGCAGAGTGTTGATGGATATATCACAAGTACTTAATCTTCATTAATTAGTATTAGTTCTAGAACGTTGACGATAAGCACGTACGTACAGAGAGATGGCTGTTCCGAATGACAACACATTCAATACTATATTTCAATCATAAAAGTGTTGGAACAATAATACTAAAATATTTTTTAATTAAATAAAAAATAAAGTTTAAATATGTTGAAATTAAAATAAAAAATTAAAAGAAGAATTCATAGACATATAAATACTATCCTATACATATTTCTCAAACACCGTTATTTAAAATTCTTATACGACTCATCAAACAATTTTTTTTTTTCTTGCTTACTCTCAAATAGAAATAACTTATCTATAATCAACAGCATAATTGCATGTGTCATGTTCGAACGTATACCTAAATATGACTCATCAAACCTAAATCATAGATTTGAGTTAATTATATTTTTTTAAATGAAGAATAAAAGAGGAATTCCCTCGCCTGCCTCTAACAGGCTGATTGGCTGAAATTGTGAGCATAGAACAAAGGACGATTGACTGAAAAGAAAGAGGAATTCCCTTGCCTATCTCCAACAGGCTGATTGGACCCGTCAGAGTCAGTGGGAACCTGCGTTCGGATTTCCTTCCCCCCTCTCGAAGCAAAACAGATGGGGAACGCAAGACATACAGATACACTGGTGGCGTACGTGACCTGCCATCTGCCCCATGCCACTTCATTGCGGATCACGTTTTTTTATTACTTCCGTTCCGATGTCGTCACGTGTGTTTCACCCTCCTCACGTGTCTCAGCTGACCCCAACTACACCCACCACTGAGTCGATGCCATCGTGGAGGCTCAGCAATTGGACGGTGGAGATTCATAGCCTCCTCCTGTCTTCTGTTTCCGTGTCCTGTGTTGTTTCGGCTCGGCTGGAAGATGGAGCGCGGAGGAGCAAAAGAAATGCGCGGGTGCAGATGTCACGTGACAGAATAGATCAGCCGAACCCCCAAGTCGGCTCTCCAGATTCGGGCAACGGATCAAACGGCAAGCCGGAGACGGACTCGGTCGCAACCCCACAGGCCTACTCCCATGGGCCCCACGAAGCGCGTGGGGACCGGTAATAAACGACTGCGTTCCGGTCTCGTTCTCGTGGAAATCAATGGCAACGAACGAGTAGACGCAACTTACACGCGTTCTGCACATTGACATCTCCTCCTTCACGCCATTTATCACGAACATCTTAAAAGAATCGATTACGCCAAGGATGCATGAACATCGCAGCTTGACCAGGTAAGACGCATTAAAAACGACTCATGTTTGAAGATGTGAGAGGAGGAGTGAGGCGCTACCACCTCGCGTCTGTCTTCGCTGCTCCAACCTGTTAAATGGCGGTGGACCGGACATGCATCCTTCCCACCGACGTTTAAAGATGTGTTTTTCTTCTTGTTTGGGTTGGTCGACGCTGTCACCACGCTACCACAGGACAACCTGTCAACGCCATTCGGAAGGTGATTCAAAGCTCGACCCCACTCCAGATTGGCTCCACCGGACCTCACCTTTCTTTCACGCTCGAACTGGTTACGATCGCCTCGTCGTTTCAAACTGCAACTCCCTGTATCGTATTCGTACCTCATGGCCAGACTCTCACGGAGGCAACGATCAATTTCTACTACCGGGTGGTAGGACCGGTTCCTCTTTTACAGCCTCGCATTGGAAATGAACTTGAGGCTAAGCACAAACAAGGACTTTTAATTTACCATCACATTAACCCACTAGTAGTCGAATTCTGCGAGGGACCACAGAAGGGGAATCATGTCGTCGATTACATTCGGATCCACTGA
Organism: Musa balbisiana; assembly: GCA_004837865.1. NCBI lineage: Eukaryota > Viridiplantae > Streptophyta > Magnoliopsida > Zingiberales > Musaceae > Musa > Musa balbisiana. Next base: position 39,623,143 of record CM017195.1, on the reverse strand, counting down.
GAATGATTGATAGGATGCTTGGGTCGTACGTCTGGTCCTTCCAGCCGAGTCGTAACCCCTACCTGACTTGATTAAGCCCCACCAAACCCCTCCAATCTCGATCTAATCGTTCGTTGTCGTCGCCTAAGCGGTGGGAGCCAATGCCAATGGATGGCTCGGATGCGGTGTCGGGTGATGGGTGATTCCGATTACAAGTTTGATCGCAGAAGATCCGTCCAGGGCCGTACATCACGTGTCTTGTCCTTTGGGACGCCACACAGCTAATGATTTCGTAACGTCCCCGACCACGTTGAAAACCACGTCATCTCATTCATTAGCGTACCACTCTCTCCCCGTCTACCTTGAGCCTTGAGCTCGGCTCGGCTCGGCTCGGCTCGGTTGTCTCCCCCACGTTTTACAATAGGGTCCGTGCCTTCGAACGTGTAATATAACGACTCTGCCCCTGGCCTCTCTTATCCCCTCGCAACAAGAGGTCCCTTCGCTGCGCGTTTCACCTCCTTCCCTCCCTCCCTCCCTCCCCATCTTTTCCAAACTCTACGCTCCATATTCAATTCCTTGCCCCTCTCTCTCGTTTCCCTTCTGGTAATTTGGGAACATCGACTTGCGGAATGAAACTCTTCGGCATCGGTGTCCCCTTCTGGTCTCCAATTTCATCTTGAAGGCGAGATCTGGGGAGGGAATGGTGCAAGTGGACTCGCGAGATCTCTGAATCCGTCCAAGCCAGGGGCTGGCTGAGTTGCAGCGGGATGGGTTGGGCTTCGTTTTGGTCCGATGAGGACCGGCAGATGGCGGTGGCGGTGCTCGGCCGCCAGGGCTTCGATTACCTCAAAGCCCACCAAGAATCCTCCTCCGATGGACACCTAACTGCCGTCGGCGGCAGCGACGCTGACCTCCAGAACAACCTCCAGGACCTCGTCGAGGGCCAGACGTCCACCTGGGCCTACGCCATATTCTGGCAGATCTCGCGGTCCGAGTCCGGGGACTTCGTCCTCGGCTGGGGCGACGGCTGCTGCCGCGATCTCGGGGACTGGGGGGAGGAAGGCGGCGGCGGCGCCCGGAGCCACCCGATCGACGCCGCCCACCAGAAGATGCGGAAGCGGGTGCTCGAGAGGCTCCACGCGCTCTCCGGCGGCTCTGACGACGAGAATTACGCGCTGCGGCTTGACCGCATCACCGACGTGGAGATGTACTTCCTGGCGTCCATGTACTTCTCGTTCCCTAAAGGGGAGAACGCCCCGGGGATGGCTTTCGCTTCGGGGAAGAACATATGGATATCGGAGATGGGGCTGACATCACCGGCGTGTGGCAATTACTGCGTCCGGGCTTTCCTTGCGAGGTCGGCTGGCTTTCGGACGATCGTCTTCTTGCCGTTCGATGCGGGCGTGCTCGAACTGGGTTCAATGGATCCCGTTCCGGAGAGCTTCGAGGCGGTGCAGAGGATTAGGGCCATCTTTGGTCGAGGACTCGATAAGAAGGCGGCGGCAGCAGCAGTCGAGAAAATAGGTGAGAACAATGACCCCGTTTTGGCTTCGCGCTTCGGGGCCGGCGGCTACATAGCGGAGTATCCTAGGATATTTGGGACCGATTTGAATCTTGGGCACGCTCAACTTAACGGTGGAGCAGCGTCCATCGTGAAACCGGAGAAGAAGCGGTTGGAGATGAACGCGAAGCGTGGGGATCACCACCAGAAGAATCCGCCGGCGGATGGTGGGACGACGCTTCAATGGAACCAGAATCACATCGTAAATTCTCATCAGAAGAGATTTGCTAACGGTGCAGCATACGTTGGACATGTGAGAGGGGTTGTCGGGGAAAATCCTCCTAGGCCGGCAAATAGGTTCCGGCCTCAGGAGCAGCCGCCGCAGCGCCAGCAGCTGAAATCGCTGCCGCCGTCTGGGCAAATTGATTTCGGCACTGATGGGCCGAATCCTGCTTCCGCTGGCGTCTTGGTTGGTCATTTGGGTGGGTTGGATTCGGAGCTCTCGGACTTGGAGGTCCCGTGCAAAGAAGAGAAACCGAGCGCGACGGAAGAGCGGAGGCCGCGAAAGAGGGGCCGAAAGCCAGCCAACGGGAGGGAGGAGCCGCTCAACCACGTGGAAGCCGAGCGCCAGAGGAGGGAGAAGCTCAACCAGAGGTTCTACGCCCTGAGGGCCGTGGTGCCCAACATCTCGAAAATGGACAAGGCCTCCCTGCTCGGCGATGCCATATCCTACATCACAGAGCTCCAGAAGAGGCTCAAGGAGATGGAGGCGGAGAGGGAGATGTGCGGTGACTCATCATCCTTGATGGATTGCAAGCGGAAAGCGCATTGCCCTGAGATCGACGTCCAGGCAGCACAGGACGAGGTCATCGTTCGTGTGAGCTGCCCGTCGGAGACGCACCCTGTCTCCAAGGTCATCCAAGCTTTCCGGGAGTCGCAGGTGAACGTGGTGGACTCAACGGTCGCCGCAAGTAATGACAGTGTGCTGCACACGTTTGTGGTGAAGTCGCCGGGCACGGAGCAGCTCACCAAGGAGAAGCTAATCACCGCTCTGACTCAAATTGCCGTCCGCATGCTCCCCTCCGATCGATAAGCAGCGTTGGCAATCAACTCATCTAATGATTATCGATAGTTAGATTTGTAATCACAGAAAGCTAAGACCTCTTGGCAAGCATAGCCTGTCCGTATTAATGGTCGCTCACCATCTACTCAGGAGAGTTTGCTCGAGTGGGGTAATCTGGTAGTGTAGCCAATTTTTCTGAGAATTTTTACCGTTCGAATTTTGGTTGTTTGCTTGGCTTTTGGTGGGTGGTTATTCCCTCGATCAGCTCATGGCCACAGATAAAATGAGGGACGCTAGAAGAAGAAAAAGTTGCTCTCGTTCACGACCATCACGTAGAAGATGAAATGGTTTTCGTCGTCGGACTTCTCTTTGCTTAACAAAGCAGGTCCGTCCCCGTGTAAGGTAGTGGGTGGGTGGCTTTAAAGCGTCACGCTTTGGGTGATAGCTTTTATTGTATCGATCACCTTAAAACTTCATGCGTGCATTTCATTTCACGATTTTGTTAATACGCCCGGGAATCTTAGCTGCAATGCTGATGGAAAAACAGCAGTATGTTTTTTGTTCCGACCCTTTTTATTTGATACTAACTAAGATTCATTAGAAAGAAGATACACATGAGAAATAATGTGTTTGGGTGAATTAAAACAAAATTTTAATTTTGGGTTTTTCTGCACAATGTCGTCTCGAGCTGGAAAATGATTTCGGAACATCATTTTACTTTTGTAGATAACCATATTTCATCATGCTTTTGCTCATATTTAACTATCCATGTCTCAACACATGGATCAAGTTATGATCAAAATTGAGATCCTGATATAAATATTTCAGAGATATAAGCGTAAAATGATTTTTTTTATACAACAAAATTTTTTTTTAAACTTGAGATATTATAGGACTAAAATTAAGAAACCCTAATATGAGAATTCACCCAAAAACATATCCATCGATACCAAAGTCCATAAGTACCTTCTCTCAAAATTCTTCACCACAGTGACAGAATTTTTTACTCTAACCAGACATCATGCCTACTCCACTGTGAGAACTTTTTTCGGGACAATTTGCGCTATGTTTTTCTTCCCACCTGACCACTTTAGACCAACCAAAGAAAATAACGCATGCTTGACTTGTGTCACCGTCGGTCTTGATGTCTGCAGAACAACTATAAAAAAAGAAACACACGGCTAGTCTCAGACGACAACTGGTAATATTATTCGCAGGTAAATATAGATAGCATTACCATTTCATTAGTAGGTTGCTTGTGCAGTACATTAATTAACGAAGCTTCTGATCCTTGTATCCTCAAATATTAAACATATTATATTTATGTCGAAACCTAAACAGGCATCATCAGTATATGTTTTTCTTCACGACTCTTTGTTTTATGTGGTTCTGAATCGTACTGTTGTTGTTAATAATAAATATTTAATTGCTGATTCTCATCAATGTCATTATTGTTCTTGTTTTTGTTGGATGGCACTAAGAGGGGTGAATTAGTATGTACGTAAAACTTACGTCAAGTCAGAAATCTTCATACGATAAAATCATATCAAGGAGTGTTTAACTTTGAAAACGTTTGTAACAATGTACAGCTAAAGTAATAAGGAAGTAAAACATTTTGAAATAAAGGTAAATGGTAAAATAGAAATGCAAACCGATTTATAGTAATTCGATCGTTGTGACCTACATCCACTCCCGATTACTCTTCACTAGAGGATACTGATTTTCACTATCAATCTTCTTTTCAATGGACGAAAATCAACTGCCCTTACACTCTTTCTCATTTTCATAAGTTAAGAGAGAACATTTACACTCTTCTTTTACAAATGTTCTCTCACACACCTCCCTTAGGATTATCACTAAGCTCTTGGAGGAGGGACTCTATACTTAAAAAAGTTTTACAACATTGGAATCACATAGTTTTTGCTCTCTTTTCGTGTGTACTCTAAGTAGAAATTTATGAGGTATTTATAGACCTCAAATGGCTTCAAAACTTAAAACCAAAATTCAAATCCCTGAGTTTTTAAGGTACGAGATGTACCACAACCTGCACTGGGCAGTACCACCATCTGCCAGTCTGACACTCGAGAGTACCACCACCTGACATATTAACACTGGGTGGTACCACCACCTGACAACATTGAAAAGTATGCTCTTGATTTTTTCAACTCATAAGTGATTTCACATAATCTTTGGTGATCGAATGAGCCTCCCACTTGGCCCAAAATAATCTTAACTCAGGCCCAATGGGCTCCTAATTGATTTGGAATGGTTATACCAAAAACCAACTCATTTGCAACCTAAACTAACTCGATCTAGATAAATGATTACAAAGCACAAATCATCTGTTGTCCGGTATGTCATTAATTCTTTCGATATTTCGTTTAATCCTTCAGTGCATCGTCCTCTACTTCGACGTATTATCCAATCGGCATGTTGACTCCCGCAACTTTCGATCTCCTTGGCGCAATATCCGATTCTTCAACATGATACCCGAACTCACAATATGAAGCCTTTTACCGATATGTCAATCATTCCTTCGATCTAACGTCTAATCTTCTGATATGTTTAATTATGGTCCAACTTCTTATTCTTCCTGCTTTAATCAATTAGATCATAATATTATTAATTAATTTTTTCATCAAAATGGAAGATTCAATAATTATTTCTTCATATAATTGCTTGCTTAGTGCAATTGCCTAATAGGACATTTACGTGGACTTGTAAGTTGTTTGGTGTATGAGAAGAGTTGTGTTACCCTATTACCATAACATTCTGCAAATAGTTTTCCAAGTTGTTTCTGCAGAGTCGATCTCCTGCCGGAGGGACTTGAGGTGCTCTCATGTGGGCTGTCTTTCTAATTCGTGTGTAATGATGGTGATAGATATTGGCTTGAGATGGGTAACGTCGCGGATACGCAAAGCATCTCACGGTCATGAGAACTCGAAGGGCGATTGATCTCCCGTTATCATCTAGTGGCCAGTGAGTCCCCGATGCACCTACATACGAAACATGTGATATCCGGTCTCCTCGACACTAGCGGAGCACTACTGGTGCATCGACATTCGCGATGGATCGTGTTGTTGCGCTGTGGTTTCTCGCACTCGCAAACAACCCTAGTAAATCTTCCGCACTGCTCGCTTCCCTCGGTGTCTCGAGATGTGCACTCATGCCGGCCGGTTGCAGCAGCAGCTACGGGGAAAACTAAACTACGACCAAATCAAGAGGCAAGCAAGCGGTGAGGATGCTACTGGATCGATCATGCATGTCATTGTATGCTTTCGGAGGCAGGCGGAACTGATGGGACCTCCGACCAACTCATATGCCGTCGTATGCAAAAGAGGTGGGTGCGGGGTCACATTCTCCGGTCGCGTGCCACCGGTTTACCTCTGCACCAACCTCCTCGAAGCCGACTTCTCCATCAGACGTGGGGTAGGCGTAACATGCGACGCGTGCTCTCTTATCGTCACTATTTAATTTAAGATCAAATGCCATGGAAATCAAAACTCTTGACCGAAAAGGACTTATCTGACAAGTATATATATTCATGCATATCTGACAAGTATCTATTCCTTTAAAAAAACTATTTATTCATTCAACGACGGTGCACAAAATTACGTTGATGGTAGCTAAGTTATATGTCCCGACGGAAGGCACGAGCGAAGAAATAGGTAGGAGAGGATTCTCGATGCTGGCTGCGGGAGCCTTTCTTCCCTGCGAAAGGTTTCGGACCAACAAGTTTCAGTTTTTGTAATGAATATTTCTCGGAGTAAAAGAAAGCGGCTGGTCATAATTAGTGAAAGCCACAGGTGAAGTCACGCATGAGTGTGCCTTCATCACAAGTAATGCGCGGACACAAAACTGGGTATGTGTTTGGCGCGACGACCATTCGATCGACCGCAATCAATGTGCAGGGCTCTTGGGATACCTACTTCGACCATACGGGTGATGAAGCTGCCAGATGCCGCTACGATTACTTGCTTGAGAATTCCTTCCCTTCTTCGAAGCCTGAGATCGATTTATGCAGTTGGTGGGAGTCTCTCACGTCCTCTCTCTCTCTCTCTCTCCTGTGTTATCTAATGAGATGACGCACGTCTTTATTGATTTGAACTCCTCGGTGCGGCTTTCAGACATAAATAAACAGATTGGACCCACTCCATCCCAAAAGATCTTTTGACTGAGTGTCCCACGCAAGCTATATTTTTACCAATTTATTGATACGATTATTCATTTCAAATAATATTAATTATTTGTGGTGAGTTGGACGCCACGTTTACTCCGAATTGCCTGTCATTCCCCGCGACGGACGTCGTGGCTTAAGAGAGAATCGAGTTCCGAGGGTGGGAAGTCCTCGTCACGGGAGGGAAGAACGAACTCTAAATCAGCGGAGGCGGCGTCCCACGAGGGACCGCTCGCGAGCTGTCGGTTTTCTTCACCAGCTGTCTCGGGCAGCTGCCCGCTGCCCGACTCATCCCCCCCTCGCCCTCTATAAACGCCCACCCCTCGCTCCACCCGCCAACCGTGCCCCACCATCGCTCGCAGAGACGGTAGTCGACGCCATGGCGGCATTCGGTGCCAGAGCCGTCGCGATCCGCATCGCTTCGGTGGTCTCCGTCGCTCTTCTCGCTGGCGTCGCCTCCGCTGCCGACGCTCCCGCCCCTAGTCCCACATCCGCAGCCGGAACCCTCTCTCCCCTGCTCGGCGTCACGCTCCTCGCCTCCTCCGCCGCCGCTCTCCTCCTCGGGCCCCTCCGCCGCTGAGCGCAGTCGATCCTTTCCTTTCGATCCGGTGATTGTGCGACACTACGTTAGCTATTTGTGCTACATTGTTCGATGTGGAGAAGGGTTTTGCTGATAAATAATGGATGCATAGGAGAGTATGGGGTGTGATTTTATAGATGCGTAGTAGGTCGATGTAATTTGGATTCTATTTCATCATTATTTCTCTTATTTTCCTGTGTGATGCGCTTATCGTGTTTCGCTTCTAGACGCTTGTCGTCGTTGCATTTGGTGGCGTTTCTCATGGACGGGCTGATGTGCTGCTCGGAGGTTTCTTTGGCTGGCTCAAGCTTCTGATTTCGCGACGCACTTGTCCTTTTCTTAATCTCTTGTTCCAAGATGTAGTCAGCTAAAAACAGATAACTGCGGTTCGATTCCTACGGAGTTTTGTTTGATGTTGATTCTTAGAAAAAAAGTTAGAAATGAAATTACTGAAGTTTATTATTGTATTTACATGCCGCTCCCCTATTTATACTAAAGAGGAGGAGAATTTTTCTCGAGAGATATCTTGTTAAGGAAATCTTATTTGTTATTTTGATGATGCTCCGTCATGACGTTAATCTTAAACCGATATAATGTAAAAAGATGATGAGCGAGAAGCTTTAAGTGAGTCGACTAACTGATCAATCGAATAGACATGAGAAACTTATAGTTGATAATGAACAATTTGATGTCGCACAAAATGACAATATATTTCATGCGGGAGTAGAACACCATATTAACGCACAGATATGTAGCTCCGACATTGTCACAATATAATGTAGGAGTAGAGTTGATGTTGAGTTCTTTGAGCAGATTTGTGACCTAATTGAGTTATACAATAGCAGTGGTAATGGTACGGTATTCAGTTTCAGTTGTAGACCGTGTGATTGTCTTTTGCTTCTTAGAACTCCAACTGATTGAATTAGCGCCAAGGAAGACAATATAACCCGATGTGGATATTCGATCATTAAAGTTGTCTGCCCAATCAGTATCGGTAAAGGCATGAAGCTGAAGTGGAGAGTATTTACGAAGAAAGACATCATGATTGAGAGTCCCCTTAAGATATCGTAGGCCTCGTTTGATCACAAACCAATGCATAGTAGACGGCCTTTGTATAAATTGTGATAATTTGTTAACTGCAAATGAGATATCGGGACGGGTGAGAACTAAGTACTGTAGGGAACCAATGACTTGTCGATATTAAGTGGGTTCCATAGTAGGACTTCTATCAGATAATTTAAGAGAGCCACCAACAGATAGAAGAGTTGTAACTACATTTGCGTCCTGCATGTTTGTTTTGGATAGTAAATTTTGAATGTACTTTCTTTGTGACAGAAAGAGATCGGAAGATGTAAATGTAGCCCATAAACCCAGAAAGTAGTTCAGGGGTCCTAAATTTTTGAGCGAGAATCGATCTACCAATTATTTGATGAATGCTTGGATTTCTACGAAGTTAGAAAAGAGCTAAGTTCAGTGTACCAAGCTCTTGGAGCCTGACGAAGTCCATAAATAGCTTTTCGAAGTTTGCAGACATGCCTTGGATACTGAGGATGAGTGAAACTAGGAGATTATTGCATAAAAACATCTTCAGTTAGAGTCCCTTGTAAAAAGACATTATTAACATCCAATTGACGTAATTACTAACCCTTAGTTATGGCGAGACTCAGAATAAGTCTGATTGTAGTGAGCTTAACAATGAAACTAAATGTCTCAGTGAAATTAACTCAAGGTTTTTGATGAAATCATTTGACGATGAGACGTGCCTTATATCGGGCAATAGAGCCATCAGGGTCCCGCTTAACTCGAAAAATCCACTTACACCCGATGATGTTTTGTGTATGATGAAAAAGTACCGAGTGTTCTTTCTCTTAGACTTATAACTGACTTGAGCTATGATAGACAGTTCGGGCAGTTTGTCCGCACGCTTCAAATATATCTCATAGTTAGTCAACTTGTCAGAGTTCTTCAAATGAGACTGGTGAGTCACGTGCCTGAATTACAGCTACCAATTCCTTGTAGTCGTCTCGAAGACCATTTAGGGTATGGATGATGATCTCTTCGTCACATAGGAAATGACCTATCAAAGTCAAGTCATCGATGATAACTTTAATATTTTATAGATAATCAATGATAGTACTTCCTCTTGTTTGATCACTATTAGCTTACGAATAATTCGTCAAGATTGTTTACAGTTTAGACCATGCATCGACAGTAGTCACATATATAGAAATCAATGGAGCAACGAATCTAACAATTGAGGCTTAAATAGCTTGGAGGATGAGACGATTCTGACATTGTCATAATTTGTCAGCCGGATTTAGTATAGGATTAGATTCTCTAGGGATATTGATCATGGTTGGCGGACAACTAAAGAGTCGTCAACGCCACCGATATAGATGCAGAAATCTACAGCGATTAACTCGAGAAATCTGCAACGATTAGATGGGAAAAATCTACAGTTGCTGCAGCTGCTGAAGCTTGCTGCGACAGTGAAGATTGCTGCGGCAGAGGAAGCTGCTGCGGGGAGCCTGGAAGAGACCACAGTAGAGGAAGCTGCCACCACGGCAAAGAAAACTGGTGGCAGTTGTCGCTACGGCGGTAGCTCACAAATTGCAGCGATGAGAAAGCTGCAGTGATGTTGCAGCGATGTTAAAGAAATCTACAGCGATGCTACAGCAGGAGAAATTTGTGAGAAATCTGCTAAATCTTCATCGGTCGCGAAGCGGCAGCAGCAGCAGATGCAACAGAAGCTGCTGCGGTAGAGGAAGCAAGGTGCAGCTGCAGATGGAAGCGGCTGCTGCTGCAAGAACTGCAATTGTTCCTGCTACCGCAGGAAAGCAGTGATGGCTGTGCGGCAAGGATGGCAGCAGCAGCACTTCTCGCTCAAGTGAGATGCGGGAACGAGGAGGAGAGGTCGCTGGTCCGGGAGCAGTTGCGAGGACGACGGCCACCACGGCAGCGTAGGCGAGATTCTTGCGAGGGCGGGAGGTGGCCGAGCGGTCGGCGAGTTCGGACCAGCTGCGGCGCTCCGAGAGGCAGCGGGTGACGGAGTCGGAGAAGCGGAAGAAGAAGCCCGTAGGCGCCGGAGGAGAGATAAGCAACGACGCTGCCCTTTCGAGTCGAACAGGAAAGAAGAGGCGGCGACGGAAGAGGAATCATGTTAGAAGCTTGATTATATTCATGTCCTTATCTGCTATCAGGTTATATAATGTTCATCGAAAGATTCAGGGTCTTACGATTGCCTCGCTGAATCGATATGTTTCTGAGTTGTTATGTTAGGGATTTCTACATTGCCGGTCGTCTTTAATCTACAAAATAGAGCTACTTTCTCCGTTACATTTAAACTGAACAAACATCAGAGCGCTCCAGAAAGGAGCAGAGATAGCAAAAGCTGTGTCAGCTTTACCAACGAAGAGTTGACGAACAAAGAAGTATTGTAGGTCTGTTCGGCGCGGGTACTTCTCCGGCGTCTTCTGCGAGCCACTCACCCGAGCCGCAAGTGCGACGGGCTTATGCCGGCCGTCACTTGTTGGGCTTGGGAAGAGTAGGGGAGAAAACGGGGGTAGGATGGCCCATGAACTGAAGCCTGGGGGACAGCTTGTGCTCGCGGCTGGGTCGTGGTGAAGGGATGGGGGTCTTGTTCCCAATGGGCGAAGGAATGAGCCTGGGTGAGAGGTTAACTTGCTCCAGTGCCTTGAACTGCAGATCGGTCGGGTAGTCCCGGACGCACCCAATGCGAGCACCGGTGCCGGTAGTCCATTTGCACGACAGGCGCCTCCCCAGTGCAAACTCCACTTCCTTCTCCACGCTCTCTTCCCTTGCATCCTCTTTACTATCAACTTTAGTTTCACTCTCAGCTATCTCTTCCACCGCAGCCGCCTCTGCTTCTGCTTCAGCTGCTGCCTCACCATTATCGTTGCTGTAGGCCGGTATCTTATCATCGTCGACGGAGCGTCTCTGAAATGCAAAAATTGTGTGTTTTGGTCATTACATGCAAGCGGATTACAATATGCCGTCGATCATTCAATCTTTGTTTGCTTGCCAAACATCTGTCTAATTTAGTGATAATCTTCCAATTGGATGACCTCTTATCCGGACTACCTACTACAATGTTCGTCAAAACGAACACCACAAAGGAAGACTGCAGATTTACCTGGACATTGGTCAGATCTACATGGTTGTCCCTGAGGAAACTAATGAACTCCCCAAAATGATACTCGGTCGGGAGGTAATGGCCGCTGTACGGCCATACAGCCGGATAATCTTCCAATTGGATGACCTCTTATCCGGACTACCTACTACAATGTTCGTCAAAACGAACACCACAAAGGAAGACTGCAGATTTACCTGGACATTGGTCAGATCTACATGGTTGTCCCTGAGGAAACTAATGAACTCCCCAAAATGATACTCGGTCGGGAGGTAATGGCCGCTGTACGGCCATACAGCCTGAGGTAATTAGCAACTTGTAAGAACTTAAACAGGAAATATCAAGGATCACAATCAACATCAAGGTCTGTAAAGTTTTAAGGCTGCTGCTTTCCTGGACTACTCAGGTTGTGTGCAGCTATGTGATCGTACCTCCAGTACGCCCTCTTCGGCAACGAGCCTTCCGGCAGCCGTTGTAGCTCCCCCAGCTAGGAAGCTCGAGTGTTGGAATGTGCCCCTCTTCTTCTGCCATGGAGAAAAACACCAAAAGGACTTGGTAAGCTCAACAGGCAGCGAACCACACAAGATAAATATGTCATGAAGTTTCATCTAATTGGATATCCGCGGCCAAATCATGTCTAAACATGTTACTCTGCCAAAATATGCATGATCTTTTTCACCTTTCCCACATATAATGATCTTGATGTGCTGAGCACGAATATCCACTTGGATCCTTGCGGAGTGTTCAAAAGCCTCTCACTTTGCTTATGGACCAGCTTCCCGTTCCGGACGGTGACCTCATAAGCTTCTCTCTCTTTCTGCAAGGAGATGAACATAGTATGCGATCAGGTATGCTTCCAGAGCATACACATCTGGAATCAATCAATTTGGCGTAGCTGTCACTTACCGGACCAAGATAAGTGATGAGCTGCTTTTGAAGCTTGCTTCTTGGGCACTCGTCGATATTTACTCCTCTTCCATCTCCGACATCCAACCTTGATATTCATCAAACGGGATGAGCAAACCAAGGCTCCACATCATACAGCCATGAATCTCCAAATGAACGGGATGAGCATGCATGGTTCTTGTTTTTACCAGTAGAAGAATGGTTGGGTGCTCTCACTGGCGAACCAGACATCATAATATAAATGCAAATTGTGCCCATAGCGATGCCGTGGATCGATCTGCAGAGCACAACACGGAAGGAATCATTGTCCGTTGAACCACTCATGTAAAGGTCTAATTAGGTTCCGTAAGACCATGCTTACAGCTTCTAACCAGTGCCTTAGTGCTAGTTTCTGAGCTTTTTCGTCTTTGGACAGACCCTTACCAACCTGAGAAAGATGGACACGTACATCATTTTGATTGAATTGTATAGATAGAAGCAAACAACCCAATTACCTTGGCTAATCTTTTCTTCGCCCTCGTCCATTTAGAAACTGCTGTTTCTGGCTTCTCGACGCGGAAGAACGAGACAGAGCTACGCTTAAGAGATGCAAAATCCAGTGCCTTCCACCTACAGTCAGAGGAGGCGGAGGAGAAGGATTTAGAGTGAGGTAAAGGAGCAGCACAAATCCTGGAAGTGACAAGCTGAAGTCAGAGGCCCACCAGAGTTCCTCGACTACTACTGCACAATCTGCAAGATTTCTTCTGGTTCGATAGCTCTTGTAGACCTTTTGCAACGTAATTGCCGCAGCGTCGAGCTCTCTCAAAGGCCTCGGTGAGGAAAACGCAGGGAGCTGCTCCGGAAGCTTCACATGAGGCAGCACGAAGTTCACCGGGACCTTGAGACAAGATGGCTGCGGTGCCACATCATCTGTGGCTTGTTCGGAGAAAGATCGATCGAGCTCAGTGACTCCAGGTTCCCAGTTCTTGAAACTTAATGACCTCTCCATGACTGCACCACCGGGCACACCAGATACCATGACGCTCAGGAATTATTCCTTGTGATGTTGAGCGATTTCGGGATGATGATTTTTGCCTCTGCCAGAAAAAGAAAAGGATCGTGTTTCTCATGTCAGACAAACCATGATTCTGTAAAACCAAGGAAAACAATAAGCTCATACTATCGCTCCAAATCTCGCCTATAGAACAATTATACTTTTAAATTTTCAACAGTGAGCAGCACACGCAGGTTTAGCTCTGACAACCTTCATGAAAGAGTTTAGAGGTAGTCTAGAACACAAAGAGCACCCAAAAACAAATGGTTTGCTCCAAAACTCATGCTTTCCAGATGATAAATCTCGGATTTTTTGGGGGCAAAACAGAGCCCTCTCTGTAGGAATTTTATGTTAAATCCGAACCAAATTATTCAGGGATCAACCATGCAAAATCCACGGCTTCACATGCAATACTTCAATGATCGGTCGCAAAACCAGCATCTAACTGCACCAAAATCACAACAACAATAGGTCCTAATTGAATCAAAGCAGCATGTTCCGCGCAGAAGCCAGAAGAAAACGAGAGGAAAAGAAAAAGAAAAGAATTCATCAGATATAATTTCGAGAAAGAAAGCATGCATCGAAAGAAGAGGCAGAATTAAAAAAGGGAAGGGAACAAGTTTGGTCACCGTACGCGACAGAACGCGGATGGAAAGCAACTGCTCTGGAGCAGCAGAAGGGGAAGAATTCTACTGGTATTGCACAGCCCCCAACAGCTAATGTTGATTGCTGCCACCCACCCCTCTTGCATATATAGGGAGACGGTTTAATATCTATGTGTGGAGAAGAGAACACCAAAGGACACGAAATAGACTGGACTGGTCCTCTTACGAGTCTTCAGATCAGAGTCCACTTGCCGTGTGATTTGTGGAAACTGGAAACGAAGCTGGGATCGGGATTGAAGGTAGCACAAGACGATTGCCAACGGTGGTTCTTCCGCGGTAGCCGTGGAAAAAATAACTTGTGGAAAACCGAAACTCTCCCATGCATGGACTGTCCGACTTCGTCTTTGTCGGGAGCAGATGCGAGAGAGGAGGGACGATCAATTCTGCGCCATCTTGGAAGTCTGCATGGGGGTGGGAGAAAACCCAACCATACATGTCCTGGGGGACAGGTTGGATTAGATTCTGGCCAGCTCACCGAGTCAACCCCTCCCGCCCTGCCAGCTCATGTGGTACCATCCGTGTAAGACTTCTCGAACATATATCTTCTACTGTGATACTCGGAGATCTGGGAAGTTTGAGCTCGTCGGCCGTGGGAGTGCCATTGACTTCGTCTTTGCGAGCTAGCAAGTCGCTTTTAGCATACTCGACGGTTCTTATTGCGTGTACGAGTTAAAAGATCTCGATATGAGATGACTATATATCTTACGATGATCCTTGTTTCATCAACGGATACAATAATTATTAGGTACGTCATTGATGGCGTAGTGATGATATTTATCATGGGTCTTGGAGTTATGGTGGGTGGCATGAAGTGTATATCTCCTCCGGTCTCCCATGTCATTACAGTTGTTGGGCTTTCGATGTCATCTGCAAACCTCTGGATTTAGCTGGTCGCCTTGGCTTGTCTTCTAGTGGTCACTCATTTGATCCAGTTATTGCAGGACACCGAGGCTACTTAATTATCGTTCTCCCTTTATCATATAGTCTTGTAGCTGGTCGCCTTCGCTCTTCAACTTTTCGGGTCATTCAAAGAACACCCGATTTAGGGAGAGAAATTATACGTTTACGAACGCAAGATCCAAGGTATGGCTGGTGCACCGAAGCTGCCTCTGCGAAAGCATTTCCACAGGTCTACGACGATAATATTATATATGAGTTGTTTTTGACCGTGCCAACGTTGCACGGAGAGTCTACGACGGGCCGATGTTTGTCAACTAAATCCCAGGTCAAAGTCTTCACTTCCACGATTCTGTGGCTATGCAATGCCATATATAACATCATTTTCCATGGTACCATACGTTTCCTGCTGCCATGCACGGTGCATGGTCTCAGGCAAGCTCTCCTGCATGAAATAGATGCTTTCGTCTTGTGGCTTGCCCGCCTATTATCTTTTCTTTTAATTATAAGGAAGGAAATATAGGATTGGAGAGAGTTCCTCGATCATCCCTCCCCACTGTTGTGATTGATTTAAAATCAACCACTCCCATTCAATCTTTATATCTATATAATATTATCGACGAAGATAAGATAAATAGATGGGCCAGTATGTCTTTTCGGGCTCAGATTTGGACGACGTGGGTGGGAATGGTATCGGTCCGGCCCCCTCTTCTTTGCTTTCGGGGCCCACATGGGACCGAGCCATTTTACTCCGTGCGGAACAACCCGCATAAACACTCACACGAATCCATCAGCTGCGACGACGGCCGCGGATGGAGGTTGCATGTACCGTTCGATTGCCTCGATGAAGTCCGCACCGTGGCCGACCGATACAGGGATTCTTATCCTGCGTATGGTATCCTTTCCTTATCCCCGAACTCTTATTCGGTCTCCGGTGTCCCCCGTGATTAGCGTTGATGAAAGAGGAAAGCGCTGAGGATTATAATTGGGGCGGATCGTTAGCGTAGAGGAGGCGGAGAAGTTTGTTTCGGAGAAGCGGAGGCGCCCTAATTCCACCGCCTTTTTTCCTTTGCTTCTCCGATTCTTCTCCATCGTGGTCCCGATCGCGCCGGGGTTTCGGAGTCGTTGACCTCGTATGGGAATCGGTGAGATCGTCGTCGATCCATGGGATTGATCGATCGCTTCTAGAGTTTTTAATCTCCTTGCTACCAGTTCGATCTTTGTGGATCCCAAGATCTCCTCCCCTGTTGATGTATCTTCTCCTCCCCGGGGCCGATTCGGATGCGAAGGAACCCTACCAGTTTCTTGGCATTCGCCCCCCGCCTCCGCGCTCCTTCCTTGGGAAAGACTTCTTCTTTTGCCTCCCCAGAGATCGATGGGATAAGGAGTTCGCCAAATTGCAAGCGGGGTAACTAGACATCTACGTTCCCTCCGCTTTTAGTTACATATATAGCGCTATTTAGGTTCTGGTTCCGTTTGGATTGGGAATATGGATTCTTCCCAAGGATCGACGATGACGTCCGCAGCAGCGGCTGCGAAGGTTGATGTATCTGTGGTGGATTTGTTGCCGGTTTATGTTAAGGAATTGATCGCCGGTGGAGCCGCTGGGGCGTTCTCGAAGACTGCAGTAGCACCCCTTGAGCGCATTAAGATAATATTGCAGGTTTGTTATCTCGTCCCCTTGCTTGCTATATGTTGATGTCTGTGTTATATTCCTGCGTCTCGTCCCAAGTGTCGTTTAGACCTTTCTAGAATATGATGTAAGAGGTGTCGTCTCGATTTATTCACCCGTCTCTGAGCCTAATCTTGCAACTTTCGTTTAGCTTGTAATTTCTTGGCTGTTGTGAGGTGTTTCTATAATAGCTTATGCCTTTGTCATGAATTTTTCTTCAACTGCGGTTCTTTAAAAGTATGTTCTACCGAATATATCATTTGTTGTTGATTATGAATAACATTTTATAGACATATTTTCTTTTTTTCCTAAGTATCATAAACCATGTTGGTGCTGTATGCAGTAATTAATTTCTCCTAGTTTTAAGAGTACAATGGTATAGTATTGGTGGTCTTTAATTTGATGATTCTTTTAGATGCTATTTTGTTTTTCACCACTTGTTTGGAGTTCTGCTTGTTCATTCAGTGATACTCTACTTTTTCCAATGGGTTGATTTTTTATGTATTTCTGAATTGTATATCCACACAATATACATGGGTAAGATAATACACCAAGGACTCTAGGTCAAGTGTGAAGCTCCAATCGGTTGGTTGTCTTGTTATGGTTTTATTCGATCGAAATGTTCATAGTAGCTAGTTACTGTCATATAGAGATATTTTTACGCTTTAAGATAAGGTATACCATGTGTCCAATCGGATTTTGAAACCTTTCATTAATGATTGTCTGTTGTTTGATTTGCTAATGCTGAGGTTTCTCTACAGTCATCTGTTCTTTTAAGGTCAAATTGTGTCAACAAGTGCCACGTAAATTTGTGCTATTTTAATTCTCATCTTGTTTCTTGAGATGAAAAATGATGTTAGCATCTCATCGGTTTCTGTATCATTGTCGTGACACTTTCTAGAACTTCTTGAGGACATATGATAAACAGGAATTTGTTGAAAAGGCTTATATATTATTAGATTTATATTGTTATTTATGCTTTCAATGTTACTTTGACAGACAAGAACCGAAGGGTTTAAATCTCTTGGGATTTTACAATCTTTGAGGAAGTTGTGGCAACATGAGGGCTTCTTCGGATTCTATAAGTAAGTAGAAACTAATAAAACTGCAGAGTTACATTTTAAACAATTATTATTTGTTTTTAATTTTTAATATTTGTCATTTTTGTCTTTTAGAGGAAATGGTGCTAGTGTGCTCCGAATTGTACCTTATGCAGCACTACACTTCATGACATATGAGCAGTATCGTTGTTGGATTCTGAATAATCATTCTTCATTTGTCTCGGGACCATTTGTTGATCTTCTAGCTGGTTCAGCTGCTGGTGGGACTGCTGTTTTGTGTACCTATCCATTAGATTTAGCTCGGACTAAGCTGGCTTATCAGGTAAATGCAAAGTCTAATTCTTATGCTTTTATGGATGTTATTCTTATTTTCTTGCCTGATTTCTGATCTTCTCAAACTTTGTTTCTGATGTTCTGCATGTGCATTTCATGCAATTAAGGATTTTGGAGTATTTTGTTAAGACAAACAAACTAATTCTAGGCATTAATGTCAATTGGTTGATAAACTAGGGTCACTCAGCCATATTTCAAATTATTGTAGTAATTAGTCATGTGTTGATTGATTTTGTTCCTGTCAAAATTTGCCCTATTTGTGCTATCATCTAAGCCCTGGCTAGTAGTATAGCCAGAGTAGCGTTGTATTTTCTTCTTCCTTTTTCGTGTCTTCTTAGAACCTCTTTGCTATTTTTGTATGTTGGACAGTTTTGTTTGTATTCAATATGATCGTGGTGCCTTGGTTGATGTTCACTTAAACTATTGTTTCAGGTAAACAGTCCAGGGAGATTGAGTAGTGGTCTAAGAATGTTTAGTCCTCAGCCTGCTTATACTGGTA
Organism: Musa balbisiana; assembly: GCA_004837865.1. Taxonomy (NCBI): domain Eukaryota; kingdom Viridiplantae; phylum Streptophyta; class Magnoliopsida; order Zingiberales; family Musaceae; genus Musa; species Musa balbisiana. Next base: position 39,604,627 of record CM017195.1, on the reverse strand, counting down.
TTGGAGATGTGTTTAAGAAGGTCTACATGGAAGGTGGGATACGTTCTCTATATCGAGGAGTAGGTATGTTAAGCTCTTGTATAATCTTTCAAACAACCACCCTGCTTCTTTAGTTTGTGTAATTGGAGTTATGTTTATCCTTCCCTTTGTCAGTTATTGCATAAGCTTTCTAATGATCACCCTGCTCCTTAACTTTGAATAATCATTTATCAGCTTCAAAAGAAGCTTAGGCTACTCAAAACATGTGGTTTACGCCAGTTAATATTTCTCTGTTTTCATTCTTTTGGAATTGCACATTTGAATGGACCGTGCACTGATGTATGCTTGATGCCAGTAATCTCTCAAGTTGGTGCTGCAATATTTTGTGTTGACGTAAGCTGTGATCATGAAGGATCTCCATTAAGTGATTCAAGCATGGCAGTATGCTAACTATCATGTTATGTTGATGCAGGTCCTACGCTTATTGGTATCCTTCCTTATGCTGGTCTGAAATTTTATATATATGAAGATCTCAAGACTCGGGTACCTGAAGAATACCAGAAGTCTGTAGTTCTACGCCTCTCATGTGGGGCTTTAGCTGGTTTATTTGGGCAAACTCTCACTTATCCACTAGATGTGGTCAGGAGACAGATGCAGGTATTCTACCACTTGATGTTGTCCTGTGCCTTCTTTTAGTGGTCATTCTGTGATAACAGTAGGATGATTTTTTCTTCCAATCATGAATGATGTAGCTTGTGATTAGTTTCTTTATGTTCTTAGGTTCAAAATCAGCAATCGCTAAATCACCCAGGTGCTCCACTCATCAGGGGAACAGTCCAAGGGCTTTCATTCATCCTCCATACTCAGGGATGGAGGCAATTATTTGCTGGTCTGAGCCTCAACTATGTCAAGGTGAGTACATGTACTGTAAGCATGCATTTATGAAGTTGGTAAGGACATGTACTGTAAGCATGCATTTGTGAAGTTGGTAAGGACATGTACTGTAAGCATGCATTTATTAGATAGGTAAGCAAGTACATGTACTGTAAGCATGCATTTAGAAGCAGGTAAGTGCATGTAAGCATGCATTTAACGTAGTGGCAACCAGAAACTCCTAAATATTGTTTTGGTCAGATGGTCAATTTTGAAGTCGTCCTTATATAAGGGGACAAAAAATTATGACTCACCAGAACTTCCTGTGATCAAGAAATATTCCCTTCTGTAAGGACTGATCTGGTGTTTTGGATGGAGATCTGGTAAAGATAATTTTTGATAGAATTGGTTGTTTTTTGCAATTGATTCTAAGTGATGCTTCTCATTTTTATTTAAAAATTGTCAATTTGTGATCAAGAACTATTCCCTTCTGTAAGGACTGATCTGATGTTATTGGATGAAGATCTGGCAAAGATTAATTTTTGATAGACTTGGTTGTGTTTTGGCAATTGATTCTAAGTGATGCTTCTCATTTTTATTTTACAACTATTCCCTTCTGTAAGGACTGATCTGATGTTATTGGATGAAGATCTGGCAAAGATTAATTTTTGATAGACTTGGTTGTGTTTTGGCAATTGATTCTAAGTGATGCTTCTCATTTTTATTTTAAAAATTGTCCAAATAAAAAGATCTATGAGCTGAATTTCTGCACGACCACAAAGGTTGGACAAGCACTGCGATGTCACATGGAAAAATCCATTAGCTGTTTCTTTCTATAAGGGAGGCAATTTTAATGATCAATTTAGATGCTTTAGTGTGGAGGATGCATTTCTCCAGCAGGATCTGAACTTTCTGTACCTTACTGAAAAGTGGAATCATAGTGAGCCATGGGATTGGCCTAATATATGAGATACTTTGTTATCTAGCTGGGAATATTTTGTTTTATAGCTAGGACTAAATTATTAAACATGACCTTTTATAAATCTGATCTTTTAGTTGTTTAATGGATTGGAAAGTAATAATTTCAAGGATGTCTTTCATGGGTTTCAAGCTATCCTTTTCATGTGTATATGTAGTAGTTAATTATCAGCTCACTTGAAGGGCACCTGAGAAATAGTATCTTGCTGTAGTTTTGAAGTGGAGGAAGACAGTAGTTTGTTTCCATGGTTTCTGGACCAATGATAAGAAGTCACCTCCTGTTGATCAGAAGTGAAAAAATGAAAGAAAATTAAGTGACATCTGAGGGCCAAATTGTCTTGATCAGTTGTGCTTCTCAATGCTTAGCTTCAGGTTATGCTTTGTTGATGTCGTTTATCAAGATGTGAGTTCGAATGATTATTTCTTTTGCATAAGTACTCTCTTAAGCTAATTTTGTCTTGTCACAAGTTTACTAATTAACTAGTTGTAATGCTATGTGGTACTATGGGTTGGGATTATTTAAGGTCCAAAGAAACTGTCCCTGTTATAATCAGTTTTTGTGTCACACGTCTACAAAATCCAGTTATTGCCTCTATTAGAAATATACTGTTTGTAGTGCAATAAAATATTGTATTGCGCATTCAAAAATAACTGCACTTGCTCTTATCACTAAACCCAAATATTTCTTTTTTTTCAATTAAAAATACTTGGTGATTATATCGGTTAATAGATGGCAACGATTCACTAATAACTTCATGTTTGATGTATGCAGGTTGTTCCTTCGGTAGCCATAGGGTTTACAGCATATGACATGATGAAGACTTTGCTAAGAGTACCGCCTCGAGCAAAATCTTCGGCTCCTTCGGCTGCATAAAGGATTTGTATCCAATATTGATGCTCTATGCTCTCACTTAAAACAATTGAACCATGGCATGATGATTGGCTTAACCATTTGGAGAACCTTTAGCAACTATGCATTTGCGTTTCTCGGGATAAAAAAAAATATGCATGTTAAAAGTATTGTTCTACCACTTACAGATGGCATATATGAATATGTGACAGCGTCAGCTAAACAATTGTATTCATATCTGCTTTAATATGTATTCACAACTATCATGGAAATGTTGAATACAGAACGAGCTTAATTGATTTGGGAACAAGAACCTTTAATATGTATTCAACCTATTGATTTAGGAACGAGAGCTGCAGCTGGTTTGATTGGAACTCTCGAATATGGCCGTGCAAACGAGTCGAGAACCATACGTTCTGTACCAGACGGACAATAATCAATGTGTGTTGATCGAGTTACAATTTCCATCTGTGATGGATTTCTTGTCAAATTCACGTTTCTCGATAAAAGAGGCGTTTGCTTTGGTTAGCCTTTTGTACTTGGAAGTTTCCTTCTTGCAATTAAGTGATCTCAAGCCTCTGAATCCATGAAAGTGAAAACTTGGATCACTTGGACGGTTGCAGGTTGTTGGAAGATGTTGATGACATATCTGAGAACAAAGAGGATCAAGCAAAGCAAAAGCAAAGCATGAACATCTCGCCAGGTACAGTGGAGCAAAGTAAAAATACCCGAAGGGCACAAGGAATGTACAACCAACAGCTTCAAAATCTGTCTCCCTAGTTTTTTAAACCCGAGAAAGAAACGTGTAACTTATATCTAAACTCTTAAGATCCACATCTTGTGGTATGTTAGTATGGGGGCAGGATGGATGATCCGTCCTCCGCAGCGACATATAATCCACATCACATCTGGTGACCCAACGACAGCAGTACAAGTCGCCGGCTTTTGTTACCCACCTCGCAATAAATTTTCTGGATGGTGAAGTTAACCACTAATTTACTACAAATACATCGAAGCTTAACTTCCAATTAACCTTTCGATTACTTAAAATTTATTTACAGACTAAAGCCGGATTTGAATAAACGAGAAGTCCTGCTCTTTTGATTCCAAATATGTGTGTGTATATGTATACATACATGTAATGCGCTAATGACTGCTTGAATCCTATCAACATTGGAGTTGGGAAGATTTAATATAATGAATGGTATAGGGAGGATGCTTTCACGACTCGAATCTGAATCATCATCCAGATACCAAAGGAGCAACTCCACTTTTAACTGTGGATAAGATATCAAACAGGGATATGGGCTGGCTGAGTTTCTTCTTTCCGGAGACAAATGATGGAGAGGGAAAGGGCAAGCCAGTCAGGTACGTGCACCTCCGACATGATCCGAATTAAAATTAAATAGGAAGGGTCACACGCGCGCGCGCACACACACACACACGCAGTCTCTCTCTCTCTCTCTCTCCTCTGCGATGTATTTTATTATGAGTCACGAGGAAATGGTCGTCTCGTCCAACATGATCCGAATTAAAATTAAATAGGAAGGTTACACCCTCTCTCTCTCTCTCCTCTGCGTTGTATTTTATGACGTGTCACGAAGAAATGGTCGTCCCTCCAACCGATCTCCGCTCCCGGCCATTCCTTACTCCTCCGCGCATTTCCATCGATGGGCGGCTCGGCTCCTTTTGCTGCCCACTACCGATCCCATCGGTATCAGAAATAACAAGAACAAATAATATTCGTCTTCCTCTTCCTCCTCCTCCTCCTCCGCTGAGCGAGTGAGGCCGGCCGGAGCCGTAGGCCCAGGACCTGTGCCACCTTCGTCGCCCCACCCCTCGATCTTATCATGATCGCTGGCACTGCATCCCATACAACTACCACCAAAGCAGGAAGCAGCAAGAACACCTCGTCCCGCTTTTCTTCCTCCTCCTCCTCCACCTCCTCCTCCTCCCAGGCCACCGCAACCCAGGCCTGCGCCGCCTGCAAATACCAACGCCGCAAGTGCAACCCCGACTGCACCCTCGCCCCTTACTTCCCGGCCAACCAGCAGCACAAGTTCCTCAACGCCCACCGCCTGTTCGGCGTTAGCAATATCCTCAAAATCATCCGCAATCTCGATCCCTACCAGCATGCCGAAGCCATGAAAACCATCATATACCAGTCCGATATGCGTGCTCTCGATCCCGTCGGCGGTTGCTACCGCATCATCCGCGACCTCGAGTACCAGATCGAGCGCGACTCCAATGAGCTCGCCCTCGTGCTGAGGCAGCTCGCCGTCTGCCGTGCGCAGGCTGCCCAGGCCTCTGTCGCGTCCGACCTGGCGGTCCACCCTAATCTTCTGCTTAACACGGCAACGTCCGAGGATGTGGATAACGTGATTTATGGTGGTAATATTTTCCCGACGATCAACCAGCAGGATCAACAGCAATACTATAATTACTTGTGCTACGACGATGACATCACCAGAGATCATCAGAACAACCACCCAAATACAAGCATCATAATCAATAATAATAATAGTAATAACGATAACAATGATCTATCGAGTCTACAACACCAGCCGCACTTCAACTGCATGGTGGAGGACGAGGACGTAAAGCCTTTGGTAGACATGTTCGATGTCAGACCGACGTCGATCGGAGGGGACGAGGATAACGCCGATGAGGCCGGTCCTCCACGATGCAGCAGGTAAAAGTTTTTATTTATTTATTTATTTATTTATTTGTTTGTTTGTTCGTTTATTTTCCCTTGAAACGTTTATATTCATGAATTGAATTCTAAAAACACGGGAATGGCCTCGATGGTTGGATTGGACAGATTGAGACGTGGGACGAGGCAATAGCTAGGTCATCTGTCTGTCTCTGTGTGTGTGTGTGTGCGCGCGTGCGTGCGTGTAATCTCATCAGGTTGGCTTTGTTTGATGTGACAGCACCCAAGTGCCGGAGCTCAAGGATGAGACGAGTCCGGTGGAGCATGCGCAGGAGGAACACGATCTGAAGGGTGCTGCCTCGTTGTTCACCCTAACCAACTGTAGTTAGTTCCTCAGCTCTATATATGATATGTTTTCGTGTGTTGTTGTTTGGCTCTTCTTTTTTCTTGTTTTGTTTTTCTATTCTTAAAATCTCGTAGAGATCGCATTCAGCGGTAGACGACAGTTGTCGAAACTTGTCATGCCAAGTGTCAAGTCGGAGCTTTCTTTTTCTGGAAAAGAAAAAGGTGCAAGTATGGATCATTTCATAAGTTTTAAAAGGAATTAAAATCCACGTTGACATCTAAGTGCTGTTTGCATCGAGCAAAATAATCCATGTCAGGATCCAATAGCTTACGAGTCCATCTTAATTGTACGTGCGTCGCGGGTTTCATGGCCTTCGTTTCCACTTCCCTTCCGCTGTTGTTGGTCCTCGATCGCGCGCAAAGTTCTTGGTTAATATCGCGTCATCGCCTCCTCCAACTAAACTACATATTGGATTCGTCCATTCGCATGGCACCGTAGAACGAGATGAAGGGAGAGCTACCATTCATTCATTTCGTAGCAGGTATTACCACCACGGATGTGATCGACGACGATGAGACGGTGAAGCCGATGTTCAAACCAGAGGATTTTTATTTATTATTATTCACCGAAGCACGTGCTTCACTTACTGACCCAATTACACACATCTAGTAGAAACTGATCACCACACAAGTTTGAAGCGTACGCACGTGACTGCTGCATGCATTCACTAGTTCTTCTTGTCATCACCCCCCGCGGCGACAGGCGCGCGCACGCACAGACACAGAGAGATAGAGAGCCAGCAGGGAGTGACAACTTTATTTAGGGTAGATAGGCAGGCAGGCAGGCAGGCAGGCATAGGATCCTTAGAGCTGGTGGCCATTACTGGATGACTTGCAGTTCCATCCAGGTGTCTCGGACCACTCTCCATACTCATCCAGTACCATTCCTTTGTTCTTCTCCACCCACCACTGCTCCGGTATCAGCCACTCATCCTTCAAGTTGCCGCCCTGCTTGTTCACCAGCGCCGGGCTCCTCTTCACCTCCAAGTGGAACTCGCCGCCCTTCTTGTTCCACCCGGCCACCGTGTGGAGGACCACTTGCAGGTCGTGGTTATCCACAGACTCTTTCAAGTAGGGCGACATCTTGGCGTCTACGTCCAGAATTGAGCCGGTGTCAACGTAGTCGGTTGAAAATGGCCAATATGGAACGATGTCATCGTGATTCCGGACACGGAGAGCTCGAAGGATGGGCAGCGTCTCAAACCTATCATTGAAGGCCTTGTTCCCAACTTTGGGGTTCTCAAACACCACGGCACATACTGGGAAGTACTCCTCCGCCTTGCCTTCTATATTGGACAGTCCTTTGTTCACTATATCGAAAGAACTCAAGATGGCGAGGGCGCCTCCCAAGCTGTGGCCAACGCACACTATGCTAAGGCTCTCGTTCTTGTATAGCTCCACTAGCTCGCTTAACTTACTCAGTAACTGCTCCCTTGCACTGGTTGCGTTGCATGGAAATTGCGGATCGCTGTCTTTCAACGTGTAGATGTCGTTCCAGCCTTGCATGACCTGCACATCTTGGTTGCCGGGGTCCAAGGGCACGAGACTGGTCACGAAGTCCTCGTCGCCCTCCGACGGCCGCATCGTGCCGCGCCATACGACGTAGATCTCGCGGCGCCGGGTAAGGTTCGTGTATGCGTCGTTGGAGACGGCGATGTAGCCCATCCAATTGGACTCCTTGGTCTTCTTTTTCGAATTTTGCGACATGGCGTAGAGGTACTCCTTGACGTCGTAGTTGGCCGCGTAGGGGAAGAACACATCGTCGAGGAGGGTGCTGGGGCGGTAGCGGCACATGCCACGGTACTTGGAGTGGTCGTCTTTGATGAAGGAGTCGGCGGTGACCTGACACATGTCACCGCATTGGAGGAGGAAGACGCGAAGGGATTGGTCGAGAGGGTCGAGAAGGCCGTCCCAGTGCTTGGATCCGAGGAGCTCAGGCCAGGATGGTGTTTCGGCGCCAATCTTTTGCGCCATTCGAAGAGGAGGAGGATAGGAGTGAATGATAGTTTGTGTGGAATATGGTGAGGTGCCCAGTGACATATATACACAAGGAGATGGTAGCACGAACATGAAGGCCCATACAGGGATTTCCAATAATTGAAGCTGCTTGCCGATGAACGCAGGCAGAGCTCACACCAGGTGTTCAATGGAATCAATGCCTAAGGTAACTGTGTTTCTTCATTTTCTTATTCACGGGCCCCCACAGTACTAATTAGGCATGATTTGGAAACATTTTGGAAGTCTGTCTTTTTCATGTAACAATACAATTGAAAATAAAACACAAATTACGCAGAAGAAACATGAATATGTATATGTATAATACATGTTATTCATATATGAAAACTTACAATGAAAATTATTTACTTCTTAGATTAGTACAGGCAAAGCAACGGCTTTAGATATTCGATCCCACCGGTGTCGTCGAAACAGACTCTGATAAACAACAGAGCATAATTGTGTCATCTTCTCATTGTACTATATTTTTCTTTTTTTCTTTTTTTGTTTGGGCGGCTACTTCACAGGTGACTCACCCGTTCCATTGACTCACGTGTCATGGCTCGGACAAAGTGTGTTGACACATTCATATCCGTTCTTTATATATTTTCTTGAAAAGAAAACACCTCTGACAATAATATTTTCCACGTTTTTAGTTAGCGTTGATTTCTTTCTTAAGTATAAAGTTGTTGAACACTTCTTTTAAAGTACAGAATCGTTGACAATCGATATCGATTACATTTATTCTGATGTCCTTTTTTTAATTTTTTTACTATTAACGTTGACTTATTTTCCTCATGTTGTTTATATATAGATTTGTTGAAATATTATCACAATAGATAGATATATCTATCGATGATGGATACCGATTATATTCATATCCATATCCTTTTTATTTTCCTTGGGAAAGAAAAACACCCCCCTAACAATGTTTTCCACATCTTTTATGTAGTTTCTTTTGGAAGTGTTAATTTGTTGAATATGTTTTTAAAGTATAATGATATATTTGTCGCACTATTTTCACTATTATTGTCTACTTATTTTTCACATGTATTTTATGTATAGAGTTGTTAAGATATCCTTACAATAGGTAGGTATATTTGTTGACGACAGATACTATATATCTACACTTTCTTGTTTTCATTAAAAAAAAAATACCCCTCTAACAAGAGTATTTTTTCACGCTTTTCACTAACTTCTTTTGTTAATGTTGATTTGTTTAAGTACAGAATTATTGAGATAACATTGATAGAATATCATGATAAAGAGAATGACACGTTGCATTCCTTACGTTCTCAATCAATCTATGATATGAGGATCAATAATAGATTTAAGCATTTGATCTGATTAGGGAATAGAAATCTCTGCCTCAAAACTTATATAAATATATATTATCTCGATGAATAAAATCAATACATTTCATAACATATTCCTCAATTCTACAATCATCACATTTGTAAGCATCACTATTGGATAATGGATAATGATTACATGTATCTTTTTCTAATTTTTTTACTATTACTATAGACTTGTTTTTCTTATATCTTTTGTGTATAGAGTTATTGAGACATCAATATAATAGGTAAGTATATTTGTTGACGACAAATATCGATTACAATAGGTAAGTATATTTGTGTATAGACTTGTTTTTCTTATATCTTTTTTTTTTCCCCGAGAAAAAAAATACTCCCCTAACAATAATAATTTTTATGTCTTTCACATAGCTTCTTTTGTTAGATCTCTGCCTCAAAACTTATATAAATATATATTATCTCGATGAATAAAATCAATACATTTCATAACATATTCCTCAATTCTACAATCATCACATTTGTAAGCATCACTATTGGATAATGGATAATGATTACATTCATATCATCATCTTTATTTTCTCTTTTGCGTAGGGAAAAAAACACCTCCCCTAACAATAGTGTTTTCCACGTCTTTCACATAGTAGCTTCTTTTGTTAGTGTTGATTTGTTCCACATACCTTTTAAGTACAAAATTATTGAGACATCATCACGTTTCTGTAGGCATATCTGTTGAGACATCATCACGTTTCTGTAGGCATATCTGTTGAGACATCAGTACATTCATTCTGGTATTCTCTTCTAAATTTTCCACTATTATTGTCGACTTGTACTTCTCATGTCTTTTGGGTACAAAGCTATTGAGATATTATCATAATAGGTAGGTATATCTATTCATGACTGATACCGATTACATTCATATTCACAGTTAGTATTTATTTTTTTCACATGCTTTCTAAGTACAGAGTTGTTGAGATATCATTACATAGGCATATCTTTTGAATGACTCCATTACATTCATTTTGGTGTTCTCTTCTAAATTTTCCACTTTTACTATCAACTTGTATTCCTCATATTTTTTGTGTATGGAGTTATTGAGATATTATCATAATAGGTAGGTATATCTGTTGACAATGGATACCTTTTCCTCATGCCTTTTATGTATAGAGTTGTTGAGATGTCATCACAATAAATAGATATATCTATTAACAATAGATAATGATTACATTCATATCATCATCTTTATTTTCTCTTTTGCGTAGGGAAAAAAACACCTCCCCTAACAATAGTGTTTTCCACGTCTTTCACATAGTAGCTTCTTTTGTTAGTGTTGATTTGTTCCACATACCTTTTAAGTACAAAATTATTGAGACATCATCACGTTTCTGTAGGCATATCTGTTGAGACATCAGTACATTCATTCTGGTATTCTCTTCTAAATTTTCCACTATTATTGTCGACTTGTACTTCTCATGTCTTTTGGGTACAAAGCTATTGAGATATTATCATAATAGGTAGGTATATCTATTCATGACTGATACCGATTACATTCATATTCACACCTTTTTTTGTTTCCTCAAGAAAAAAAACCACCCCCCTAACAATTGTGTTTTCCATGTCTTTCACATAGTTTCTTTTGGAAGTATTGATTGATTGAACATGTCTTTTAAATATAGAATTATTGAGATATCATCACATTCTATAGGCATATCTATTGGATGACAGAAATCCATTTCATTTTGGTTTCCTCTTCTAATTTTTCCATTTTTGCTATCGATTTGTTTTTCTGATGTCTTTTGCATATGGAGACAATAGTCAGATATCCATATCCATTTCATATTGATGACACCCCTCTAACAATAGTATTTTGTGCAGCTTCTTTTGTTAGTGTTGAATTATTCAACACGTCTTTTAAATACAGTTGTCGAGATATCATTGATAGAAGATTATGATAGAGTTAAATATAGAATGACATCTTTATATTTCTTACATCTTGAATAAATCTATGAATTGAGGATCAATCACATATTTGAGTGATTGATTTGATTCCATAATTTAAGTACATGATTAAGAAAAATATCTCTATTAATATATGTATAAATACATATTAGCTCAATGAATGAAATCAATCACTTTCACAATATATTTCTCTATTCTATAATCATCACATTTTGTAGGTATATCTGTTGGATGATAGCTATCGATTATATTTATTCTAGCGTCATCTTCTAATTTTTTCACTATTACTATCAACTTATTTTCCTTATGCCTTTTGTGTATAAAGTTACTGAGACATCATCATAATAGATAGGTATATTACATTTGTATCCACACCATTTGTCTTTTTTCTTCCAAAAAAAAAGCCCCATAACGATAGTAATTTTCATATAATTCCCATAGCTTCTTTTGTTAGTGTTGATTTATTCAATATCTCTTTGAAGTACAGAATTATTGAGACAGAATGATATTCTTGCATTCCTTATATCTTAAATCAATATATAAATTGAGGATCAATCATATTTGAGTGATTGATTTAATTAAATAATTTGAGTGTATGATTAAGGAGAATCTACCTCTTAAGACATATAAATACATATTACCTCAATGAATAAAATTAATTAATTTTTAATATATTTTTTATTCAATATATCTATTCGATAAATAATAATGATTACATTCATTATAGTGTCTTCTTCATGGTGACTTAGAAGAAGAAATTTACATGGAGCAGTCAGAAGGTTTCAAAGTCAAAGGAAAAGAAAATATGGTATGTAAGTTTAGGAAAAACTTATATGGACTTAAACAGACACCTAGATAGTGGTACAAGAAGTTTGATTCCTTTATGATGAGCCAAGGGTATAATAAAACCACATTTGATCATTGTATATTTATGAAAATAATTTTAGATGATGATTTTATTATCCTCCTACTATATGTAGATGATATGTTGATTGTTGGCTATGATGCTAGTAAAATTGAAAAGCTTAAAAAGAAGCTAAGTAAGTCTTTTGCTATGAAAGACTTGGGATCGGTGAAACAAATACTTAGCATGAAGATTCTTTGTGATAGGAAGAAAATGAAGATTTGACTATCTTAGGAGACTTACATTGAAAAGGTTCTTGAAAGATTCAATATGAGTAAAGCCAAAATAGTATGTTCTCCACTTATAAGTCATTTCAAGTTTAGTTTGAAACAATGTCCTACAAGTGAAAAAGAAAAAAAAGAAATGTCCAGGGTGTCTTACTTATCTGCAGTAGGTAGTTTGATGTATGCTATGGTTTATGCCAGGCCAGATATAGCTCATACAGTTGGAGTTATCAATCGATTTCTCTCTAATCTTGGAAAGAAACATTGGGCAGCAGTGAAATAAATATTAAAATATCTAAAAGGTACTTCCAAGTTGTGTTTATGTTTTGGCAATGATAAACCTGTGTTAGAAGGGTACACTAATGTAGATATGACATGTGATACTAATTTTAGGAAACCCACTTCGGGGTTCTTGATGACATTTACAAGGGGAGCTCTCTTGGCAATCTAAGTTACATAATTGTATTGCTTTATCAACCACAAAAGCAGAATATATAGTAATTACTGAAGCTTGCAAAGAAACTTTATGGATGAAAAAGTTTTTATAGGAATTGAGCTTGAAACAGAAAGCATATATTATTTACTATGACAGTCAAAGCGTGATTCATTTCTTCAAGAATTCAACATACCATTTTAGATCCAAGCATATTGATGTGAGTTATCACTGGATTCGTGATGTGCTTTAGTTGAAAGAATTACAGTTGGAAAAGGTGCATACCAATGAGAATAGATCAGATATGTTGACAAGCCTAAGAAGAAGCTTAAAGCATGTAGAAAAAGTACGTGCTCAGTACAGCCCACTATATGAGTTGGAGGGAAAGAATTGTTGAGTCCAGCCCATACGTGGGCTTAGACTAATGATTTGGGTAATAAGCTCAAATCTAATTTATCAAAAGAAAAAAAAGAGGAAAAGAGGATGCACATTGAGGGCAGCGAATGAGGGTTTTAGTGTGTGCAGCGGTATGTAGAAGTGGGCGATGCACGGAGAGAAAAAGAGGAAAAGAAAAATAAGATTTTGAGTTTTTTGCTTGACGATCAGTGGTTAAACGTCGTCAATTTTAGTCCAAATTTTATGTGAAGAATTTTTATTGTAAACTTTACAATACTAATGGTGTTGATATACAGTTTACCGTTTTTGAGGTATTTTCCTGTTATACCTACTCTGTGAGACCTAAAATTCTCTTTTCATGATATTCATCTTTGATGATGATGATGATGATGATGATATGTTAATGTTGAGCCAAGATTTATGTTCTTAATATTATTGTAATCCTCTAGTTATTATATAGCAGACTACTGTAAACTTATTATCGTTACTATTGATAGTGAAAGTTTGAGGTAGACTATGGTCCTGTGATTTTTCCTACATTGAATTTTTCACGTTAAAATTTGGTCTCACTATATGATTGATTTATTGCTCTATTATTTATGTTGTTCTGATTTATATGTGCTTTTGATATCAAGTTGGTATTTTGATGAAGAACTTGATACACAAAGAGGGAGAAACCCCCCCCCCCCTCTCTCTCTCTCTAATAATAGTATTTTCCATGTATTTCACAAAGTATTGATTTGTTATACATGTCTTTTGTTAAGACATCATTAGGCATATCTATTCGATATTGAATACATTCATTTTGATGTATTTGTCTAATATTAACATATTGTTAATGACAGATGATGATTATATTCATATCTATACTTTTTTTAAAATTTTTCTAAAAGAAAAACCTATAACAATAGTGATAACAGTGATTGCATTCATATTTACATTTTTTTATTTTTTCTCAAAAAAAACCTATAACAATAGTGATTTAAGTCTTTCACATAGCTTCTTTAGTTAGTGTTGATTTGTTTAATACATCTTTTAAGTAGAGTTGCTGAGACATGGTTGATATAAGATCATGATAGAGATAAATACAGAATGACATCTTTATATTCTTTACGTGAATCAATCTATGAATATCAATTACAATTTTGAGTTATTTGATTGCGTAATTTAAGTGTTTAATTGAGGAAAATCTCTTTCTCTCAAGACATGTATAAATACACATTAACTCAATAAACGAAATTAATTCCTTACACAATATATTCCTCTATTTTACAATCATCATATTCTGTACTCATATGTATTGGACGATGGATATCAATTATATTTATTCTAGTGTCCTCTTCTAATTTTTCTAATATTATTTTTGACTTGTTTTCCTTATGTCTTTTGCATACAATGTTATTGAGACATCATCATAATATGTAGGTATATCTATTGACGATGGATATCGATTACATTCATATCCACACAATTTGTTTTTAGAAAAAATAAACACCCCATAACAATAGTATTTTTCACATCTTTCACGTAGCTTCTTTTATTATTGTTGATTTGTTCAACACGTCTTTTAAGTACAGAGTTGTTGAGACATCATCACTTCCTGTAAACATATTTGTTGGACAACGAATATCAATTATATTCATTTTAGGGTTCTCTTCTAATTTTTCCACTATTACAATTGATTTGTTTTCCTCATGTCCATTGTGTTCATAATTGTTGAGATATTATCACAATAGGTAGGTATATCTATTGACAATGGAAATCGATTACATTCATATCCACACCTTTTTTTTCTTTTTCATTAGGAAAAAAACCCCCCCGTAACAATAGTGTTTTTCACATCTTTCACATAGCTTCTTTTGGAAGTATTGATTCGTGGAAAATATTTTTTAAGTATAGAATTATTGAAAAAATATCACATTCTGTATACATATCTATTGGCTGATAGATATCAATTACATTCATTATCAGTTCCTCTTCTAATTTTTCCACTATTACTGTCAACTTGTTTTCCTCATGTTTTTTGCCTTGTTAAGACATCATCACAATAAGTAGGTATATCTATTGACAATGGATACCAATTATATTCATATCCAAATATTTTGTTTTCTTTTTTCCCAGAAAAAAAACCTCCTTAACAAAGTGTTTTCCACGTCTTTCACATTATTAGCGTTGATTTATTAAACACATCTTTAAAGTATGGAGTTATTGAAACATCATCAAATTCTATAGCCATATATGGTGTTGATTATATTATATTTATTCTGGTATCGTCTTCTCATTTTTCCACCATTATTATCGACTTCTTTTCCTCGTATCTTTTGCATGCAGAGTTGTTGAGACATCATCACAATAGGTTTGTATATCTTGTTGACGACAGATATTGATTACACTCATATCCACACTTTTTTTTTTCCTTGAAAAAAATAAAAACCCCTAACAATAGTGTTTTTCATGTCTTTAGGTAGCTTTTTTTTATTCGTGTTGATTATCGAACATATCTTTTTAAGTATAGAGTTGTTGAGACATTATCACATTCTGTAGGCATATCTACTGGATGATGAATACCAATTATATTCATTATAGTGTCATCTTCTAATTTTTTTTCACTATTATTATCATCTTATTTTCTGCATATCTATTGCACATAGAGTTGTTGAGACATCATCACAATAGTTAGGTATATTTGTTGATGACGGATATCGATTACATTCATATCCGTAACTTTTTTTTTAGGAAATAAACCCCCTAACAATAGTGTTTTTCCAAGTCTTTCACAATAGTTAGCTTTGAACACATTTTTAAGTATAGTGTTGTTGAGACATCATTACATAATACATTATGTAGGTATATCTATTGGACGATTACATTCATTCCAGTTTCATCTTCTAATTTTTTATGGATACTGATTACATTCATTCTATTGTCCTCTCTTTTTTTTTTTTGGCATCTTTTGCATAGCTTTTATTTTAATACAAAGTTGCTGAGACATCAACATTATGGTTGCGGAACACATTTGAAATTTACGTTTAAAGCCCAATGCATACTTGAAATGTGAATTGGTGTTGATAAATTTTTTTTCAAATCTCATGTTACATTTAAAATGCTCAAATGATATCTCATAGTAATATTAGCACTTCAACATTTACGAGATGCTAATATAATCTTTAAATTTCATAAGTACCTATGACTTTATGTAAAATTACAATATTGCCATGATGATTTAGTGAAAAATAAACCTGACTTATATTTTAATTTTATTTATTTATAAACATTATTGCATATTTATTTATTATATATTTGGGCCATACAAATTTTTATAAGATTTTATTTATTTTAAAATAAATATTTAAAAATTAGAAGGATAAATTTATCACAAAATATTCAAAGGACTTTTTGACTTACAATTTTAACAATGTGTATTTAAAATATAATTTTAAAAACAATAAATTCGTAAACAGCTAAATCGTCTCATAACAATACATTGACTCACACCTTTTTTTTTTTTTCTTCGACTACAGGCTATAGGGATATCCGTTTATGACGGATAGAGATTTACAAGTTATATTTTGTTTTTAATTTATCACTATATTTTCGAATAGACAAGCAATTACTCCTTCGTTGTAGGGACATTAATGCGACCAATGGCTACCTTGACATTGTTGTACATTGTAGTTCTTTCATCACCCATCCCTCCCCTCGCGGGCTACATCTATCGTAGTATCTTTTCCGAAAAATATAATATTTTCATCTTCGTGGTTGGAGGAGATTGGCCGCATGCATGCATGCACCATCTGTGGCTGTTCACTGAAACGAATATGTATTGAAAGCTTTTGTTCACCACGTAAGAGCAATTTATTTTTTTAAAAAAATCCTACTAATTGACTTGGCATCCACATTGAAAAATTATCCGTGATACTTTTTTAAGAAAAAAAATTCAGTTTCATCCCCCTATTCAATTTTTTTTTTTTAATATTCTGAACCGGTTCAGTGCGTCGCCCCTCCACCACCTCTTCTTCTCTCCTCCCTTCCGTCCTCTCCTCTCAACTTCTTCCTCCGCCTCCCTTTTAGTCACAATTGAGTATATACCACAGTTAAGAAATTGCTAGTGTTGGAAAGACTAGGCATAGAGTTAAAACAAAATTGCATCTACAAGACCTTCAACATACAACAAAAGATTAACCTTTTGAATGTTTCTATTGTTGCTTCAATTGCCAACTACATTACCAACAGAGCATAGACAAATGCAACTTCTAAATGTTTGTTGATGCAGCACCCTCGTACTACCTAATAATAGACACTGAGCGTTCCCAATAGCAGCCCAGAGCTATTCACCAATAAATACAACTGGAAAAAAAAAATTCACAAAAACAAATCAACAAATCAAACACAAATACTAAAATGATAATCTATCATCTACCCTTGGTTCACCAGCCAATTTGGCACGAGTAGAATAACATCATATTTACGAGATGAGTATGCACATCTTGCTGAATGGTTGAGAACTGGAACACTTGTTGACGAGAATTACTATTCCTTTCTCTGTAGCAAAAAAGCAAAGCCTGAATTCTGACGAATCAGAGGTGGTGGATCAACATCTGCTATCTCTATCTTGGTCATTGACTTGGAAATATCATCCACAGAGAAAGGTATGCTGCATCGACAAATTGATGAAGGATAAATCCAGCTTAGATTTTCCTATTCCTGAGCCACCATCACCCACCCGCACCCCCAAAATATTAAAAAAACAGAGAGAACTTAAACATGTTTATTAAAAAATGACCTGGAATCATCATCCAACAAGAACGAACTGCCAACTGCACTATTTGAATCCTCTGTCATCATAACTCTCATACTTGAAATGACCTAAAAAGTAGTATATAAATGTTTAGAAGATAGTCTGACCACATCAATAAACTGAATTCAAAACTTACCTCCGATGATACACTGTGTGTTCCATATTTGTCATCCCAGTACATCGTACTGATTCTGTATAACTGTTGTATGCTAAGCACCTGAAAACAGAATCAGATAACAGTTCAAAATGGGTATGATAACTAAATGACTCCATGTTT
Organism: Musa balbisiana; assembly: GCA_004837865.1. Taxonomy (NCBI): domain Eukaryota; kingdom Viridiplantae; phylum Streptophyta; class Magnoliopsida; order Zingiberales; family Musaceae; genus Musa; species Musa balbisiana. The sequence continues at coordinate 39,586,593 of CM017195.1, read as the reverse complement.
TTAACATCATAACAGGTCAAAGTAGTGGCCCAAACTGGACATAAATCATTGGTTATCTCCTTCAAGGTCTTCTTCGGCTTCTGATGTATAACCTGGATCAATAAATATATTGTGTGATGTTTCTCAAAAATTAAAAATTAAAAATATTGAACCTTCTTCGATAGCTTTCAACAGCTGTGTTCTTCATAAAAGACAACATACCAAGAAACCAACAGCCTGCCTAATATGCTTCAACTCATCCCAGGCAGAACCTGCATACTGTGTGCAAATGATATTTTAGTTCAATGCCTTGATAAAAGTTGACTGAGATCAAAGGATACCACCTCTTCGGTTGCATCATAGCACCAGTGTTCTAACTCAGTCAATCCTGCTTTGAGATATTCCCCATTGCTAAATGAACAGCACTCGCGCCTCAACAGAAGGCTATATAAAGAGCACAAAAAGGAAATTATTCTTTTCAATAAGAAAGTTCACATGACTACAAAAATAGTGGCATGGAATTCACATTTAAACTTTACATACCTGTTAAACAGTTGAACATTTATAAACGAAAAGATTTGGGTGAACACCTTGCGGACTAAAAATGGAGGGACCTGAGTGGTGAAAAAAGGATAAGGACCAAAACTTTTGCTAAACATGTATGAAATTAAAGAGACTGCCACTACAAAACTTACATAATTGGCTTTCAGTATTTTCAAGTAGTTTGTTAAGCTTTTCACAATGCTCTGCCAATGCGCGATTCGTGCCTGCTGGGCCATAGCATTTGCTTGAGATCGCGACCCTTTCAATAAGCTTGCACGAGATGTTCTTGGTGCCTGCATGGTTAGCAATATTAACAAAATTTCAAGCACAACTATTTGAAAAGTTTCTTCATACCTGGATACACAAGGCAAGCAGTGAAGATATTTCTTTTTTAAGATTGTCTCTGATCATTCCATAAATTTTCTCAAGAAAAGCAGTAAGCTGCTGCTTGAAAAGCAGAGCAGGATATTTTGCTTCAACTTGACGCAAATCGCTCAATCCACCCATCATGCGGCCATTAAAAGAAAAGAGCCCAGCACTTTGAGGAGAAGATCGAATCCCCTTAAAATGCAGGGAAATTAGTAAAAACACATTAAACAACGGAAAACTAGAAGGAAACCATAGTGAAAACACCCATCATCTTCTTCTGGGAAAAAGGTTCTGCTGCCTTACTTGAGACATCCTCCCAAACAAAGCTGATGCTCGACGCCTCTGTGAAGTCAAACTTGCAGTTCCACTTGCTTTTAGTGTCCGTTGGAGAAGCAACAATAAAGTAGATGAATTGGACAACCAGTAGGATAAGACATCAGTGTTATCCTGGGCCTTTCAGATATGCAAGTTGAAAATTTAGTTAAATAAAAAACTGGCACGGAACTATGAATAAGATCATGTAGCAGTTTCACTAATATGGGTTAGGTAAACATGAAAGATTGTTGAGATTGCATAGAGTGGTCACAAATCTAACACAAAAGTGTAAATGCATTAAATTCCTAATTCACATACGACGAAACACAATAAAGTCCCAGCAACAATTAAAAAGGTTTTTCATACCTCAATAGCTGAGCCTATTGCTTGGATTATACGGTCAAAAATACTAGTTCTTTCAACTTCGAAGGATCTCCAGTGAAGAAGGCATCTGTAGATGAGACAAGCAGCAATAGGCCTACCCTGAGAGAATCCTAGGTCCTTAGAGATGCATTCAATAAGCAAGTCCTGGTTCTCCTGGAAAACAGCATTGTGAAAAAACAGATGGATGTAATCAACATGATTGAACAAGAAGTTGTGACAAAATTCAATATCAACAAGATGCACAAATATTAAAGCATCTTTACTGAATGGCTTCTATTTAAAAATTAACTAAAATTATACCTGCTGCTTTTCATTGAGTGACTTCTGTGGTTTATCATCATTTTGGAGCTCCTTGGAACTAGGTATACCAGGACTAAGATCCTACAGTTTTTATGTAAGGAGAATCATCCAGGTTAATTTACCTATCTTTTTCGGGAATGACATTCGATATCACAGAAACCGAATGCTCATTAGAATTCAATTATTATGCTTACCAAAGCAAGTTTTGATTCACCATTCAGAATATTCCCATTTTCTGTGCTTCTCTGTAACAAAGGCACAATAATATGATAGAATAAGCAAGACATCCATATACACTAAACAAAACAACAGTATGAGCATTAAAGATGAAAGCCACCTGGATGATAGTTGTTTTTGTGTGTGTAGTTAATGCTCTGGTGGTTGGTGAAATGGCAACTGCCTGTTGACGTAGTACTTGATTTTCTGACTCCAAGTTTGATACTTTCTCTTCAAGCCTGTGCTCGGAAAAAAGATACAACTATTACCTCATGTTATTGAAGCAAAACTTCAGGACATATGACTGATAACTGGTTTTAGCTTCTTATAGTATTTATAACATAAAAAATTTAAAATTCTCATGCATTCCATCTACATTTATCCAAAATGATACCTAAATTGCTGGAGATAAACCCCCCAAAAAAGAAAGAACACTAAATCAGAAACCTTTGAACAGTGTCTTGAAGTTGCGCAGCTCTTGCCTCAGAATCTTCAACTTTCTTGAGTAGTTCATTATTTCTTTCCTGAGCTTCAGCCAATGATTTATTGGCTGCATCAGTTGCCTGCTTTTCTGTTTGCATTAAAGCCTGTCATGATAATAAGAGAATAAAAACAAAATTACTACATAATTCAGAGTGAACAACAAAGTAATTCGTTTAACAGGCATCTAATTTAAACACAGGTAATTTGTAGAACATAACGTACTATAACGGTAAATACAGTAGAGGTTCTCATTAATCAGCATACAAATGTCTACAATTCCTGGTTTTCCTGTCTTTTCTCGCTCCTAATGCACATGGTCCTGATTCAGAACCCAGGACACCATATATAGAGGGAGATCTAATGTCTGTATGAGTTTGTTGGTCCTACCTTCAGGTTTTCAATTTCAGCAGTTAATGCATTGATCTTTTCTGTATCTTGAACCAAAACAGGGGTTTCCTTTATGACAGGAGGCGCTTCCTCGATAGCCTTGCGTGCAGCCTCACGTTCCTTAATAACCATGGACTTTGATTCTTCTACCTGCAGTTGCATCTCATGCAACATCTCTTGTAGTTTAGCAATTTCTTGTGCCTTTGTCTCCTCCAGATCAGTCTGCATATTGGAGTCAAGCAGGTTATCTTGCAACTCATCAACAAGCACAGAATACTAAACAGAAGAATAGATAAAGTGCCAACATATCGCATGGAGAATTATTTAGAAAGGATTATTACTCTTAGTCGTTTCTCAAGCTGCAAACGCCATGTCAGTTCCTCCACACGCTTTTCAAGCTTGTCTTTCGCTTCTTTTAGGGCTCCTGTTTCCCTAGCAGCCTGCAGAAATTTGAGTTAACAACTAGGTTATGTATAAGCTTCATTTTATTTGGAGAAATTCAGAAATCCAGAGTTAAGAAGAGACCATTCTTAGCTTTCTAAGCTCTTTTCTTGCAAGCCTTTGTCTCCAAGCACACTGATAAGTAAGCGTTGCCTTCTGCAATCTCTTGTAGTAAGAATAATCTCGGTGACAACGCCACCGAGCCTGAAGCAAAGGACAAAATATGTTTAAATCATAGTCCAAATGAACAATTGGTAGATTAAGAAATTAAAAAACATACATGCCAGCTCATTTATGAAGTGATGTATTATAGATTCTCTTTCAGAACAACATAAAACCATGTAGCTAAAGTTTTAGAAGCTGTTTCCAGCAAAGAGAGAATAAGACACCTGAATACAAATTGAAGCTTTAGTTTGCCTTTTAAATCTAAAGTCATCGCGTGCAGTCATTGCCCTTAAGCCTGTTTGCAAAATAATTGCTGATGATCGAAGTGTTGTATACAATTTCCTTGCAAAATATTGATGCAGATTCTTCTGAATTTTGACTGCTGCAGCTTCACGTCTCATATACTCATAAAGCTTCAAGGCCAATCTTCCTGAATTTAACCAAATTGAGAACACAAATGAAGACATTTTTTACTGGTGCACAAGAAAAAAATCAAAATCCAAACGATTCAGACTTAATAATTAGATCACAGGACTTCCGAATGAATGATAGCACATCCAATTGAAAGAAAGAACAAGCACAACTTAGTCTTAGGGGTAACCTTTCTTATGATAAGGAAAAGATGTACCAATCTTATAATATCTCAACCATACCTCTCCATAAAGACTGCAGATGAATAGCTGCTTTCCGCAGTTTAAGGAAATCTTTACGAGCAATATATGTACGGATTTGCCTCTGAATTGTTCTAGCTGCTTTTCCAAGTACCTCTGCTCTTCTAGCATCCAGTTCAGCCATCTGGCCAGCTCTCAGAAACACTTTGCTCTTGCCTAGCTGCCCATGACGATGATACACAATGTGAGAAAAGACATGCTCAAATAAAAATTCTCAATGAATTTGGGTAGAATGAATTAAAAGATGTAGGTTGATAAGAAAAAGCATTTTCAATGGAGAAAATTTGTTATTCTCTATATTTTTAAGGAGAAAGGGACCCAAAACATCAGTAGCATTTAGTGTATAACTAAGAGAAGATGTAATGCAGTTCTTTTTCCTCATAGATTCTACCCATTCTTATAAATGTCTAAGGAGAATTTTCTATGTTACATTCTTTGACATACTCAGCTTACTAAGTTAATCCAAAAGCTGTCCCAGTAGATTTACAAAGAAAATTCTCATAATTGAACATCATAAAAAAGAAAACAAAAAACATCTGGTAACAATGGTCTTACCTGGTAACCTTTCAGTCCGATTTTGTCCAGAATCTTTTGGCAAGCAATCTTGTCATCAGAGCTATCGAGATTTACAAAGATCAAAAGCAGGTGCGTTAAAATATTAAGCTCAAATACATACAACACCACGTAATTTAGAGATAATTCAAAATTCATTTTACAGATTTACAGAGGCTTACTTTCCTTCCAAAACATCTGGGGCAAGAAGACCAAATCGAAGGAGAAATTCATAAAACGTTCTTCGAGTCGGATATCCAGCACAGCTGATCCGGATTGCTTCAAGAACACCCTAGATGTGTGAAGGAGCCAAAGCAAAATGGTAAAAGATTATGTGATGATTGAAAATATTATCAAAAAGAATTACAAGTCAATTGTAGTAAGATGGGACTTACTCCACATCGCAACTGTTGGATAACATTGAAGTTCTCAAAAATAGCAGGTTTGAGGACATTATTTGGCTTCACACATCTGATGTAATGAGGTTGTGTTGAGTTCAAGGTTTCCATCAGCGATTGAAGTTGTAGCTGAGATTTTGTAAGATTACAAGTCAAAAAGAGAAGTGTATTTGTAACTAATTAACTAAGCAAATCAACTTAAAAGTCATTGTACACATCTTTCTTGTAGACACTGAAGCACAAAATTTTAAAAAAATTGCAAGTTTATGCATGTCTACACTTCATAGATGCCCTCCCATGGATAAAAGCACAGGGTTGATGATCCTATTAGAAAATCTCACCTATTACTCAATCAGTATAAAAAATTTCCATCTATAAAAGCAAAATAAAAAATTCAATGGACACCAGAAATATTAAGTTAACCCATGTGTAGTTATGTGCCATGCAGTTTCTACTTGATGACAGTTGTGCAAATCATGGAATCACAGGGTGACATTCACTCGTAAATATTACCTCTGCAGAAGGATTCACTTCTAAAGAAGAGTAAGCAGGTCATTTCACACGTGAGTTTAAGAAAATTTACTAGAAAAATAATATTATTTGTAACATACAGAAAATAATATATGAACAGCAAAAAATATTACTTTAAAGCGGGCTCCGATGGAAGAGAATTTGGAAGATTTTGATGTCTCTTCAGGAAGTGGTGGAAATAAACCCGAAACAAATGAGCACTTGGAAGCATTCAATAATTCCTGATGTTCTGCCACAACATAATCTTTGTTTTTGTCCAAGAAGTAGTCAGCTTGATATGTTACCTAAGTGGATAGTATAGATCTATTAATCCAATCAAAGGAAGATTCAATAAAAGTACTTCACCATATCCAAAAAATGAATACTTACCTCTCCAGCATAATGGCAAATTGTAAAGTTTGTGCGAGAAAGTTTTGGTTTTATAAACCTCTTGTTGTTTTTGAATGTCTGATACAATTTTTGAGCAAATGTCTCATGTGTTGACTTGGGAAACATGCTGAATCAAGCAAGAAATGTAGGATAAATCAAAAGTTACTTTAGAATAGATGCATATTGACATATAAGAATCCTAATGTTACTTGATAGAATTTCCTTCCAAGTAGAAAAATGGTTTTGTACCAAAACAAGGGAAGCAATCAACACATACCAGGCTTCATCAAGAAGCGCAATTATTCCTCCAGGTTTCTGAAATAAAATGTTTGTCGTCATAATGACAAATAAGTTGGTAGCCAGAAGCAAATTTTTTAAAAAAATTGAAAGCAAACTCAGGGTCATATATATTGTGCCTTCCAGCTTTACATACAGCCAATTCTACAATTCCACATATAAGAAAAGACTTATGACAAATAACATCAAGTCGTTGAGTTCAATATGCATCTGAACTGACATGCTAAAGTCTGGGCATTAAATGTTGCAAATGCACTCAGGGCCCTGTGTTACTACCTTATTACTTCATTCACATTAAACTGTACTGCAAAGAAACAACATATCCACATTCGTTAAAAGATATTTGGTATAGATTGTCAAGTAGTTGAATTCGATATGCATTCAAATTGACGTACAAAAATCAGTAGTATCACAGTTGTCAAGTAATAGAATTGGCAGATGGCACTTGCAGACTTGTATCATCCACCAGTAACAGTTTTGTTGAAGCTAAAGACAAATATTGCAGGAAAGTTGAAGGATTATCCATATGGTTATACCAGATAGGACAAGTTTTGTGTTCAACAAAATGGGTGCACCAATAGTTATTGTAGAACAGAGACAGAACACGATAAAGTACGGCTAATGCTCTGTCATTGGACATAGTGCACCAATATGTTAGGGCTAGCACTGTCATTTGACTAAAGAGCAGCATGATCATACTGGCATAGAAATTGAGATTTTTATACCAGAACTGCACTGGGTTGATAAAGTGGATAATTAGTAGCTATAGTATATAAAGAGATCTGGTAATGTTAACATCAATCACTTCTATATGATCAAAACAATGCCACACATTCACATTGGCATTATATCGAATGGCATATTGTTGAAAGTACATTAAGACTCTTGGATTGACTGTCATCAAAAGAGCCCAGTGGCAGGGAAAAATATCCAATAGAGCTGAAATCAAATAGTGTTGGATCAACCTCCTACTCACTGGAATAAACCAGTACATGAGCAGTTAAAAAGAACATTTATCTTTTCTATGCTTTCTTGAGCAAATTATACCACCACAAAAAGGATTCACACCTGAAAGGATGTTTTCATCCATCCATGAAATTTGTGTATCCTACTGTTCCCCACCAAACACTATTATGATATTATCGATCTTATACAGTTTCATGGTTAACAAAGATGAAACGCTTGGGCTGAAACTAAATTGATTTTCTAATACAGATATGTTCTTCGAGGTTACCAAACTCATTCTTGACCCATATGTTCTCTGGACATTGTCCTATCAATTTTACCCATTAAAAAAAGTATAGTTGTTGTAAACGCATAAATAATGAATCTGATCAAGATGCTACCAAACAAAATCACCAATTTCTGCAAAAAATAACAAATCAAAAGAAAATTATGACAAAAAATGATAAACCTTCTCAATCAAATCCAGAACATCTTGGTTATCAACAAATTCTATGTAGCTCCAGTTAATCTCCTCCTTGGTATACTCCTCTTGCTCCATCTTGAAGACATGCTGGACATGGCATCATGTGTTAAAATTGAACCTATAATTAATTCAATCTACAAAATTATGTAAAAAGCTTTAGGAAAACCTGATTGAAATGTTGCTGCAGCTTTTCATTTGTATAATTGATACAGAGCTGTTCAAAACTGTTTTGAGCACAAGACAAAAGATAAGAATCACCAATTATCATGTTTAACCATCCGTAATCCCTGAAAGCAAAACTGTGATTGCATTTTCCTATTGATGGATTACCTATTACATTTGAAACTTTCAAAACCATATATATCAAGAACTCCAATCAGTGACTTTGAATTTGGATCCTGCCCAATCGATACATTTATTTTGTCTACAAGCCTGTATAGAGTGTGACCAATCAAATGATTAATTGCACTATCATAAAGGATCAGTGCCAGGATTTTCACAACAAGACACAGCTCTTACCAATCAAATAGTCGGGAATAGACGGTTTTTGCTAAACCATCCCTGCTGACAATTGCGGAAGCAGGATCAAGAGTTCTTGTAATAACTTCTTCAGGGGTCACCATGACACGTTTTATCAAAGCATTCTCTAAACCCTTGACATCACACCTGACATAAACATTATTTCATGCCATGTTGGTAAAAGAATAATTTTTCACAGAACAGAAACAGATAACTTGGGCATACATCAGAAGTTCGGCTGCCATGTTAAGATGAAATCTCGACTTCTCGTCTTTGATAACAGATGAATCTATTTCTGGCCCTTTAGCAAAATCAATATTTCCAATATGAAGTATGGCAGCTACAACCCTGAATATTGCCTCCTGAATATAAACAATACAATCAAATAACAATGTTCAGAATTAAAGAACCAACTTACTTTAGAATAAACTAAAGAAGCATACCTGTTCTTGCTCACTGATCCCAACTATATCCATGGCCCTTCTGGTAGATAGATATTCTTGAGCTTCATCAACCCCGTCTAATTTGAAGCATTTGGATTGGTTAAGATAATGAAATGATTGCGGACTCCCCAACTTATACTTCTCGATCTCCTGCCACATAGGTAAACATTTTATAATGTCCATTCCAAGATTTAACATAACCCATTTAAAAACAATGGCAGGGCATACATACCACATGAGGTGCAGCACAGAGAAGGTAAAAACAATGATAGTTTCTCTCAGGATCATTAATTTGGCAGACACGAGATCTTTCAAGTAAGTATGTTCTAATAGCAGCACCTGATATCCTTCCGTTATTGTCAAATTGGATCTCAACAAATTTACCAAACCGACTAAATCGATATTGGATGAACAAAAACAAGAAAGACAAATTAGATATTTGAACATAGCAAATATGGTACCAAAATGATGTGAAACATATTATTCACAGCTGATAAAGCATTTGTCTCAATTTTCGACAGATGCATCAAAGTTACTGTTAATATGGTACCAAAATAATGTGAAACATATTATTCACAGCTGATTAAACATTTGTCTCAATTTTCAACAGAGCATCAAAGTGACTGTTGATCGAACGCCAGATTACTAATGCTTGACATGAAAAGAAATTACTTGTCCAAAAAGGAAAGAATACTAAAATAGTGTTACCTTGAGTTATTGTTTCGAACAGTTTTGGCATTGCCAAAAGCTTCAAGAACTGGATTGGACTGAGAGAATGATGATAGATATCAGTCCAAACTACACCTATCTATGTACTTTGCTATGAGTAAAATAAGAAGTAAATGTTAATCATCAAACACTAGAAAACAAGTTTATCATATCTTACTTCCAAAACTTGTTGTTCGACGGTCCTTCCTTCTATTCCGGATCGTCCACCCAAGTATGCCAGATATCGCATAAGCATCTTAGTTGTTTCAGTCTTACCAGCACCACTTTCTCCACTAACCAAGATGGAGTTTCTTTTCCCTTCATTAATCATAGCCCTGTTTCCATATAGAAATAAACCCATGTAAAAGAAGATACTCTCTTTATTATGTTGTGAATACAATTAATATCACCTGTAAGCAACATCTGCAACTGCAAAAACATGAGGACTTAGCTCACCAAAAGCTGCCCCCTGATATTGCTCCATCATGTGGGTATCGTAGAGGTGAGGTAATCTTTGAAATGGGTTCACGGCGATCAGGATATTTCCAGTGTATGTCTGACAAAACCAAAGAAATACGGAGTTAGAGAGTATAGACAACTTTTATTAGTCAATAGCATTCAACATAAAAACAGTGAATATAATGAGCAGCGCACGTATATTTCATTAAGTTCATAACGTGTCGCAAGATTCTGCAATACTCCAGGTTCATGCAAGTATGATAATTTTGTCATATCATCCACTCCAGCAGGTGGAGCTTCTGTATCCTTGGGAAACACTTTAGATATGTTTGCCACAACCTGCATGTGAAGAAAGATAATCACAATTCAGTGAATATTTAAGTGCCAATAGTAAAAGAACAACTAACTGAAGAACTACTTAGATTAGTAATACTGCCAAAACAACCAAAAGTAGAAGTTTGAAATCAAGGAACTAATAAGATGTATAGGTTTGGACCCACACAAATACTATTTCCAACTTTGATAGCATGCATTGAGCTCATCTTACCATCTAAAATTATAAATCTCTAATCATACCAGTAATGTCATACCATGCTGGCATGATACTGACCTGGAGCCTCTTGTCGTGCTGACACTCACTTTTTTCATTGTGCACATAGGCATATACCACACATGTTGGCATGTAACTTAGCAGCATGCCAATACAAGGAAGCTCTTGTAGAAGGGAAATCTTGTGCATAAAAATGCTAACAGAGAGCATTGTATAACTTCTGATTCTTTAAAAAATACAATGATATGAGGCCAAAGTATGTTAATCACCTCATTACTTCCTCTGGCTTTACAGTGTCCAAGAAACAAACCCTAAATCAGACGACTAATTTCTAGAAACCATGGGAGTCAGTATACTGCTTGTTGATATCAGAAAAGAGTAAAATAAAATTTAATGGCATGCAAAAGAGTGTTATTATTTTGTGGAAGTAGTTTATGTCCAAGTAGAGAACTCTGTCCAGGTAGAGAACTACAGATGGTTCAATATATTGGCATTCGAGTATAATTATTTTCTGGAAATATATATGTCCAAGTACAGAATTAGAGATGGTTCTTGAGCATATTAGACTGTCTGCAAGCAAAAAGATAGAGCAGCAATGGGCAATGAGAATTCGTTTTTAGTACTGTGGTATAGAACGCACAGAAGCCATGGAAAAATCAAGTTCATGATTACAGCAGCAATATGTTATTTGATGAGAAGGCAATATAAAAACTCTTATCAAGGTACAAAAGTTATTGTTTTAGTAAGTAGAAATGTGTTATCTAAGAAGCACTAGTAATAAGAGCTTCTTAAAAAAATTTTGAAGTCCACAAATCTTTCCTAGTTGACCATTATCTGCACTATATAAAAGTCAGATCATTTTATTTTTACAGTCATGATTTAGCTTAAACAACAAAATACAATTAGGTAATCAGCCACAAATCAGTTCAAATCAACCAAAAACTGAATCTGGATGATGAAGGGGAGATACTAGAAAGGCCAATGTAAGTAAAATCCATTACCATCTTCATGTGGAGCTGGATATGTTTACATTATTGCAAGATCCTGGACTCGAAAATTTTCACCTCTATTAACTAAAGAAAATTTGTTATCTGATTTCTATTTCCTACATAGTAATTTTTTTCTCTTTTCTCATTTTCATTTTTGCATTTGCTTTAAAGTTGTTAATTAAATAAACATGATTGATAGATTTGAATTGATTTCTTTTTTGTTTATTTTCATGTTTTCTTTGATTTCTATAGTTTTCACATCTATATCGACCTAAAACCCAATTCAAACACATCCATTATATATCCAATACATATCTTTATGAATCTAAATTTATATGGTTACTAAAAGATTTATGTGTGGTATTTGCATCTGTTGGTTAAAAATAGATAAGGATGTGGTTGTTCCAACATCAAATCCATTTTCACACCTTCCAATTCATCTCCACTCTTCTCAACTGCCACCAGCTGACAAAACTAGCTTCAGTGCATACCTACCGATCCAGGCCCATCCTGGCAAATCCAATTATCGATCTGATTTAGTTGACTAAACAGAGTTGACATGACTATAACTCTAAATTCTACTGTTGCAAGTAAATTCCTCAAACCATGATTCAAGTTAATTATGATTCTCCCACTTTTCTATTAAACTGAAATTACTTCCTCATATGCAAGACAGGTTATCACTACCATCTTCTTTATTCTCTCCAGTTTCCCTAGAAGTTGTTGTCCATCCAACCCCTCCCTTGTTACCCACGCAAACCAAATAACTATATCACCAATTACTAATTCACCTAGGCCAACATAGATACACACACACACACACACGTAAACACAACAAAAAGGAAAATAGTCTAATAAATAATATAACCCAGAAATGTAATAAAAAAGATAGTTATTTACAAAGTAACAAAGTAATAGAAGACATGTTTAAGTCTTGCAGCAGGACAAATTACTAGAATGTATTACTTTGGTTATAAAAACGAATAGATGGGCTAATATCATATTCTTCATTAAAAAATATAAAATTTGAAAAGAACTGACACAAGTTAGATAGGCACTCCATAGGTGGTGTCAAAGGCTAGTCAAAGTTTACATTGACACAAACAATGACAATATTGATGACAAGGATTTTCATGAGAGAATAAAATGAACCAAAAAATACTTTGCACACATACCGTTTTCCCATTAGTTGTGTGCACATGAACCTCATTACCATTAATCTTAAAAACCTCTCCATCAATCCAAGCCAGAACCGGATCTTCAACCCAGACATGAGATCCCACAATGATGTTATCTAGACTTGCCTGCATATGCATTATCGGTCAGACATATAAGTCAAAGGCATGTACAGAGTCAGCATCATGTGGCATGAAAACATGAAATTCGGTAACCAGAGAACATATATCTTTTCTAATTAATCATATTACATGATACCATACTTCTTCCAATTCTGAATAACAAATATGGAAACTATATATCAAACAAAAGAATCTGACGTCATTAATTCTTAAAAAGCTTAAGTATTTACATCTGAAATTTATAGAAAAATTGCTACAAGTTAGTAAAGATCATATAAAATATTTGCTTCCTTTGACTGTACTGAAAAGGTGGTCCAGGCAACCACATATAGAGCCAATGGTACTTAGCCAATAAGTGGAGGACTGTGGATGCAGCTTAACCCATTATTAGTTTACAACCTATTAAAGACTACCAGAATGCACCACCTTAGCTAGAGGCAACATGGGCAGGTCCCCATGGTCAGGCAGAACTATTGAGTTAGTGTAGCTGAAGTTGGAAAAACAATCATCTAAAATTAGGCAAGTTGGTGGGAGATTAGGCCACATAACCACACATCAATTAGAGCATCTTGGGAGAAAAATGACAGAAAAAGACTGTTGAGAATGTCAGCAGCTAGTAGATGACAATTCCTGCGGGCAGAAAGGCCAGTGGTGGAAATCTAGAGGCAGAAGACAGCAACTCAACTAAGTTATTCTTCTCTTGTGCAGAATAGACCAACTAACCGCATATCTATCTGAATAGCTCGCAAGAAAAGAAAGCGAAAGCAAAACCTGCACAGAATATCTGCAGCTAGTGCGTGATGAATCCTATGAACGGAAAGGGCAATCATAGAGATCAACAAGCAGAAGGCAGCAACTCAACCATCTTTTATTTTCAGTTATCTTAACTTATTACTTCCTTAACCTACCTCTTGGTTTGCATCGTACTGCAAATCTTAGGATCATTCTGAATAAAATTTCGTAAAAGTTCTTCACCAGTCTCTTGCATTTTATACAATCTATTAAAATAACAACATGCTCCCATGTAATTTATATGCTGAAAATTGTCAAGTGTCTTTTGCTTTAGAATTCATTTGTTCATTCGAGTATTTCTAGGCCCACTGAACAAATCTTTTTTTATCATCAAGTACAGAAATCAAATCACTTTAATCCCTATCCTATTGACATCTTGAGGTCAAAATATATACAGTTAATCCTTGAATTCTGATATCCTTGAATCTATCTCCCTTTTGCGAGAGAAATTAAAAAAGAGACAGGCCAATATCACTATGGCATGTTTCATGATGCACCAGTTAAGCCCAAAATTTAGTGGCATAATGGATAAAATGCCACTATAAGCAAACTCGCTCTCTCTTCATTTGTCAAGAACCCTCAAACATTTTGTCAGGGCATATTGAATCTGATAAAAAGTTGCAATTGATGAACGTACTTCAACATGATCCAACATACCTACCTCATATCTGAGTCTCTAAGCTGGTAAAAAAGACCTGGTGAACCTAATGACGAAGAACATTACTCTTCCCCTTATAAGCAATTCAGCAGCAATTTGTCCCAACAATTTCGATTTCCAAACCAACCTCCTCCATGCATTTCTTTAGTGGTTACCGATTGCCGCAATAGTTGTATCCTTAGCTTCGTCAGTTTTAGGCATTATTATCATTGTATCGTGATCGATATTTTCCTAACTTAAGACCAATTCATTCGACGGGTATAACCAGCGAATTCCACATCGAGACACGTTATCTAATATGCTTATATCATCTAAAGACTACAGGTGGACCAAATCATCCTCTGATGAGCCGTTACACTGCAAGCATAAGCCCTAGAATCACGGAGGCCCGTTATTCCTGGGAGGAGTACACAAGAAACTGAACCCGAGAGAAGGTATCCTCGGTCCTAAATAAATTTGACTTATCCAGAAGAAGGAAACAAAGACATAGAAGATCAGAAAAGAAATTAGAATTCGAGAAAACATAAATAGTGGACGGCGACTCCGTACCATGGATCATCGGCGCGGGATCGGGCGATTCAGATCGGAATCTCCTCCTCCTTGAGAGACGATCGATGAGATCGGAGGCGATGGAGGACGGGGAAGGAGGAAACCCCGATAGCACTCGGAGGATTCGGAGGCGATCGCTTTCCCTCTTGCCCCCTCACCTCTTCTTCTTCTTCTTCTTCTTCTTCTTCTTCTTCTTCTTCTCGCTCGCTATGTTCGTCGGGAGAAGCAGAGGCGTCGTGGTGTGCACACCAACAAAAACAGGTAGAGCCTACAACCAAAACTCGAGCGATGCGACCATTGCTTCCCTTCTAACAGCGAAAAGAAATAAAGTAAAAGACCGCCACGGTAATTAAATTCGCTTACTAGTTTGTTTTTTTCTCTTCTTTTCCTTTTTGTTGTTGCCGTTCGTTTCCATTCCCTAAAAAACACAAGCAAATGTCAGAACCGTGCTCGGATCAGTCGGCGCCCGGACATGCACATTACCTCAAATGACTGTTTTGCCCTTACACGACCCCTTAGCTGCCGTCTGCCGTCGTGTCTCCCGTTTCATCCCATTCAGTTGTTCTCGAGTAAACGGAAGCCATTGGCGTCGCTTTTCCTACCCCTTCACTTCTTAGCCGCGGCCCCCACGTTTCCAATTATCCGTCCGCGAACGCATGTGGTCCCGTGGCTGCCTTCGTTGACGAAGCAGGTAGATTAACGAGTGTTGAAATAGTTACCGGACGAATACATAGCTGAACTTGTTCTTTACGGTCGCGAGCACCCACCGAGTGTTCCGCTGGCTTTGCTCCACCCACACATGCAGGTCGAATCTTTAGGCTGTGATTTAAAAAAATAAAAAATACATCTATATTTTGAGTATTTTTCAAAATTACATTTTTTATATTTTTTCCCCAAATAATATTCCTAACTTAAAAAACCTAAAATATATTTCAAAAGTTTTTTGTCAATTTTTTTTTATTTTTTTATCGATTTTATAATTATTATAATTATTTTTATTTGACTCATTTATTATTTTTTTAATAATATTTATAATATTTTATTAATGTACTGAAAACACTATAAATATTATTCAAGAACACCGTAAGTGACATCGTATCGTATTATCATTGCTTATAAGACTATTGCATTATCATACTATTATGTTTGTATTTAGTTTGATTAAGATTATGAGTCTATTTAAATTATTTACAGTGTTTTGTTTTCTAATATTTTTGTTATAATGAGCAAAACACACAAAAAAATTTTAAAAGATAGTTTAGCTATGTTTTAAATTAGGAATACTATTTTTAAAAATAAAATGACAAGTACCAATTGAAAAATATTTAAAAATATAAATATTTTCTAAGAAAATCATCCTAAATCTATATATGAACAAGTTGGATTTGTATGGAGGAAAGGATAAGAAAATAGCCGTTAATGACATTTAATCTATCCTCCCCTCGCCAAGTTTCAAAATCTAAATCTATGTTAATTTATTAGCATTTTGGAGCTCCTCACACTCGATTCCTCGAGAGACTTTGAAGGAGGAAGTAGATGATGAAGGTTTTAAGTACTCCCTTTACTTGTTTTCCGTTTACATATTTCATATGCTGACAAACGACTATTTGTTTTTTTGTGGATATTTAATTAGCGCAAGCAAAAAAAAAAACCCTTCAAAAAGAGGGTTCACCACTTAGCAATGGATACATGACTAATTAAACAGAAATTTTAACAAAAAAATCTGATTAATTGAAAATGTTGTATTGTGTGGTACTCTTCATCACATTTCAATGATTTCAAATTTTAATCGTAACTATCATTTTGTGTTTGTCACACAACATCACTACCATTTGAGGAATATTGAGGATGATAGATACATCATCGATAAGTCATTATTTATGTGATTAATAATTTTAAATTATTAAGAAATAATCTAATTTATATTAATCTTTTATAAAACCTCGTTTTATTCAAACCAAAAAAAGATACTAAAAGAGGGTCGATCCCGAGATAGAGATCTAAAATATAACCAAAGATTAGGTGTGATCTCACTTATTAGTGTATTGAATTTTAACATTGGAATGAAGGATTGGTGGCATCAAATATACCGATATGAATTTAGTTGTTAAATACAGTTATCTATTTTCTATTATTATCACATTATTTTTTGTCCTCATTTTTATCATTAATCTATAGCTGGATTCACTTTTATTTTTAGGTTTCCTTTTTAATTTTTATTTATTTTTTGTTCGATCAGGATTGTCTTAAAATTTTTAATATTGATGGTGATGATTATAATCATAGAAGGTAGAAATAGGATGATTTTAATCAAAGAGGACATGATGACCAAAAAAGAGACTTGATTATAGTAGTCACAAAAGTTATAATTTTTATCGCTAAAATTTTAGCAAGATGAAAATCTATTACATATATATCGATAGTCGTTTCTATGTTCGAGGAATTTCGATGATATCTCATTCTTTTGCTATCGGGCTTAGGAGATTGAAGACTTACTTGTAAGACAAACAAAGAAGAGATATTAAAGATCGATCGGTAACCCTTCAATATTTGAGTTGTTTTGTTACTTTATCTTTATGAGCTCATGATAAAACAAAAAAGATGAACTATTTATAATAAGATAGAGAGGTAGAAAGAAAGATGTTCCTTATTATTCATTTTTGGAGTTATTGTCTTCAAATGGTAAGGGTTTATCCTCGGGATGAGAGGTCGCTATGCCCTTTTCAATATATTTTTTTTATCGTTTTGTTCTAAGAAAGTATTCTTTATGGAAAAAGTAATAAATAGCTAGAGAAAAAGAGACAACTTTTTTCTTTGATGCATAAGAGCTTGTTATGTGAAGGCAATTGCAACCAATATGGTGAAGGAATCATGATAGATGTGGACCTTCTATAAATCACATGATATAAGTAGATGCTACATGATGGCATATATCATCGGAGTCTATGATTGTTGTAGTAGCAAAATAAACACCACCATGAGAAAATGATAATTAGCATCTTCTAGCATTGAAGTTAAGTCAACACAGTTTTATCATTGCCTTGGTGATAGAGCAACGTGAGTCATGGAATATGGTTAAAAACTCATGGTGCATCCCAATGTCTCACTAAGAGAGGCATGGCGATGAGGTAATAATGATGCCGCTTCAAGGGAACTGAGCTGGGCACGTGTGGACAACTAACTGAGGCCACACGTTCTTCCCTAATCATGTTATTAAATGACATGACATATCCATCTTATATATGTATTTGTATTTGTATTTTCCTTTCGTCATCTACACTGAGCAGCAGCAGCAACCATACGAAGCGACTCGTGTGCCTCCCCCCTCGATGATGGTGTGTCGTGTCTGGCTACAAACACCAGCATAAAGACGCGCTGGTCAACTAAAACAGATGGCCAGCGCGCAGCAGCAGCTTATCTCCGTGGCACAATCCATCTCATCGACCAGGGAAGAGTGGTCAACGTCGATCAACCGTGATCTATCCACGTGGTTGACGGGACAACCGACCAGGAAGTACTGGAATTATCGGTTGACGACGGAAGCACGCTTCCTGCGTTGGACTTGAATACTTGTATGTACGAGTGGCGCCGTAAGAGCAAGTCGTTGGCGGGCGTTTCGTTTGTGGTAATTCCAGCAAGTCACGCCAGCGTTCCGGGATGGATATGCCGGTCGTATAAAGTAAAGGCTGGCAGAGCAGGAGGAGGACGATTCCAACAGGTCACCGACGGATACATTAACCCCACTGGAACACGGAATACGTTACGACGGAACTGCCCCTTCCTCTCCCCTGTTCCCCATTGCACTGGGATGGATGCCGTGTTCCTCAGGATGGTGGTCATGAAAGAAAGATGTAGTCGTTTGGACTAGTCGCTGGAGTTGTGGTTGGACATCCTTGTCCGCTGCGAATGGACGATGGGTGGATTCAGTCAAGGCGGCGGTGGCCGCGAGGATGGAGTTGCTATCCAACAACAGTGGCTACATCCTGGAACTCCACGTCTTTTTCTTTCTCCAGTAAAACGATGGCGATACCAATTATTCTGAGATATTTAACCTGTGCGACAAAACGTCTACTCGCTGCCATCGAATCGAATGAGCTGCTTGGAATCCTACTGTTTGCACATGTATCTCGAGAGAGCTGTTTGCCTACCCTTCATGATGCATGCAGGACTGGGGGTACCACAACTTCGTCCTTCGAAACCACTGCCAAATCACAACCGCGTGCGCATTGACTGCACAATAACGGGCTCTATTGGTTTCCTGTGTACCTCGCAGGAACTTGTTTGGTCGTGCAAGTCGTCGATCGGCCAAGTCTACAACTCCCTGTTCTTCTGCGTCATGGGGGCCAGAAAGATCGCTTCTCAAAAGCTTTCATAATGAAAACAAAAAGCATCGCCTTTTGGATCCATTGGTTTGATGCCAAAGGCCTAAAGGAGGGAGGAACCGATGCCAGAATACGATTGGACTTCAATATTCTCTGGACCAGTCTGCGCCTTGACCTGTATGCCACGCAGCCTGCTCGCAACCAGTGGATTGACTCACAAGTCAACCAAGTCTTTGCCCCCAAGCCAACGAAGGTCCCCAAGAAAAGGCCGACGGACTTGGGGCAAGAAGGATCGCTCGGGCTTCGCTGAATGAAGTTTCCGCCGGTCGAGGTTAAGTTTATGATCTCACTGCTCATCATGTTTTCCTCTTCCACTTTGATGCCGTCCAGTTCTTCTGACAACGCTCTGCCAGAAGATGGGGTGTTTGAGGTCGACGACTATCTCACCTTCGCCGATGACGGACACGAAGAGGCCTCCTTGAGCCATCCATCCGTTCACCGGTATCCTCTTGTGCAGGCCGCCGGCTGCGCCGCCAACAAAACCAAGATCACAGATTGCAACAAGCAAGTGTTTAGGCCAAGTCTTACACTAGTTGGCTTGAGCCTCGATTCATGGATGTTTAACGATATTTACTTTACTTTGTTTTTGGTATTTCATATGTGATCGATCATGCAGAAGCAAGGATGCCGGAAAGAGATCTTCGAAGAGAAGCAGCAGTTTTAAAGTTGCATTCAAAACAAAATCAGAGCTTGAGATATTAGATGATGGATACAAGTGGAGGAAGTATGGGAAAAAAACAGTGAAAAGCAGCCCAAATCCCAGGTGAAGCTCTTAATCTTAGATATGATATGGCATGTCAATACACAAAAACAAGAACCATACTCTCATCAGCCTTTAAGATGCACTTATCTCTAGAGGTCAAACCTCTTGAGCAAGTGCAAATCTATTCAATTTCAACCTATACGAACAGAGTTCGTTCCACATCCACAAGGATTTGAAAGAAAGGACCTTTCATTTTTTATTAGATTGGTGAAGTGCTCGTCTTTCGGAAGTTGCGCACATGCATTACTTTCGAAACAGCACTTACATGTTGATTGTGCTGCTTGGTTTGCAAAGACAAACTAATAAAGTGGATTGCAGGAACTACTATCGCTGCTCAAGCGAAGGATGCCAAGTCAAGAAGAAAGTAGAGAGACACCGAGACGACTCGAGCTTTGTGATAACCACCTATGAGGGTACCCATAACCATCATGCCCCCTACCCAGCAGTAACACAGCATCGAGCTGTCGAAACACCTAATTCCCATGACCTCTCCTGCTGAACTGCATTCAGGATGACACTAGAAGAAGTGTTAGGACAAGTCAATGCTGGCAGAGGTAACTCCGAGTTAAAAGAACTGTATTTCCATTGTCAGGACCCTAAAATCTTGGTATACTTGTGTTCTTGTAAATAAAGTTCTATATTCATTGTCAGAAATAACATATAAATGTGTCTTAGAATACATTTATGGCATGCAGGGTTGGTTTTGTTGGGAAAATTTATTATAGTAGAATAATTCTTTTTTCCTCTTTATATATCAAAATGGATTCTTCGTCCAAATATCAATTTATTACCAAAAGCAAATATTAACCAAAGCAACATAAATAGTAAAACAATGAATCAATTACAAAATGAGACATCGAATTTTTTTACGTAAAAATTCAATACGAAAAATTGATGAGATCGTAGTCCACTTCAAATCTTCACTATCACTAATAATGATAATATGTTTACAATAAGACTTCTTCAAATAATTAGAGGATCATAATAACATCAAGAATATGTATCTTGGTTCAACAATAATATATTATCATCATCATAGATAAATTTCATCAAAAGAAATATTTAGGTCTTGGTATATCAGAAAAGCATCTTAAAGATAAAACTACATATCAACACTATAGAGCTTGTTGCAAGAATTCTTTATATAAAGTTTGAGTTAAAATTGACGAAGTTTTATGATCATCTAACAAAAATCTCAAAATCTTAATTTTTTTTTATTTTTTTAATATTATTCTCTATTTTTATTTTAAAAAATTATTAGAGTCGGACTCAATGCCCTGATCGGTCCAAGCGAACCTATATGGGTTGGACCCAACAGGTTATCAGGTTATAGATATAAAAACTAAAATGACAATTTCATGCCAAAAGTCCTTTCAAGAAGATAGCACTTACATGCATCTGCACCGACTGTTCCTGTCTTCTTAACCGGGCATGAAATCAGGTTGGCTACGTACAGGATGCAAATTTATATACCATCCCCGTCTATTGAACTCTGACGTCCTTCAGATCGACGATTCTGCCGATAGGAGAACAGTGAGGTATACCCCAAACCTCCAAGAAACCAATCCTTCAATGACGATGTGGAAATGATGTAAGATTTGTCCTAAATAGTCATTAGATTTGCTGATTCTGTTCCTCCAAAAATGCACGATGTCAAATCTACCAAACTAATAACCAGTATAATCTCCTGCAGATAAAAATCATAGCATCTCAGATGCTTGAGTTAAGCTCATGGTTCTTTAACTAGAAACCATGTCCTGTGTGCCATTGCTTTGCGAGCAACAGATTTAACTTACAGATGTATGTGGAAATAACAATTCATCGAAGTCTTTCGTGAGATGATTAGTGGGACAATGAGATTATTCTACTAGAACCTAATGGCTTACTCTTAACTCGCGGGTCAAAGTCAATAAAAAGGAAGCAGACTGGAGATGGAATTATCTCTTTGTGCGTCTTTCACTGTGGCAACAGAAGTCAAAGAAATAACTTCCAAGGCTACTTACTGGCAGCCTGGCGAGCTTCATATGTTTCTGAGAGAAATTGAGAAAGCTTGTACTGGTAAAGGGGGCTCCAAAACTGAGTCTTCCGTTCAAGTGACGAAGGTTCAAAACACTGCTAAGTGGCCCAAACAGCAGCGGTATAATGTGCTACCTTCATAACTTTGTTGGCCTTGGAAAATGTTATGATCTCGGGTCAGAAAGATAGCTTGCATCATTTGATGCACCGAGGCTTGCTTGGAAACAGAAAAAGGTAAAAATTGCTCCATCGTCTGGTTAACACAACAAGCGCAAATCGGAGGATAGATACGGAGTAGGTTGAAGAAGAGGAGTGGGGTGGGGTTACTGCTTGTGATCCGCGATCGGGTCGCCCATCGTCTCAGCACCGACAAAACTCACAACGAGATGGCCCAAGAAATCGTGGAATGCTTTCATTTTGGATGTTGATAATTAATTGAATCCGAATCCGACGCAACTCAAACCTCCAAAAAGATTCGGGTCCGCGAAAATGTTTGCGCCGTGAAGATTCGTATTGGTCAGTGCGCATATATATATATATATATATATATATATATATATATATTCTCACACCAAGTGTTTTTAATAAAACAAATCTACATATATCCCTTAGTCACTCGAACTATAATTTTTCAATAGTGAATAAAATGGTTTGATGTCAATTCTTTTAGTTTGGAACTATGCAACTCTAGAGGCACTACTCTTAGGTTAGTTGTGATTCCTTTTCTTTTTCATCTTCGGGAGATATACCAATAACGATAAGTTCTTTAGGTGTAGAGGATGATTTTGGAATCAAAACTCTTTGTTTGGTTAGTTCTACATCTTTTATGGCCTCCTCCTTATCCTTTTACAGTAGCTGCATCTATGGGATAACTTAGAAAAATATAATATTTTGGTAGAAAAATATATGTTAGGTTAAAGATGATAAATTAGAACATAGGTCAAAATGCTATATTTTCCTAGGTTATCCCTTAGCATTAAAAGACTATAAAGTTTGGTATCAGAATTTTAAAACTAAGATAGATAAGGATATTATTTTTAATAAAGAATTATTGTTGTAGAGAGATAAGAAGAAGGTTGCAAAAGATATAGAACTGACTGAACAAGAAGTTTTGATTATAAAACATTCACCACACCTAAAGAACCTGTCATTACCCTTATATCTCCAAAATATGAAAATGAGGAGGAAACATAACCTACCGAGGAGCCCTCAATAGTTTTACCCTTGGCTAGTCTCATTGTGGACTACATTCGAACCCAAAAAATGTGAATGTCATCACTTATGCATTCACTATTGATGAAGAGTTACAGAGTGTAAAAGAGCCAGCTCGATTTTTTAAAATCAATAGGGTAGCTATAAGGCTCGGTGGGTGAAAGATATAACCAAATAACATATATTGATCATAAAAAAATCGATATGGAGTTAGAGTAGCTAGATATGAAAATATTTTTTTTCATAAAAACTTAGAACAAATATCTACGTGGAGTAATCAGAAGGTTTATGAAAAAAAAAAAAAAAAAGAACCATGTTTGTATGCTGAAATAGTCTCCAAGACAATAGTATAAAAAATTTGATCAATTTATACCTAATTTAGGATATAGTAGATCACTTTATGATAATTACATATATATGAAGAAAATTAAGTAATTCACGATATATTTATTGTTATCATTGATGATATGTTTGTTGTTGCAAGAGATAAGTCAGCTTAAGAAACTATGTAAGGAGGAGTTTGAAACGAAGGACTCAGGGGCGACAAAAAGATCTTTTTAACGTGGAGATGCATCATAACAAATCTGCTAAGAAATTGTACCTATCTCAAGATTCAACATATGGTCTTTGGTCACACATTTTTTATCGTTAGAAAGAAGCAGAATACAAAAGAAAAAAGAAGTTCCTTATGCAAATGTACGTCATGATCTGTATGTATTCAGATGATCTTGCTAATACCATTAGCATACTGAGTCGGTACATAGCAAACCCGAGAAAAACTCACTGGAAAGCTATTAAATGGATTCTTCAGTAGCAGTGAGTAACTCAAAAGGCTTGTTTACTAATGTCTTACTTGTAGATTTTTTAAATTATAATTATGCTGGGATCTTGACAAAAGAAGATTCATTATTGTCACGATATTATAATGACTTGGAAAGTCGACCTCCAATCTACTACTATGTTTTCAACCACTAAGGTGAAATATATGATGATAACTAAAGTAATAAAGGAGTTAATTTGGCTGCCAATACATGCATTATGTTATAATGTCTATATTAGATGGATTGGATTTAAAAATACTTCCATTATATTATGATTGTCCATATTAGATGGATTTGAGAATACATGCATTTTTATTATAATTGTCTATATTAGACATCAGTCAAAGACAACTTGTTCATCCCAAGACACAAACATGTAATCGTGTAATTCCCATTAACATTTTAGCTCCGGATATTAAACGATAGAAGAAAATTCAATTCAATACAATACGTCCGAGAGTGGAGTGCTTCTTTGCGCCTGCGAGAGAGAGACGCAAGAGCAGCTCGTTTCTACAGATAACACACGAGAGGCCACCTTGCAGAGGTCCGGTACACACGCGTGCACCCTTCGTCTGGCACGCGCACGCGAGTCCCACGCTCGCATGGTGTGGTTTCATGAAGTCATCTCTCTCTCTCTCTCTGTCTCTCTGATCCAACGAGCAAGCAGCCGTGGGAAGTCAACAGATTTATTACTTTACTCTCCACCAACCTAGTCTTATGCCCATCCATACAAATGAATACAGAAAAATAAACATCTGTGAAAAGAAAGAAAAACCATAATCATTTGGAAACGAACCCAATAGGACATAATGGGGGTGTTTTATTGCTCTATGTATATATCGATCATGTAATCAAGAGATCCTCTGAGGGTGATGAAGAAGACAACTACGTGGTCCTTCCTTTCTCCTCTCCTCCGAGGAGCATCATCACCACCATCTCTCTCTTTAACCTTGTTTGTTTGTTCATCTTTGCTGCAACAGTCACAGCTTCGTCGCCAACCTACAAATTCAGTGGTCGACTATTCTGGGGCCCCTGTATTCAGCACCGCGTACCACCAGCTCATCAGGCTCGCTTCCCCTCTCTTCCAGCCATGCATAGTACTCCTCCCTCTCCCCACACCGCGTTAGCCCATCGCCTGAAACGAGCAGCCATGCATACCACACAAAACACTTTCTTCGGGGAAACGAAAAACCAAACACGCATCGCCTGTCCGATCCGACGACTGCGTACAATTTGCACCACGCACCACTTGGATCATCGTAAGTAATGTAGGGAGAACGGCGAACGGCATACATACCCGGAAGATCGGAGTCCGCATTCCCCCGGTAGTAAGTGCAAGCCCTCCCTTCTTCATCGTCGTATGGTGGTCCAAGAACATCCAACACTGCGCAGGAAGTCACTGCAGTAAAGCAATGCAAGTTACCCCCAGCGGCAGGGTACAAAACAGACGTCTCGCAGGGAGCAACAGAGATGGCATCGGTGTGCAACTTTGCCAAACTCGCGCCTGCGGTTTTATAAACATTAACCATCACTCATCAATACTAGCAGTAGTACATCAAGTCTTGAGAGGATCATCGATCAAACGCTTCCTTAGTATTTCATACAAACTCCACCAATCCGACAGAGCATGGAGCGGCACACACCGGTTGAGGATTTGATTCTCTGGTTGGAGCCCGAGCCCCGCGGATCATTAACCCAATCGTATGACTTGATGCGCATGGAGCCCATGAGAAGTTTGCTAAAAACAGTCATTGCCGGGTGATCATGCAGTGGAATTACAGCTCCTTGCGGGAGGCAGAAGATACCAATCTGCAAAAATGCAACCACAGACTTCAAATCAAATGCATCGGGCAGCAGAATCCACAGAGTGCAGCAGGATACCGAGAACTTGGGGCACTCATATAGGTGCAAATATGTCACTGGAGGAGGTCCACCCGTCCCGACATCTCGGAAAAATGACAGGCTTGGACTTAGACCGACATCTGCTGGCATTACGGCATCTGCGTCGGACGACCACCACATTAGAGATCAAGAATCCATATGTGACAAAAGTAAATTTCCTATATTCAACTAATTGCTACCCAAATCTTCCGTTTCCTATTATATCTCATTCATGAAGATTCCATAGGATTTAGGAGATAAGAGAACAAAAGAAGATCGTGGGCAGCGATATCATGACTACGCCGGGAGCTAGCTAGCGATCCAAGCGCGCAAAGAGGTGTGGTAAAGTTCCCAGCGATATCCCCACCTGATCATGTTTGCTTGTTCACAGTAATATCATTTGATATCATGAAAAGAACAGTGTCCTAAGAAAGATTGGCGACCTCACTTACAAACTACACAACAGTCTCGTCTCGGAAGAGCAGTGGGCGTCAACTAATATCTTCTCTTTCCGATCCAACCGAAGTCGCCACTTTAAGCTGTCAACGGTTCTTTCATGCCTAAGATTTAGCGTACGGCAAAGTTCGAATTCACTAATCCGATCTGTTTTACTTAACACCGATGTGCAACTGCTGCAAAGCAATCTGTTCCAATCCATTCTACAGAATAGGCAAAAGAAAGAAGGAAAAATCCGGCCGTAGCGTATACTAGTACCGAGAACGGATCGAAGGCGCTCCACCTCATCCGGCGATGGGACGATGCCAGGCCCACCATCGGCAAACACCTCCTTGCATGTCTCAAACACCCTCTGCACGGCGCTCGGCATCGCCGCCGACTTCTTCTGCCGCCTCTTATTCTTCTTGGAGGTGGAGGAAGACGTGCTTTTCCCCGTCGCTACTTGGTCGCTTCCCTTCCTGAGACAAGAAAACCCGACCCGGGAGATCCCGGTGCCGATCAATCAAAGTCGGGAGTTCGAGCGACTCAAGAAATGCCGGACTCCCAAGACTCGGATAACGGGAAAAAGAATGTGTTTTGGCAGGACGAAAGGAAGAGGAAGGTAGTTGTCGTCGCAAGGTGGGCAAGTAAAGGAAAGGATAGGAAAGAAGGGCAGCAGGAGAAGAGGGATGGGATGATGGATTTGTACACCCGAGTTCTAGTTACTCATGAGCGAGCAAAGTCTATGTTACTTTTGCTTTTTTCAAAGGAGGAGAAACGAACGGTCTCCTATGCCTCTTTTTGGGAAGGTGAAGGGCGGGGATATCCTCCTCCTCCACGAGAGCGAGGGAGTCCGGGACGGGGATGATTCCGGTTGGAGGAAGGTGACGGAGGTGGCGGTGGGGCTATAAATAGGGCCGGGAGGCCATTTAGGTGGGGATGCCGGAGGAGGAGGAGGAGGAGGAAAGGAAGATGCTGTTCGGGTCGACCGAACCACCCTGCAAAAGTTTCCCGGTTTACGTGTAATCCGTAATCTGATTACGGTGGGACCCGCACCTAGGCGTCTATGAGAAACCACGTCACCCGAGAAACTGTCCACCGTGACTAAGTCAGCCAGCCGAAGAAGCGGTTGCCCAAAGGGAAAACCAGGGGCGACGGCAAAGCATTCCGTGGGCTGCTGCTCCATACTGCCTGTCATCGTCTTTATCTTCTCTCCCTCTTTGTTTTATGTGTAATGTATATGGATAGACCGGGCCGATGTGTTTGTGTGCGCTACTTCTCCGGTATGGGGTGGACCAAAGACGAAGACCGCCCAACCTGTCTCAAAGTTTTACAAGTGGAGGACTTCGATTCAGGGATGCTTATTTTTCCGACGGTCACGCGCGTTTGTAGCCGATCGATCTCTTTCTTTCGTCAAACAAAAAAATAAAAGAAAAGGAAGAAGAAGAATCGGAAAAGAAAAGGCCAGAACGGATGGAAGGAAGAAAAATAGGTGGAGTATAGATCGCGGTAACGTAGGCCGCTCGCTCACCAAAGATTGGATGCAGCCGAAGTCATGTGCCGGAAAACATACCTTTACACTTTTAACTCGTTTCTTCAACTCAGGATAAAGCAAGCACGAGTTTGGGTGGCTCTCAGTCTTCGTACTCATCATATCTACTCTTTCTTTGTCCATCACAAACAAACGCTCACGCGTGCTTTGCACCTCTTAAATAATTGCCAATGACATAAGATCATAAAATTATGTTTCATTTAATTATTTAAATTTATAAACCTTCGGATGCAATTACGATTCTCAACAAAAGATCATATTTTCATGACTTACTAATGAAATGCATCGCGCGGCCCCAATCTCCCTTCAAATTTCTCATGTCGAGCTAAACCATGTTCGAATTCCCTCATCAAGCACCTCATGTGATGATGGCGTTAATGACAAAGATCCTACCTACGGAACTTACTCAAACTATACTTGCCAAAAGCAAAAACACTAATAAGAAGTGATACTATCCTTGATAATAATCAAGATTAACATGCAGGTCCTATGTTCACAACTTATTCGGAGCATATGCTTGTAGAAAAAGATCATCCGAACGAGATGATCGAGAACTTAAAAAGAGGTGATCTCGTTGTCGGTCAAGAATCTCATACAAGATAGGCAATGTAGATACGATGTTGTCGAAAGATCAAAATGCAGATGAGGGAGACTCGATTGTTCTCCCCTGCAACTGATGAACGCAAGTTCTTTAAGAATTTCTTTTCTAAATTGTTACTATTTTTTTCCTTCACGGTTGTCATCGGCATTATGGAGTGACTTACGCTTAGGGAAGCAAACGCCACCGGCCGCCTCGGAGTGAATCCATCATTTCATTTATTGGACTTCGACGAATTCTTTTTCCTTAGGGATTTTTATTTGTGTGTGACTTGATGGTATGCTTCTTATCTACGTAGACAGTTCGATCCCGTTCGCTCAGTCAATACTCCTTTTTGTACTTCGATTCCCCCCCCCCCCTTTCAGATATCGTGTCGGACGATGACCTACTGGATGCCCCTTTATCTGCATTTCCCAGCATTTCCACTTCCTCAGCAAGAATACATCCTTCGTCAAGTCATCTGCAAGCCAAGGTATGTATCATGAACAACAACTACTATACTTTGACTGATCTACCACCTCTTTGTGCAAGCCTTACATGTCTTGGGCATACTCTTTTTAGGAGGGAAGATATATTGCTGCCAACAGCATTCATTCTTGATTTCCGCTTTCTACAAGTTTCTTTCTTTTGAGTAGGTGACTACCTGATTTCCCCTGTTACCACCAACTCTCTTGGTTCGATTGCTTCCCCTGCCCTGCTGCCCTTCCGTAAGTTATATATTTTTCATATTTCTGTTGATATCCATGTAAACGTATGTCTAAAACACAACTTAAACACCAACATGTTAATTCTCTGGTCGGGTTTCGGCCAAAAAAAAAAGGCTTTTTTCCGCTCCAAGGAATGATAGTTGTCTTATCAGAAAATGCTTTTCTGCAATGTAGTAGGCATTCTTGGTCCAGAAATTTGAACCTCGATTAATGTGTAGTTTTTCTGGGGTATATGGTAGTTTGTCCATTAATTTTCTGAGATAATTAAGGAGCTTTGGAACGTCTGGCTCGTTTTATTCGATGTCTTTAACCTGTATCAAATTATCTAAACCTTTTTCTTCACCCGGTTGAATTTGATATCTTGTAACTCTTATTGGTGGAAGTTGCGGGAGTCTCTAGATGTTCTTCACGTGCAAGCTACATGTAATGTTTCACAAAGCTTCATTTCAAGTCCGATCTTTAAATAATTGTGTCACCATCTAGTATAGAATTCAATTTCTTTTTCCTTAGAGTGAAGCCTAATTTTGTTTAAGCTACTATCAACATTGTGTGCATTATGCTAAAATTTGTGTCGCAGAATATATTACATATGGTCAACAAAATGTTGTATTCTCCAGTCTGGTTGGCTTAGAATCGATAAATTATGCACCGAGTTAGACATAGAATATATATTCTGTCTGAAATTCAAGTTTGACTAATTCATCACCTGGGATAATGGGTGATAAACCATGGGGCAAATGCTTTGTCGTGTGCAAGTAGAACAATCCACCGTTGCAATCAGGGAGCATTCTGGAAAGTATGATGCTGTCCTTCAGCCAGGATGCAGTTGTGTGCTTTGGTTTATCGGTTAACTGAATAGCTGGTCATCTTTCACTCCAATTGCAGCAGCTGAATGTTAAGTGTGAAACAACACCAAAGGCTCTTCTCTGACCATGATTATGCTAAAAGTCTCTGGCCATGATATTTGAAGAATTTATCTTCTTCATTTTTCAAAAATTGTATTGGATCGCTTTCAAACAGCAGTCTTTAAGTTATTTACTTGTTTCAGGCCTCTTTGTCTATAGTTCCATGCTTCTTTTGCTTCATGGCTTTGTGTTGGTTAACAATATTATATAAGTTTACCAGTGTTTCCTGTCACAGTTTCACATAACACATCTATGAAGGAAGCTCCAATTCATGAAAAACCGAAGCACCTAGGTTGGCTCTTCACAGTAGCTATAAGTATCACATGTGTCCAAGTTATGATTGACACCTTTAGTGGTTTTATATGTGCCGCCTTCAGACAGTAATTTTTAGGGTGTCTTCCTATTATATCCATATGTCTAGTCTATTTTCTCTTATAGATCAGTTTACAAATATTTCCAACTTCTATTATAAACTGACTCATCCTGGAATATGCACTAGCAGGAACCTTATGCACTAGATCGCCTACTCAATTCATTTGATGAGTAACACATGTGTATATCACGTTGATGAGTAACACATGTGTATATCACGTTTGTGGTCTAGTTCTCTGGTTAAATTATTAAATTGTCCAACATGTTCTCTCTAACCATTCAAATACGCCTCATCATTGCAGGATAATGTTTTTGCAAATGTTGTTGCATCACTACAATACTGTGCTCTGGCTTCCAAGGCTAGTGATGCTTTTTACTAATTGACTGATACAAAATCTCATATTCGGGCTTATGTCTTTGATGGTATGAATTCAACACCTTTTGTAATCATATGTGATACATAGTGCACACAAGCAACTGAAACAATTGCAGTTGACTGTATTTTTTTTGGTTTATTTTGGTGTGTTTCTCATATTGTTTATGCATAGGTACATCCTCTTTGCATCAACTTTCTGAAAGTGGCTAGGGTCAGTGGATCAAAAGTCAATCTTATATTTTTGTTAAAGCTAAATTTAGTTATAGGAGGCTAAGGTTTGGCAAGCTTGACATATCTTCTTTGATGTTTATAGCTTCTTGTTGATGGTATACATCTGTGACACAACATTAAGAAAAACTGTTTGGAGGATAATCAGATAATCAAGCAATAACTATCTGTTGATTAGTCGATAAAGCTGCAGAGTTACCATTAAGTATATTTTGCAAAGTATATCCTTTAGGATTTGTTTTCTTGTGTGAATATTTGCATTAGATATTTTGAGTAACTATTTTGTGTTCTGTTGCTGTATTCACTGATAGAAGTGCAATAGGAGGGTAACTAATTCTTACATTTCCCTAATAAGATATGGGGACATCTTGTTTTAATTTCAAGACCAGGATGTAACGTGTGAACAGCAACAGAGACACAATATGAATAGAAAGAGATATGGTTGAGATGAGCCTTAGTGGAGATTAACAAGCATTAGATAGAGTTATCTGTAAATCTTCAACTGCATTTGTGTGCTGGAACCTTGTTGGTGGATTTGATAAAACTACTAATTTTACCATCTTGCTCTGTAATTTTGTTGATAAGTTCTTATATTGTTAGTCCGAGACATTCAACATATTTCTCTTACCCTTTGCCCTATTTCTTTCAAACACACGTATAAGGAGATTAACATGCCGGGTAATTGGTTGGCTACTTTTGCTAGCACTTTCAAGTCCACTTTTTTGTGGAAATAAAATTTTCATCCTGGTCTTTCTATACTTGTATCCTTTGATGAAAAAGGATATCTTTTGTACTTGAGCTTTGAGTTAATAAAGTTTCTTCTTTATGGCAAAAAAAAAAAAGTTTTCATATGTATGACATAGTGCAACTGAGTAATTCTTAAGCTACTGACCTGCCTGGTGCATTCCAATTTTACTGGTACATAAACATCATCTTTCTTTGGCTGAGTGATGTAGAACTCAAGTCTGCTTTTATGTTTTAATCAGAGATACTGTGCCAAAGGTCAATATGGATTATGTGATGCTTTCGAGCGGAAGAATGATATTGCAAAAGCTGTTGAAGAGGAGCTCGAAAATGTTATGTCGGCTTATGGCTGTGACATTGTGCAGACAACAAGTGTTGACATTGAGCTTTGGCCATGTCAACAATTAATGCGGGAACATCTTCTGTAAGTCTCTGAGAGTTGTTAGCATCAACACATCAACCAAGTCTTTGTCTCCGTTCATGTATATGCATGCTATTTTTGTTGTAACTTGTGAACTGCAATGAGCTTCAATATCTTTACACAATCAATTGCTCTGAAATCCAAATAAAATGGTTTCCCACTATAAGATGATCTCTGCTCGATTTGGATGATCTCTCGAACATGAATATGTAGAAATGAAGCAGTAATTTATAGAACCCTATACTGATGATACAATACTCTTACAGCAACTTGGGTACCTGTTAAACTCTTTGTTAAATCTTTATAAATGGCCCAACACTAGTTAATTCTGACCACTGCATTGACAAAAGGCTGACCACACTGATCATACACCACAATAGCGCACTGGTGAAACGTCCCTCTTACATGATTGATTATTGATTTTGTCACTATACTTTTTTGAGTGACAAAAGAGATTGACATGTGTACCTTGTTTTTATTTTGACCTTTCCAATAGTCAATGTTAGCAGCATCAGAAGCACATTTCTAATCAGTCACACAATCTTGTCAAATTTATGGATATTCCATCATGCCTAATGCATAAGCTCCATATCTTGGAAGTCTATTGTTTAAGATCCATATACAAGGTCCTGAAATTTGTATGCTACTCTTCTATTTTCTGGTTGCTAATTGTTAATATCAAATACTATCTCAAAGGTGTCGGCCTTGTAGATCAATAGTTATAATTTCTTGTCAGTATTTCTTACAGTTTACCATTAAAGCTTGTAACAGTTAGTGTTTTCATTGTTCTGCTACAATTCTTCCCAACTGTTTTGCTAATTAAGAAGGATCAAGAACACAGCGCCTGCCCAAAGAGGGTCTGGTTAGTGAGATAATCAAAGGAGTTTATGCTGTTGACTGTTTGCATGGAATGTATGACATGCCTTATTTTGGGATATATGCATGTCCATGTCAATGTCCATAGCAGATATTGAACTGGTCAACAATTTAGTTTTCGAATTTGTTTTGAATTTTTAAAATTTATTCTTCAGACTTCTCACTTGCTTCATAGTTAACAATACAGAACACACCAGAGGTCAGCCTAGCTGTAATTTTTCTTTGCAAGTTATGTTCTGAATATGTGCAAAAATTAAGGAAATAAATAAATACACATGATAAAACCAGATTAACACATTTTCTCTGACAACAGGGTATGTTAGATATGCATTATATTATTTAAGGAACATGAAAATCAAGCTTGATGTTTCCTGTGTAGTTTTATAGAAACTTCTGTGACTAAGCATGGATATAAGCCTCCCAGGAGTTTATGAATATACGAAACTAACTAAATCAGAATAAAAAATATTTGTCACACTAATATTTTTTTCAAAAGTATGGTGTACATCGTCCCTCATCATTAATTACATCTCACACCGCATGGTTTCCTAGGCAACTATATTTTCACTTCTTGTGGTTGAAATATGCTAATCAAAACGGAATATTACCTGGATATTCTCTTAAGAGTTTGAATGTTTCTGTTGAAAGTGTATTGACAAAATCTCAAAATAGCCTCCTTTTCGCACAAGACTACATTGCCTCACTTTTTCTCTTCCAACTTTCACCTTCAGTTTCCTTTTTTCTTAATTAATATAACCTATCCTCTTTCTCCTCTTCTATGTTAGTAACTCATATTCAGTAGTAAGGTGCACCCTCCTATTAACAGTCAGCCATGGATGAGTGTAGCAAGCTGTTTTTATTAGGCAAATAACTAATTACAGGGGATTTTTTTTTATATTTTCCATTTCGAGGGTATTTTTGTTCACTGACAACTCATGTTATATTACCTTAGGGGTTACAAAAGCTTCTGGATTCTAAAAGCAAGGTGCAACAAAACCCTACAAGAATTGCCCGATACCAGGGGTGATTATCTATGAGGGTGTACACTATAATTTCATTGAAATTTAGGGTCCAAATGTAAATTATCTATTAAGTTTACACAATTTTCTGACCACGAATTGTATCCAGCATCATGGGGATGTGACATTAAAGTTATGGCAACAACTCAAGGAATTGCTCTAAGAAAAAAACATAGGTGTTGACAGTGTTCATTTTTTAGACATCAATATTAACATTTAGTTTTTGCCAAGGCCTTAGCCTAGTGGCTGTTTTCTTCTTCTTAGTGGAGAAGTGCCTGAGTATTTTGCCTAAATAATTCTTTAAACAGAGGATTACCCCCTCTGTTATCCTCGGAAAAGAGTGAGTAATTAATTTTTAGTTCACAGTTTCCTTTGTTAATTGTATTGTGTGTCAAGCTCCTCCTATTTAACATTCTGAGTAAAGAAACCTAAATGATTCCATTTGTTATCTGCAGAAACCTGCTAATGATAGAGGGTATAATTGAGGAGAAGGAGAACCTGTATTGGCTGTGAATTCTCCACTGATTTCTGAACCAGCATCAGTGAGTGGACTTATCTCAACTTCGGACAAGGAGGAACCATCAAAATTAGGTGCTATTGCACTGGTCACTTCGCACGTAAGTCAAGCAGTCATAGAATCCACCTCATCAAAAGAAACTAGCAATGGTATAGAAGAGCAGGCTGCTACAAAGGCACAGGCAGCCTTCCATGGTTATCTGGTAACTTTTTTTGTTATAACTATTCTATCTTAATCAAAATGCAAGAAGTGTATACTTTATATTGGATGAATGACCTGTGACTCATTCAATAAAAGCCGCTTGACACTATCAATGATCGTTAGCTGGCAGATTCATAATGCTTTCACATCCCTTAATTCAGATTTTGCTGCAAATGAATTGCCTACTTTATGACTTGATAATTGTTGCATATATTTGGTGCAGGCACACAGGGCATTTCGTGCCCTGAAAGGTATTATCAGGTTGCAGGCGCTAATTCGTGGGCATCTGGTTAGAAGACAAGCTGTTGCAACTCTACATGCTATGGAGGGAATTGTCAAGTTACAAGCAGTAGCCCATGGAAGAAGTGTTAGATGTACCTTTACTGGACTTAAAGTTACTCAGAGTTCAGTCAAGCGAAGACTGTGGTAAATGTCATATCCATTGATATTCCTTTCTGTAAACATATATCGGCTTTTTATTTAGTCATGTTGATATCTCTTTAAAGCTAAATATCCTTGTTTATCTTGGTCCATTTGGATAGAAAATCTACTTTTTTCTCTTTAGTGTGTCAAACCATAATTAGGTGCTGAATTTACAATTCTCAAAATGCTGGTTAGGAATGTAGAGATTCTGATGCACTGTCATTTTTTTTATAGGACTAACTTAAATTGTGTCTGAAAGTCTTCCCTGATTGTTTCTTCTGCTTGCATATCATGTTTGGAAGTACAAGAATGTTTCATAATTAGGAATCAATGTTAAATGTAAATCATAGGCCTAAGAGAATGCAATGTTCAAAAGTTTAATCTTTAATCTGTAATGCAATGTTTTAAATTTCACGTCAGGATCTGCCATCAGGTCTTGGTTAGAGATCATATTCTAAGCTGAATGTACCCTAGATCTATGATAATTTTTAAAAATTCTTATTCTTAAAAAAAATTCTTGTATTCCATAATGGAACCATCAAAATTAGGTGCTATTGCACTGGTCACTTCGCACGTAAGTCAAGCAGTCATAGAATCCACCTCATCAAAAGAAACTAGCAATGGTATAGAAGAGCAGGCTGCTACAAAGGCACAGGCAGCCTTCCATGGTTATCTGGTAACTTTTTTTGTTATAACTATTCTATCTTAATCAAAATGCAAGAAGTGTATACTTTATATTGGATGAATGACCTGTGACTCATTCAATAAAAGCCGCTTGACACTATCAATGATCGTTAGCTGGCAGATTCATAATGCTTTCACATCCCTTAATTCAGATTTTGCTGCAAATGAATTGCCTACTTTATGACTTGATAATTGTTGCATATATTTGGTGCAGGCACACAGGGCATTTCGTGCCCTGAAAGGTATTATCAGGTTGCAGGCGCTAATTCGTGGGCATCTGGTTAGAAGACAAGCTGTTGCAACTCTACATGCTATGGAGGGAATTGTCAAGTTACAAGCAGTAGCCCATGGAAGAAGTGTTAGATGTACCTTTACTGGACTTAAAGTTACTCAGAGTTCAGTCAAGCGAAGACTGTGGTAAATGTCATATCCATTGATATTCCTTTCTGTAAACATATATCGGCTTTTTATTTAGTCATGTTGATATCTCTTTAAAGCTAAATATCCTTGTTTATCTTGGTCCATTTGGATAGAAAATCTACTTTTTTCTCTTTAGTGTGTCAAACCATAATTAGGTGCTGAATTTACAATTCTCAAAATGCTGGTTAGGAATGTAGAGATTCTGATGCACTGTCATTTTTTTTTTTTTTTTTTTTTTTTTTTTTTTTTTTTTTTTTTTTTTTTTTTTTTTTTTTTTTTTTTTTTTTTTTTTTTTTTTTTTTTTTTTTTTTTTTTTTTTTTTTTTTTTTTTTTTTTTTTTTTTTTTTTTTTTTTTTTTTTTTTTTTTTTTTTTTTTTTTTTTTTTTTTTTTTTTTTTTTTTTTTTTTTTTTTTTTTTTTTTTTTTTTTTTTTTTTTTTTTTTTTTTTTTTTTTTTTTATATTTTAGCGTCTCGTTGCTCTTGTTGTCGCCGTCGCTCGTTGCTCTTGTTGTCGCCGTCGCTCGTTGCTCTTGTTGTCGCCGTCGCTCGTTGCTCTTGTTGTCGCCGTCGCTCGTTGCTCTTGTTGTCGCCGTCGCTCGTTGCTCTTGTTGTCGCCGTCGCTCGTTGCTCTTGTTGTCGCCGTCGCTCGTTGCTCTTGTTGTCGCCGTCGCTCGTTGCTCTTGTTGTCGCCGTCGCTCGTTGCTCTTGTTGTCGCCGTCGCTCGTTGCTCTTGTTGTCGCCGTCGCTCGTTGCTCTTGTTGTCGCCGTCGCTCGTTGCTCTTGTTGTCGCCGTCGCTCGTTGCTCTTGTTGTCGCCGTCGCTCGTTGCTCTTGTTGTCGCCGTCGCTCGTTGCTCTTGTTGTCGCCGTCGCTCGTTGCTCTTGTTGTCGCCGTCGCTCGTTGCTCTTGTTGTCGCCGTCGCTCGTTGCTCTGTGTCGCCGTCGCTCGCCGCTCCTGCTCCAACTACGGCTGTCACTTGCTACCGCTGTCGTTGCCTCAGCAGCCTCGGTCTTCTCACTATACTGTTAATAGTATATATTAACAGTATACTGCTAATTGTATACTAATAATAGTATTTTTATTTATTAGATTAATAATATATTGTTTTGATTTTAATATTATTATTATTTTATTTATTTAATAGTATATTTATTATTAAAAAATATACTATTATGATTTATTTATTTATTATGATTTTGTACCCAATTTTCTTAATTTAATAGCATATTTTTTATTTAAATAATTATATTTATTAATTATTTTTATATTTTAGCGTCTCGCTTCGCTCGGATGAGCGCCTAGCACCCCAGGCGTTTTTGGACTTTGGCGCCTAGTGCTTTTTAAATCATTGGTGCTTATATAGTATATGTTATATAGGTTATTTTTAGTTCATCTATTGGGCTATCATTCATATAAGACCCATGTCATAACAAGGTTTATATCAAGGTTTGCCATCTCCTACCGATTGGTGTGGTGGTCCCAGATCGGACTGGTATGTACATGTTGGTTCCAGCATATTGTATGTTGGTGGTACGTCGGTATGTAACAATTTTTGGGAAAATTGCCAGAAAATGGCTGAAAAATTCCTTTAATCCTTTTTATCCTAATTTAATGCAAATTCAATTCAATTTCAATGAGTAAAGTGCAAATGAATCATAAATGGATAGTAATTATAGGTTTTTAGGATGAGATAACGAATTTATCTTTTTTGGATCATTGAGGAGCAACTTTGTCACACAGTATGCCTTTGCTTTCATTAACCTTGAATCATATGCAAAGATAGAGTTGAGATAGTAAATTGTGTGTTGAAAATAAGGTAAGTTGTATCACTCAATACGGTATGAATGGGTGGTACGTACTAGTCCGTCGAACAAATAGTATGTGGACCAGTCCCGATACATACCAGGGACGGGTGTGCCGCTCGGTACACCCCTTGTATCGAGCGATATAGTCAAAACATGATTGTTATCAATTTGTATCAATCGTTAATGGTTGGATTTCGACCATATTGATCCATTGCTGCCCATGAATGATGTCTTCACTGCCTCCCTCAACTGTTTCACACTGCGATCGTGTGTGGAGCTATAGTAATGTGGAAACCATTGGCCATCATTCCTCTTGCGGGTAACGGATGGTGATAAGGAACTGACGAGGAGCCATCGGACCATCTTCCTCTCCACTCGCGAACCTTCCCTTGCTCATATAAATGCAGCAGGGAACATCACAAAGAAGGGGTGAGGAAGGCAGTGTGAAGAAGACATGAGAGATCTCCCACTCCAGCCAATTGATCCTCGTCTTCGATGTCGAAGCTTCTTCGGTGAGACCTCCAATTACCGATCTCCACTGTTGGCTGGCCACTGGTCTCAGTGCAGCAACTATGGAGAAGAGAGGAAGAGAAGTTGATGATGGTCAATTTTGGTCAACATTGATCAAAATTTGGTTATCAAAGCAAATTTTTTGGGTTTCTCTGTGGAGATCATCATCGTGTTGTTAAATGGGTTTTTGGGTACCTATGGGGAACTCAAGACTTGTTTACTATTTAGGGGAACTAATGTCTCGCTTGTAGATTTTTTAAATTCTGATTATGTTGGGATCTCGACAAAAGGAGATCCATTACCGTCTAAGTCTTCACTATAGGTGATATGACAATGAGTTGGAAAGCTAGGCTCCAATCTACAATTGCACTTTCAACCACCAAAGTGAAATATATGACGATAACTGAAGCAATAAAGGAAACAATTTGATTGGGAATGCATGCATTATGTTATAATTGTCCATATTAGATGGATTTGAGAATACATGCATTATGTTAATTGTCCATATTAGATGAATTTGCAAATACATGCATTATGTTATAATTGTCCATATTAGATGAATTTGCAAATACATGCATTATGTTATAATTGTCCATATTAGATGAATTTGCAAATACATGCATTATGTTATAATTGTCCATATTAGATGAATTTGCAAATACATGCATTATGTTATAATTGTCCATATTAGATGAATTTGCAAATACATGCATTATGTTATAATTGTCCATATTAGATGAATTTGCAAATACATGCATTATGTTATAATTGTCCATATTAGATGAATTTGCAAATACATGCATTATGTCATTATTGTCCATATTAGATGAATTTGCAAATACATGCATTATGTTATAATTGTCCATATTAGATGAATTTGCAAATACATGCATTATGTTATAATTGTCCATATTAGATGAATTTGCAAATACATGCATTATGTTATAATTGTCCATATTAGATGAATTTGCAAATACATGCATTATGTCATTATTGCATTATGTTATAATTGTCCATATTAGATGGATTTGAGAATACATGCATTATGTCATTATAGATGAATTTGCAAATACATGCATTATGTTATAATTGTCCATATTAGACTTCAAGCAATCACATATAGAGCCTGCTGCCTCACTTGGG
This sequence comes from Musa balbisiana, assembly GCA_004837865.1. NCBI lineage: Eukaryota > Viridiplantae > Streptophyta > Magnoliopsida > Zingiberales > Musaceae > Musa > Musa balbisiana. The sequence goes on along the minus strand of CM017195.1, from coordinate 39,546,790 downwards.
GTAGGTACTGTTACCATAACAAGAGTGATTAGGCAGACCCTATGTTGCGCTTGTCCCAAACAACTTGTTCATACCAAACACAAACATCTAATTGTGTAATTCCCGTTAACATTTTAGCTCTGGATATTGATCGATAGAAGAAAATTCAATTCATTACATCCGAGAGTGGAGTGTTTTTTTGTGCTAGCGACATTTCAACATGCGGGGAATTGTACTAAGAGAGTGAATCCAACACGTATGCAATCTGGGGAGATTAGTGATACAGGAGAGATAGGAGAGGAGAGGAGTGGCGAGAGCAGCTTGTTTCTACTGCTAATACATGAGAGGCCAAGTTGCAGAGGTCCAGTGCACACGCTCACACCCTTCGTCTAGCATGTGCACGTGAGGTCTATGCTCGCATAATGTGGTGTCCAGAGGCCCTCTCTCTCTCTCTCTCTGCTTCATCAAGCAAGCAGCTGTGGGAAATCACATTTCACCTTGTTTATGCAGACACAACATAACAAAGGCTCTTGTGGTAGTGGTACTACCGTTCTAGTGCCTCCTCAACAGATTTATTACTTTGTTAAGTTGGTTAAGTTGGATGGACTTTGTATACACAAGGGAAGAGGATTTTGGTTGAGGAATACCTTTATGCCTACAGATCTTGTATTACCAAGACAGGCACACAAAAGGAGTTATTAAGTACTCGAGTAGTTATCTTGTAAGATTACACGGCTTACTGGTTTTTCTAACTTTTTGAGGTCTGTGCTGATTAGTATGAAGAGCATAATAAAAAAAGACATCTTATTCAAGTGTCACGCATAACTGGTTGTTTTGCTAGACTGAGGTAAACAAAGACAAAGATAATAGTGAAATCATACAATTCACATTGCTTGTATCATATTGACAGATTAGGAGTTTCTTTGTGTGACTTTAGTGATAGCACAAGGATTTTGCTCTTCCAGCAGTATACAGACAGAACAAGCATGATAAATAACAGATTCCTTGGATCATTTTTGGCTGGAAGCTTCAGTACTGATTTAAAAACATCATGAACCAGTGGTTACGAATATCTATAAATGAAGATATTTTTATATCTATGGGAGTTATAAATTATTTGTGGGAAATATATAAGAAATTTAGGCAACGAATTAAAGACTTGAAGGAATGATTTTAAAGTTTTATCAGTTTTAGCCTAGAATGTGCTGCAGTGGTTGAGGTTCAAAGGTTAGTTTCTATAAGCAAAATCTTTTTGTATTACCAAGTGGTCAATTAATTCATAAACTCATATCTAGATCTTTAATTTCTGATCACAAATGTGGCTTGGTGCGCTTCTGTTGAGAGGATAAAAACTAGATGAAGCACACTCATCACATATTGCTTTCATGTATATATCTAGATACTATCTCTTCCATTGCATCTTTTGTCATCCTTTATGTTCTTCAGAAATGTTTCTTAACATCATTAAGATAATTTGCTAATGAGCAACTTGCTGATTCAGGTTTCAGAAGATTTTGTCCGAAGAAATACATGATGGTGTGGATGATGATACTGCAGAACTAGGCCAGCCATCTTCTAGTCCAAGTGAAACATCACAGAACAATTTAAAGGTACTTCATTTCTGTATTGATCATTTGATCTCTACTGTCTCTCTGTGCAAGATCACATAGATGTATATGCCATTTCGGCATATACCTATTACTAATTTACTGCTCCACCGTAACAAGTTTCTTTTGCAATTGTTGTCAGGGGGGAGGGTGAGGGGGAAGGGGGAGTTTATGTTGATCTGGTTTTAGATTTAAATACCAATTCTGCATCACACAAGTTGTTGGAACATATGACTATGGATCTGGTGGGATGCTAAGTTGTACCTAAACTGCCTAGGGTTGTTAAGGTGCTAAGCTATAGCTAGTCCTTGTTTTGGGCCAGCCTGTAAAATCATAGGAAGAGCTGATTGGCTAAGACTTGGTCTGCCGGGCTCTGGCCTAGAGAACCATAAACAAGTTTATTTTGATATGATCCTGACCAGCTAACAACACCTGTTATGGATGTTCAGTAATTTGTAGCCTTTGTCAATAAGAAGCAAGATTATTCCAATGCATTGGGACAAAAAAAGTAACATCTAGTCTGCATAATGTCCAGAGACCAGTAGTTCCGAAGCATTGTGCCAGGTGCTGGTACAATGCAAACTAAAATGAGTTGATATAGCCTTGTATACTCGATCATTCTTGAGACACAAGTTTACAAGTGAAGAAATTTTTAGAAAAATTACTCAGGAAAACCTTCGCTAATTTGTTTTCCAGGATGTCGCTCCTCTATGGAGAATTTATCGAGGGACGTTTTTTTTTTATAATATGGATAAATATTTTCTTTATCTTTCAGTTTTATTGGGTGGTTTTGTTATGGCGGATTAAACCAAACCGGTTCAGTTTGATCTTTTTTTCACTTCTTCCCTCTTTTCTTTTTTCACTTCTCTCTTCCCTATGTGCTATCCGTAAAAGATGAGAAGGAGGAGAAGGAAAAAAAAAGAAAAAAAAGAGGAGTGGGGTTGACTTGAACCAGTTCATTGATCTGAACTGATTCAATGAATTGATTTAGAGAATTTTTTTTAAAAAAATAATTGGAATAGGAGAGTAAAATTGGGATTTATAAAAAATGAATAAAATTTTTTTCAATAGAGGAGAAACATCTGAACAAAACCAATTAATATAAAATTTCTAAATAAATTTTCCCCATATTCTGGCTAGTCCTGTTCTGCTTTTCTTTTGTCAAATTTGCTATTGCTATCCAAAGTATAAGCACTCATTTCTTTCTAACAGTCAACGGTGCTATTTATCAGCAGTCACCCGTGGGGGAGCAGAGGAGCATTACGAGGCAGCGTGCACACAAGCAATTAGGAGGAGGAGAGCCTTCAGAGGCCGTGTGAGACGGTGGTGCAGGTGGCACCAACACAAGCACAAAGGCCGGCGGTGGAGCTCCTTTGTTACTGCTGTTGCTGCTGCTGCCTGCTGGTGGTAATTAAGATGGATAGATGCGGCTTTGTCGGCACCAAGAGAACTTTCACAGGCGGATGATCTGAGGGATCGGTCGAACGAGGAGAGTCGTTGAAATGTCAAGGCGAGGCAGTTTAGTGATGCGACAGCGATGGCAACGCTCGAGCGGCTCAGCCCCGTCTCATTCAATTGGCTAATCCTCTGTCACCGCCTGCTTTGTTCTTCAATGCACCACGCTGGTGGAAGAATGAGAAACTTGGCTTTCTTCTGCCGTGGTAGTAGGAGCAGTAGTTGGTGTCTGGATTATGTTTTGCTTACTACAGCAGTTACGGTAAGGATGCCACCTCCTCTCTTTACTTTTTATTTTTTGCCTGCAGAGATTAGGTAGTCATGCATGCGGGCAGGCGGATGACGAGCACATTTATGTATGGGGTTGGACAATTTGTTCCCCACCGCATTGAAGAAGACCACCCACCGAAACATAAAGTTACACGACCATTCCATGATCATCTACACAAAGTGGCCCCGACATCGAAGATGCTTCTGTAATCCCACCGCTAAAGCTGCTGTCATCCTATTGACAAAATCTCAAATCGAGTGACGCTGACGTTTAAGATGCTTCTGTAGTCTCACCCTTAAAGCTGCTGTCATGCTGACACATCCTATTGTTAGGATCTCAAATCGATTGCAAAGTCATACATCCATCCTTCACATCAGAGTCCCGCTTGGGAGATCAGGAGTTCCATCAACGTACGCAATGGTTTGTTGTTTTCTTCTTGCATTGAGATGGGAACACGTGGTTGCTTTTTAATCTCAAGGGAATAGGGATGATCAGAACCGAGCCGGAGAGCCACCGTTACGAGGAGTTACGCATGTGTATAACTAGGCGACACTGCTGAGTCTGCATTTTGCTCCCTCCGAGTCCGCCCCCGCCCTTGTTTTGGTAGGTAGGCCAAGCAAGATGTGCGATAGCCAGGCTGCATGGGGTTCCTCCTACTCCTCCATCAACCACCACCTTAATGAGATTTATTATTGTTAGCTGGTTCGTGCTTTGGTAATGGCAACGTGCGAAAACGACACTTCACTTCGCGCTGCTGACCTGTGGTCGCACGTCCGTCAAATAGATTTCTCCGTTCTTTTGTATTTTGTATAATCCGTACCCCGCGGGTGCAACCTACCTAAGGTGAATATTACGCCACGTCGGATGAGTGAAACTCCGAGGTCCAAAAATGATAGTTGGGGGCCGTCGGCCAGAAGTTGGGTTCATCTGTCTTTCGACGAACACCAATCTGCTCTTATATTTCACCTCTGATGGATCCCACACGAACCGAACGAATAATGGCTCGACACATCGCCCCGGGTAAGACGAATCCTGACTGAGCAGAAGCAGCAGCTTGGAGGTGTGTGGCGTGCTTTTTCTTTTCGTTTCTTTATTGCTCTCTTTCCCTTCCCTCTTTCAATTCATTATTATTTCTTTTGGTGTCTTTAGGAGGAACAAAAAAGAGTGTTCTGTCCTTAATTATCTTCTTAGTCTGCGGTTTGTCTTCCTCCTTTTCCTTTGTTGACTCGCTCTTTCCTCTCATCCTTCTTCACTCTTGACGGGAGGAGGACCGAAAGAGGTGGAGGAGGGGGAATCGACGTACCAGAAAGAGAGCTGAGGCCTGCGATACGCTCGTCGCTGGAGATTTCTCCGGTGAGTTTTCCAAGATCTGGCCGGTATCTTTGATCCCTTTCGATCCGCACGCACTTTCTTTGTGGACGGCGCTCCTTGTGCATTTCTTTTTCTTGCTGAATCTTGATCTCATTTCCCCTTTGCAGTGGCTTCTAGGTTGCTAGGTTGAGTATCAGACCGCTGATATCAAGATTAGGGTTGCGTTTCCTCCTCGAATTGGCCTCTGTGCTTGCTTGTTCTTGACTCTTAGGTTTTTCCCTGCATTCTCAAAGGGTAAGCGGATGCACTGTGGTTAGTCTAAGTGCGGGGACTGAGATCTGCTTGGGTTTTTGATCGACCACTCATGTTCCGGTTCTTGGAGGTTTTTCTGTTTCTTGAATTCTTTTGTTTCTTGAATCTAAAGTCTGACCCCGCTTCTTCTTCTTCTTCTTCCTGTTGGATCGAATAATTCGACAGATGTACCTGTTTTTTTATGTGGAATTTGCTCTGGTACCTATTACTTGAACACATGCCGGCGAGCTTTAGCAATTGAAACTTACCAGTTTCTCTTTGGTATTAATCGTTCTGCTGCTAGACCAATTTTCTCCAACCCTGCGTACTGATCCGGTTTCTTTCAGGGTATCTGTGGGGTTTTGAGATCTTGGACCTCCGCTGATGGGAAAATCTCCTGGAAGGTGGATTAAGACACTTCTCTTTGGAAAGAAATCCAGATCACATGCCAAGGGAAGGGGTGCTTCGGTATGCATTTTATTACTTAAACGGCATTCTTAACTGTGCATGGGGCGTTCCTTCTTTGTTTATTTTCCGTGGGGATGTTTGAGGATGGCATGTTGAGGATCTCTCTAATATTGTATAATAGAATAAAGAAAGAATGTGCTTTTCTATTCATAGGTAGTTATCGCCGAAATCCTTCTCCACTATAAGATGCTAGGGCAATATTGTGTATAAACTGTGCATTTCTTTTTTATGGACTCTTATCTGCCAGTTATACCTCTCGAACATGAATATGAAGAAATCAAGCAGTAACTTATAGAACCCCATATTGATGATACAATACTCTTACAGCAACTTGGGTACCTGTTAAACTCTTTGTTAAATCTTTATTAATGGACCAGGACCAGTCAATTCTGACCACTGCATCGACAAAAAGGCTGACCACACTGATCATACACCACAATGGCCCACTGGCGATTCGTTCCTCTCACACGATTGATTATTGATTTTGCCACTGTACTATACTTTTTGAATGACAAAAGATATTGACATGTGTACCTTGTTTTTATTTTGACCTTTCCAATAGTCAATGTTTGAGGCAACAGAAGCACATTTCTGATCAGTCACACCATTTTGTCAAATTTATGGATATACCATCATGCCTGATACATAATCTCCATATTTTGGAAATCTACTGTTTAAGATCCATGTACAAGGTCTTGAAATTTGTATGCTAGTCTTCTATTTTCTGGTTGCTAATTGTTAATATCAACTACTATCTAGAAGGTGTCAACCTTGTAGATCAATAGTTATAATTTCTTGTCAGTACTTCTTACACTTTTACCTTTAAAGCTTGTAACAGTTAGTGTTTTCATTGTTCTGCTAAAATTCTTTCCTACTGTTTTGCTAATTAAGAAGGATCAAGAACACAGTGCCTGCCCAAAGAGCATCTGGTTAGCGAGATAATAAAAAAAATTTATGCTGTTTCCTGTTTGCATGGAATGTATGACATGCCTTATTTTGGGATATATTCATGTCCATGTCAATGTCCATAGCGGATATTCAACTGGTCAACAATTCAGTTTTTGAATTTGTTTTGAATTTTTGAATTTTTGTTATTCTTCAGACTTCTCACTCGCTTCATAGTTAACAATACAAAACACACCAGAAGTCAGCCTAGCTGTAATTTTCCTTTCCAAGTTGTGTTCTAAATATGTGCAAAAATTAAGGAAATAAATAAAATACACGTGACAAAACCAGATTAACACATTTTCTCTGATGACAGGGTATGTGAGATATGCATTATATTATTTAAGGAACATGACAATCAATCTTGATATTAGCTGTGTAGTTTTATAGAAACTTCTGTGACTAAGCATGGATATAGGTCTCCCAGGACTTTATGAATATGCAAAACTAATTAAATCAGGAAAGAAAAATTATTTGTCACCCCAATATTTTTTCAAAATTATGGTTTACATCCTCCTTTATCATTAATTGCATCTTACACCACATGTTTTCATATACAGCTACATTTTCACATCTTGTGGTTGATATATGCTAATCAAAAGGGAATATTACCTGGATATTCTCTTGAGTGTTTGAATATTTCTGTTGAAAGTGTATTGACAAAATATCAAAATAGCCTCCCTTTTGCACAATAGTACATTTTTTCAGCCTCATTGCCTCACTTTCTTTCCTTCCAACTTTCACCTTCAGTTTCATTTTTTTCTTAATTAATATAACCTATACTCTTTCTCCTCTTTTACATTAGTAAATCATATTCAGTAGTAAGTTGCACCCTCCATGAGGGTGTACACTATTATTTCGTTGAACATTAGGGTTCAAAATGTAAATTATCTATTAATTTTACACAATTTTCTGACCACGAATTGTAGCCAGCGTCATGGGGATGTGACATTAAGTTATGGCAACTACTCAAGGAATTGCTTAAATAAAAAAAACGTAGGTGCTGACAGTGTTCATTTTTAGATATCCATATTAACATTCAGTTTTTGCCAAGGCCTTAGCCAGGTGGCCGTTTTCTTCTTCATAGTGTAGAAGTGCCTGAGTATTTTGCTTGATAATTTTTTTAAACAATGGATTACCCCCTCTGTTTTCCCTCGGAAAAGAGTGAGTATTAATCTTTAGTTCATTGTTTCCCTTTGTTAATTATATTGTGTGTCAAGCTCCTCCTATTGAACATTCTGAGCTTAGAAACCTAAATGATTCCATTTGTATCTGCAGAAAGCTGCTACTGATAGAGGGTATAATTGTGGAGAAGAACCTGTATTGGCTGTGAATTCTCCACTGATTTCTGAACCACCTCCAGTGAGTGGACTTATCTCACTTCGGACAAGGAGGAACCATCAAAATTAGGTGGTATTGCACTGGTCACTTCACACGTAAGTCAAGCAGTCATAGGATCCACCTCATCAAAGAAACTAGCAATGACATGGAAGAGCAGGCTGCTACAAAGGCACAGGCAGCCTTCCGTGGTTATCTGGTAAACTTTTTTGTTATAACTATTTTATCTTAATCAAAATGCAAGAAGTGTATACTTTCTATTGGATGAATGGCCTGTGACTCATTGAACAAAAGCTGCTTGACACTACCAATGAACGTTAGCTGGCAGATTCATAATGCTTTTACATCCCTTAATTCAGATTTTGCTGCTTTGTTGCATATATTTGGTGCAGGCACGCAGGGCCTTTCGTGCATTAAAAGGTATAATCAGGTTGCAGGCTCTAATTCGTGGGCATCTGGTTAGAAGACAAGCTGTTGCAACTCTCCATGCTATGGAGGGAATTGTCAAGTTACAGGCAGTAGCTCGTGGAAGAAGAGTTAGATGTACCTTTACTGGACTTAAAGTTACTACAGAGTTCAGTCATGCGAAGACTGTGGTAAATGTCATATCCATTGATATTCCTTTCTGTAAACATATCTCGGCTTTTTATTTAGTCATATCAATATCTCTTTAAAGCTAAATATCCTTGTTTATCTTGGTCTATTTGGATAGAAAATCTACTTTATTTTCTTAAGGTGTTAAACCGTAATTAGGTGCTGAATTTACGATTCTCAAAATGCTGGTTAGGAAGGTAGAGATTGTGATGAACTGTCATTTTTTTATAGGACTAACTTAAATTGTGTCTGAAAGTCTTCCCTGATTGTTTCTTCTGCTTGCTTATCATGTTTGGAGGTGCAAGAATGTTTCATAATTAGGAATCAGTGTTAAATGTAAATCATAGGCCAAAGAGAATGCTATAGGCCTGTTCAAAAGAATAATCTTTAATCTGTAATTCAATGTTTTGAATTTCACGTCAGGATCTGCCATCAAGTATTGGTTAGAGCTCAGATTCTAAGCTGAATGTACCCTAGATCTGTGATAATTTTTAAAAATTCTTATTCTTAAAAGAAATTCCTAGAATCCATAATGGACTAATATTATATATTGAAACTCTTCAGTAAGTGAAAATATAATCACTTATACAGTTGATATGTCCTTTCTTGTCCAAATTTGTGGTTATTATTATCCAAAGTTTGATAGTTCCAGCATAAATTCAAAGTTCAACGTCTGAAATGATTAGGTCAAAGAATGCATGTTTTAAATGATTGCTTGTGGTTTAATTGTGTGCTTATATAATATATGTTATATAGGTTACTTTTTGCTCATCTATTGCTCTATCATTCGTATAAGACCCATGTCATAACAAGGTTTATATCAAGGTTTGCCATCTCCTATCGATTGGCGTGCCGATCCTAGCTCGAACCGGTATGTGTTGGTACCAGCATATCGTATGTCGGTGGTGCATCAGTATGTAGCATTTTTGGGAAATTGTCCAGAAATTTGCTGAAAAATTCCTTTAACACTTTTTATCCTAATTTAATGCAAATTCAATTCAATTTCAATGAGTAAACTGCAAATGAGTCATAAACTTGATCGTTAATGATAGTAATTAACGAATTACTATCATAAACTTAACCAATAGTAATTATCGGGTTTTAGCATGAGTTAACGAATTTATCTTTTTTGGATCATTGAGGAGCAACTTTGTTGCATAGTCCACCTTTGCTTTCGTTAAACTTGATCGTTATCAACCTGTATTAATTGACAATGGTTGGATTCTGACCATATTGGTCCACTGTCTCCCGTGACTGACGTTCTCGTTGCCTCCCTCGATCGTTTCACACTACGGTCATGTGTGGAGCTGCAACAATGTGGAAACCGTTGGCCATCACTCCTCTCGCGAGTGTAACAGACGAGGATGAGGAACTGACGAGGAAGGGAGGGAGCAGTCAGACCATATTCCTCTCCGCTCGCAGGCCTTCCCTTGCTCCTATAAATGTAGCAGGGAACATCACAGAGAAGGGGTGAGGAAGGCTGTGCGAAGAAGACGTGAGAGATCTCATACTCCTTTTGATATCTCATGTATTCCATATTTCTGTGTTCTTTTGATAGCCTTTTATGAGATTCTGAAGCTACAGTTAATGCATATTTTCATGAGTCCTCATTTCTGATTGTATGAATTTTTCTTTATTTCTCATCTGCTGTCAATTAAGGATGCTTGCTCAGCTTCTTCTTATGTTCCTATGACCCAGGAAGCTTGGAAAGTGAAATTTTCATCAAATGCATTTGTATCGAAGGTAATTTGTTCAATTCTAACCTTTTAAAAGTAATTTTCTATCACGTTGATATTTGTTTTTGTAGCCCATCCAAACATGTTTGTTCTTGAAATAATCGTGGATATATGATTATGACTGCTCGTATTTACCAAGTGCACGACTGTTTAATGTAAGGACCACTGCCGAATGATTTGGAATGGCTGCATATGCAGTCCCATATACTCAGCTGGCCACTTATAAGTAAAATATGCGACCACAAGACTGTTCAGTCTCATATGCAAAATGCCCACTTGTACTGCTTTTGTCTCATAAGGCCTGCACATTGCTAGGATTCTCTTTACTATTACAACTACTGTTTTTTTTTTTTTTGGTGTTACAACTGTTATTGTCTCTTCTAACTCTACCTATTTCTTGTGAATTGCAAGTTTTCAGATTAGCATATAATACTAATATCTATTTATTTGAACATCATAATCATATAAGAAATAGATAACTGGTTGCATATTTAGAATGGTATTTTTTGTTGGACCATTTGATATCATACATTCCTGTAGCAGCGTATATGCCCATACATTATATGCATCATCTGACCTCTTAATTTTCTGTGGGAAGTTTACTTGCCGAAGACTGTGCTTATGCTTCTTTCATCTTCCCTAGCTTCTTGCGTCATCACTCCTCGCAAAGTCTCTGCAAATTCAGTATGATAAAGGAGATCCCAATTCAGTCTTCAGCTGGTTAGACAGATGGACATCCACCAGTTTCTGGCAGCCAATTTCCAAGTCAAAAAAGGTTATTGATTCAAAAGGACAGACAAATCGGGACAACTGTAATATGGGCACTGAATCTGGCAAATCAAGGCGCAGTGTACGAACCAATCCTGCATCGAACATAGGAGGTGGTCAAACAAATGCCAAGTATGAGCCTGAAAGAACGAAAAGGAACCTGAAAAAGGTGCCTAATCCTCCTGCTGAAACAGTACAGCGACATCCACAGTCTGAGGTTGAAAGGGTAAAACGCAACTTGAGAAAGATAAAAGATGCATCTGAGCAACCAGAGGTTGAAACTCAGAAATCAAATACCCGTTTGAAAAAGGTGGATATCAGCTCATCTGACACCCTAGACCAAGGAATTGAGGAGTCCATCGAAAAACCAGAGGAAAATATTAATCCAACACCTAATGTAAAAGCTGATACTGAAACTGCTGTAGTGCCTGTCACAGCTGGACCAGTTGATGTGCTGATTGACGATAACGAAGGCAGCACCTTAGTGGTGAACGGGGATCTAAGCTTGATGGAAGAACAGTTCTGCCATGAAAACCAGAAAACCAGCAAAAGGAGGTCTTCCTTCTCGGCAAAATCAGATGCTCCTGTGCTTCCCAGCTATATGTCAACAACAGAATCTGCCAAGGCAAAATTGCGGGGACAGGTATCGCCCACTATTGTATCGGAGTCAGATGAGAAAAATGGTTTTATCCGTCGTCATTCATTGCCATCAGAGATGAATTCGTCTAGGACAAAGCGATTAATCCAAGCTGGTGGCAAGGGGGAAATCGGCAGAGATGTAAATGGTATGAAATTTAATCCTTTTCTTTTAGCACTTTCATTTTCAAATTACTATGTAGTTATTTTTACGACTCGTGCAGACAGGGCAATTAAGGTAGGATGGAGGCGATGATATTTGTGTGGCGCAGTGCAGCAGGTCTTTTATTTTTATTTTTTTTTAATTAATCGTCACGTGTTATATAAACCGTTGTAAACGATCGGTGTGTGCGGCATTTGTCCCATAATGTAGCGCTTTAGTCGTAAAAATTTGCTTTCTCCTTATATTCGTTGTCCAACTGCTTCTGCCTTTGTTAGTGGTATTCCACGGTCGAGAAAGATTGCAATCTTGTTTGGTCACCCGTGTAAGATACATAGTTTAGAAGTCATCCAAGTACACGAAGTCATCGAAGTCCTAAAACTCAACTAACGTGAAACCATTCTATCGCATTCTAACGTTTTATGTTTAAAATTGATCCTGCACTCTGCTTAGCCGTCTAAGTTCCGACGCGGACATTGTGCTTAATTTATATTCTCGGGGGGTTTTACTTGAATTCTCGACTGACGGCCATCCATTTACCCAGGAGATACGGAGCCATTTAGTCGATGGGAAAAATAGCATCAAATGTACATGATCTACCCTAGACTAAGCATCTAGCTGGTTAGGCACAATTGCTGCGTCTTCATGGTTCTTACAGTAATGGTTTACAGGAGATAGCTGGTCAAGTTCATCTTTTCAATTAGTCTTTCGGACCCACAACATTGCTAAAGGCGACAAATTTTACTTACGAAGAAAGAATGGCAATGGAGAAATCTCTGAATAAGCAACTCATTATCAGACAGTCAAATTGTCACATTGAACAACACACCTATTTGATAAGAGTGACAACCAACAACCTGTAACAACCACCATTCTGACAATTGGATTAAACAATGAAATTCTTGAAATGGAATTTTAAAGTGTCTAAACAGTCACTAAACCTTTGTAAGTAATTCATTCATTTCCTCAACATTATTGGTTAAAATTTATAAGATGACCATGTATGCATATATGGCATTCTGTGTCTACCAGAAAAGATGGAAATGTAACCAAGTTCTTAATAGAGGATACAACATGACATAATCTTTGACAGCATGCGTTGTTTAATTAGTACACTTGAATGTCCACTATATATATCTTACAGCAGAACCAATATGCTTGAATAAACTTGTATTTTCTAATAAAAAAGCATGACCACTCCAATCATCAGACAGAATAAACTCCGCCGTTCTTCTCTTCTCCTTTTCCTTTATTTTAGCAAATAAAACTCACAGGCTATATCTTTTTAAAATTAAGTACCGCAGAATCATCGCCAGACATGTCTGTATTGGACAGACTGAAAAGCAATATTTGGAATAAAATTAGGTTTGTTCTAACCAATCAGAGAAAGACTTACATATGATGAAATCAAGCTTTGAACTACTAAACCTGTAAGGAATCAATAGCATAGTGCCCAATGGGTCCGTTTTAGGTTATTACTTTTAACTAATACTATGAAGTGAAACAAAGTGTATATAAACATTTGAAATCCTATCTCACAAATCACAATATTGTCAAAATTAACTTGGGAACATTCAAGAGGATAAGCCACAAGTAGAAAAATATTAGAAGATTGAAAGCTTCAAAAGAATAACCTTTTGAATTCTAGCTCGTCTCATGGTCTAACCTTGATCTGGGACCCTTTAGGACTATAATATTGGTTGCAGGGACTTCATGATTTAAGATATCTGCACCAGCAAAAAATTTAGCGAGTTAGTGATAATTTTCTCATTATATAAACCAACCAAGAACAAGGTTCTTGTATAACAAGAAATTGTAAAATGAGAAGCAGATATTGGACCACAATGAGTTCCACAAGCAGAATTATCACTACATGCAATGTAAAATCACATTATTCATAATGCTAGATTCCATAATAAAGAAGTCGACACTTAAATCCCCACCAATTCAGCAAAAATGGAGCAAATCAAGCATAAGGCATATGACACAACTATGACTATAGTTTATGACAATTGCTTAAAAATGAAAAGCAAATAGTGTATGATAGTTGTCAATGATTTTTCGGAGGATATCAACCAGTTAAGCAGATAAAGGCTCTACTGTATGTGATGAAATTTAGCCTCTTAACTTTAACTGTTATGTTAACAAGAAGATCAGGTGATGCGTGTTGATATTAAATGCTAGAGAATTGGCCAGATGATAATGGCCATTTGTGTTAGTACAGAAAGAAAGAGAAAAGGTACCTAAAACCAGCCGAAAGTTGCCAATTCAACCAAAGGTTATTTTGGTAAATATAAGTCAGACAAACATGGTCTGATGTCTTGATCAAAAGAATTTCTGAATATCTTTTGAATACCTCCAATTTTAATTTATGCAACAGGGGCTCCTGGTCAAATTGACTGGAAAGATAGATTAGGTAGAAAAAGTACTAAATGTAAATAATAAGCACAAATTATGTCAGAGGCACGATGAGCAGTCTTGAGAAAAAAAACTCCTACTAAATAACAAGCTAGTCCATAATATAAGGAGTATTAAAAAAATCATGACGGACAATAAGGAAACTGAGATCAAAATGTTGTATCTAACAGTTCTTAAGGGACAAAATAAAAACACTATAGAAAAGTTTTGCAAAAGATTGAGGAAGGCCATTTATATAACTTTCTTGAAGAAGTTTAAAGAAGGTTCAGCAGTACATTTTTAATCTTAAAGAATTTTGATGTTTATATAAAGAATTTTAGGGTCAAATAGTTTGCACAAACTTTGTTGTGGTGGCCATGATTAACTACTTTTGGCTGATTATAATTGTAACCTTTGCTAGGATGTGTGTTACCTGATATGCATTAAGATTGACAAATGGAAATCTTCACAAGGAATGAGAACTGTAAAGTGAATTAATTGCATGTACTTCTATGAGTTATTATGGTTTCAATGATAATGTTGCAAATCAGCAATAACTTTGCATTCGTCTGGAACATATTCTGACGTAATCATTGGCAAACGATTTGCTCAGATGAAAAAGGTATACCTATCCTGAATGTTCAAATAAAAGTTTTTGTGGAATATAAAATTCATATACCTTAGCATGTAGGGGCAGTACACACAACTTTATGTCATGTTGGTTGGTAATATCTTCGCCTGGGAAACAAAGGGTTGAAAGTTATAGTTGTATTTGCATGAGCATAATTCCGAGTCCGAGTTAAGAAGAATGAACAGCTAAGGCGATTGTGGGGCTTAGGCATTTCAGGTCGTCTCCTCGTCCAAACACATGAACTCCAGGTGGCATTTGAACAACATTACCAGAAACCAGTTACCATATAAGTTAAAGATTTACATCAAGAAGGATTTAGAAACATGATCAAACAAATCAGAAAGCATGGTAAAGACAATCAAAGAAGCAGACAAAAAAAAGGATAGGAAAGCGCTTATTGAAAAAAAAAAAAAACAACAACAACAACATCTTTAAATTCACCAGAACGGAAAGATACACGCCACCACCACTATACTCGAGAGTCAAGATACCGTGAACATTCACATGATTTATCGTATTCACAAGCATGAAGCCACTGCACCGCATGTTGAGCCAAGAAATAGCAAAATACAATCAAGAAACCATCACCACGACCCTAAGACAGTATTTACAAGCACGAAGCCAACGCATATTTAGCCAAGAAAAAGAAAACTACCAAGAAACAATCACCAAGATCCTAAAACAGACAAAATATGCAAAGATTTGAAGACGAGGAGTAGGGTCCAGGATTCCGTGCAAAAAGAAGGCATCAAATGGAACGATCCAAGCACGGTAATGATTCAGCAACTCACCGCCACCAACGCAGACAAATAAAGCCCAACGTACTCGCAAAGCCTGCGGCTAAGGCGCCAGAGAGAATCCGCCCGTCGGTAAACAATGCCGCGACGCCAAGCGTCCCGAGGCCGGAGGCGGGCCGATCGAGAAACGGCAGCCACATCGCTGGCGACGGGTGTGGAAAGAGGGAAACGGCTGGGATGCACGGTAGTGGAAAACGGAAAGAATGAGGAATGACATGCAGTTTGCCAGAGAGCAGTGAAGCGACGAGAAGAGTCGAGAAGGGCCTCGATTTATAGAGATGCCCATCATAGGCGATGGAGTGGTGACTGGTAACTAACCCTCCTCGACCTCACATCTACTGTGGACGCGTCATCGGACGGATAGGATCAGGACTTGGAGCGAGGGAGCGTCGCTTACCCGTTTAGGGAGGGGGCCCGCTAGGATCTGATGTAATGAGGTAAAAACGGATCCGATATCCTTCTCGGGTGGAGCCTTTCTCGATCCGACCCGGAAGGTCCTTCCAACCGACCTTGAGCCGACCACGGCCGTCGTCTCCCGGCTGTAGCCTCGCGAAACCCCCCACATCCCAACCAAGAAATAGGAACCAGAAGGAAGAGAGTGAGGGAAGAGATGGCAGATTGGGAACGGAAAGCGGAAAGAGGGAAAAGGGTGACACTGTTTATGAAAGGAGAGAAGATATGCAAGAGCAAGAAGACGAGACGGAGACGAAAGAGGGAGAATAGACGGCGGAAGAGAGAGGGAGAAAGGTTCTAACCTCTGGAACGGAATCCCGGTGCAGCGATTGACAGAAGCGTAGAGCGGTCTTCAAATAACCGGATGAGGGGAATGAAGTGGAGAGTCGCGGGGCTCGACGCCAGTGATCTTTCTGCCAGGGCCTAATAAGCGGCCGCTTCCCGTTGGTATTTGCGGGCGATGGCACCGCTTCCAGTGACAGCTGGATGGCGTCGGATAGGGATCCGACCCGATAGGATGTGTGGAATAGCAAGAAAACACGTCCGGTGGAAGTCGGATCGGATGTTGTTGTGCAAAACGCTAATTGCTTATAGGGTCATCGGATGTGAAATAGTTAGCATATATCTTTCGCTTTCAAATTTGCTATATTTTGTATATCACGGTTGTTTGGTTGAACATAAGCCTTCATGCAATCATAATCAACAATCATTGATATTGGAAGAAGTTATTGGTGTCTTGATTAGTTCAACATTATGCATAGAATTATCTAAGATATCTTTGAAGTGAAAACATCGAGCACCTAAGATGTCACATACATAAAAATTGAGGTTAAAAGGAGTTTTCTGATTCGATTCATCCGACGCTCAAGTTAGTAATCCGAAATATATAAGTATGGATGTGAATGGTAAAAAAATATATCCGTATCTTTTCATTTTGTTGGAGATGGGCTTTTATACTTGATCGTAAAAGAGCTAAATATTCTATAAAATATTCTGTATTGAGGCAACCACTAACCGCCTCCAACAGTCTCCCCTTGATCTCTTGTCCACGTGAGCGATAAGGGAGAGATAGTCTATAGCCATCTCCCTTGGACCCCTGCCCATATGGGCATGTGGGTAGAGAGTGACTTTCGTTTTCTTCTTCCATCTTGGGCACCACGTGATGGTTACATGTCGGATGATAATTAGCCGATGACATACTCACTATCATTTGTCCCTCCCTAGTTGATCTCTAATTCACATGGACAATAAGAGGGAGTAACCTATAATCACATATCTTGGATCCTTGCCCACCTAGGCAGACGACTCGACCCCCGCCTCCGCCTGAGGTGTGGGGATCAAGTTTCCCGACCACTGCCTTTGCCCGAGGCATGAAGGTCAAAAAACTCAACCCTGCCTTCACTGAAGCGTGAAGGTTGGGAAGTTTAACTTTCGCCTCTGCTCAAGGCATGGAGGTCGAAAAACTTGACCTCGTCCAACTAATACACGTCCTTCAACGATATGAGAAGTAGGTTGATAACATATCACCATCAGTAGCATTGGAGGAAGTGATCCTGGGCGGACATGGTAGACAAATTCATATTAGATGACATAAGATGCATGATGAACTAGATGTGCAAGATGAATTAAACATGCCACTAGGCCTACAATTGATCAAAGAAGTATGATCTCGATGTGCTAGATGAACTAGACGCTGCACTTCGAACCCTTTTGGTAAAAACCCCAAAGCATGCCTCGAGAGGCTCAAATGATAGAGAGTACGTTGTCAACTAATCATTATCCGATATGCAACCACCACATTGTGTCTAAGGTAAAAGAAGAAGACGAAGGTCACCCTCTACTTATCTACCCATGTGAGCAAAGGTCTAAGATAGATAGTTGTGGGCTACCCCACCTTATTGCCCACGTGGACAATAGGCCAAAGGGAGGATGTTGAAGGCGGTTAGAGGCTACCTCATTCTAGAATATTTCATAGAATATTCTATTCCTCTACGACTAAGTATAAAAACTTATCTCTAACATGATAAAAAAAGAGGTTTTTTTTTTTTGTCATTTGCATTTGTACTCATATACATCTAATTACTAATTTGGGCATCAGAGAAATCGAATCGAGATATCTCTTCCGACCTTGGTCTTCATGTAAATGACACATTGAAGGCTTCATATTTTCACCTCGGAGACACATCCGATAACCGCACATGTACGAGTTTAAACCACGTCAAGCTGACTAAAGTATCAATAATTCATCAATCATATTGTTTCACATAATGATTTATTACATAAATCAATGTCAGTTAAAACATAAAGCTTAATTTTATTTAGCTGAAAGATGATGATGCCAATAATTACATTATCAAAAATTACCTGAAAGAAAAAAAAGAAAGTTGACATTGCAGAAACCACGGGCGAAATAATAATTTATTGGTGTGATTTATGGTTAAAATAGTGGCATGACTTATTACATGTCATTTTAATTTATGTTATAAAAGCATGGCTGTAATGCAAAAACGTCAACCATACAATCGTAACGCGGCCACGCCAGTCATGTTAAATAGCATAGGCCGTCGCGTCGCGGGGCTGCGTCACGTGTCCTAAAAAATCCCTTCCCTGCGCGACTCCCTTGCGCATCCCCATCCCAACTGCTTCCCTTTGTCTCGGCCACCGAGCGAGAGGGAGAAGAATGGCCTTGCCTTTAGCCACGGTTACTCCTATTCTAAGTCTTCGACGACTCCAAGCTCCTCGAAGCAACTGTGACGAAGCCGCCGCTGCAACACGGCTGTCGGGCGCTCGCGAAGCTGCTCTTTTCGGTCTTAAGTTCCCTTGCTGCCGAGCGACCGCCGTATGGGATCGACGTCCCCTAATGGTGGAGGAGGGAAGACCGGCGGCAACGGCGAGGATCGTTACGGTGGTCGGGGACGGAAGCGTTAGCCCGTTGAAGAGCACTCCGTGGGAGCAGGTCATGCGTCATACTGTGAGTGATTCGATGCCTTTTCCGTTCTAAATCTTGTTTATCCGTGGATTTATTTATAATCATTCCATCGATTTACTCCGTTCAGCCGATTAAGACACAAACTCTGTTTTGAAGATATTGGCATGTCTCTTCATTAAGAAAAATGATGAGATTATCAACCCTCCCTTCTACAACCGAAAAAGAAAACGAAAAAGTGGAGGTGGGTGTATGTCCCTACTGGCACAAATTAGCATTACCAATTGAGAAAAGTTGCCTGTTGTGCTGATATACCTCTTGCTAAGAGAATGATGCAGATTGTGGCCTAAGAAAAAAACGGGGAACATACAGTTACAGGTGGCGCATCACCATCTAAATACAAATTCAAAATCAAGATGTACTCTGGCTACGTTTCCTTCTGCAATTTCAGGCGGTACTTCATGTATTGGCTGTTAGATCTGATTGAGATGTGATATATGATAAGAACTCGTTATAATTATTGAAATGTCTACAATTAGTTCATCAGATACATGATTCCAATATGATGAGAAAACAAATTTCATTTTTTGTTTAATAATTGTTAGATGAGCGATTAAGATTGCACTGATGAGGTGGTTTGCTAAATAATCAGTAAGGGATTGATCAAATAGAACGCATAAATTCATCTTCTGAGTGATTGAACCCTCCCAGGAGTAGTGAAGAATAGTAATAGTTGAACAGAATGAACAGCCAAGGAAGGAAAGTCTTTTTTCTTTTCTTCTTTTTTTTTTCTAGCCTAACAATCCCTTTTACATGTCAGGGAGAGGAAAGTAAATCTGGCTATGATTCTACTTAATCTCCTTGATTGAACCTTTTCTGACACAGATTTTGGATTCACTACCAACCTGGCAAAAACCTGACATGAACTTGTGACTTATGTCAACCTAGAATGGATTTATGTAATGAAAGCACTAACACAACTGAACTGATTGAATTCAATGTCGATGGGCAAGGCTCAGGGATTGGCTTTTTACCATGTTTTTAGAATATATAGTCACAAATTCTTTCTCGGCAATTGTCTATCTTGAAGATATTGAGAATGTTATCAATATAAGGAATGAGTTAATGTAGTCAGGTCTGATTAGGGAAGACCAAAGTCAGGGTTGAGTTAATAGTAGAATTATGTTTTAGTACAGTCATCAAGGTACTTAAATAGAAAATTTCATGGCAATGCTTATTTGTTGGTAAAAAGGTCTACAAAATGTTGCATCATAATCCATTTTTAATTTCAGATAGGAGTTCAGTTGATGAGACTGTCAACTGTTGCTTGTGTCATACTAAGGCGTTTTAGTTGGGTGAAAAAATTCTGTAGTTCATCAAAAGATAAAAAGTGAATTTGAGCAAATAAGATTGTGTGCGAGTGTCATAAAATCTTATCCTATCTTTCTTTTTTCTTTCTACCTATTATCTTGACTTTCGTGCCATAAGAATAAAACCAAAAGACTTTCTATATTCTTTCCTCTACTGTTGACTATTTCAGTTGACTGCTAGAAACTATGTATTATCTAATTCCATGTTAATGTCTTCCCAAGCAGCCCATTCAGACCTGATATATCTTTTTTATACATTTTGATCCTTGAGCATTCTAGTTTACATAAAAAAAGTCAATTACTAAACCAGCAGATGTAATAAAAGACATCGATTAGTAAAATCTCTGCTTGAGTTAACCAGCAAAAAACAACAATTGTTAACGAAGCATTTAGAAGTTCATGGATTGTTAGAAGCTTATGAATTTAATAATGTGGTAACTTGCTTTATATAAATATATATATATATATATATATATATATATATATATATATATATATATATATATATATATTCTCTAGATACTTGATTCAGTATTTATTTCTCAGTCAATACTTAAAATCACTTATTCCAATATTTTGATGACCTGAGTTAGCCAAAACAATCTCGTAATTTGAAGCAACTGAGCTAGTCCCTTGCCAGCAATAAAATCTATGTTCAACATATTTTATATTGTAGGTAGAGTTCAAAATTCAACCAAATAACACTAGCTAAATGGTGAATACCTTAACAAAGTTTGATCCATTTCAGTTATATATTTATCATGAAAAAAGAAAAGTTTGATGAGTTGTCTATCTTGCAATTTATTGTCATCAAATATGTACTCAAGATGAGTTGTCTATCTTGCACTTATTGCAAAAAATATTTTGATGCATATAGTTTTCAACGATTTCAACTGTAAAAGGCATGTGTTGGTTGTAGTATTATTGGAAATAACAAGGCATCCGACATGATAATTGCCTTTTTACTTAGTGGAACTTAATATAAATTCTTAAAGCAATTTGGTGGCTTACTGATTGTCTTTTTTCTGTTGGGTCTTCTTGTAGTCAACTCGTCTAAAGTGGGTGGATGAAGGAATTGAAATGGTTGTATTTAGTGATAAGGCAACTCAGTTTAGTGATACTCGGCATGAAAATCTTGTGAGGGAACTGCTATGTTCTGATATGTTGGTTCATGTCGCAATAAATGATCAGGAATCCATTGAATGGCTTCACAAAAATAGTGATAGTGTTCCAAATATTATATGCTTTGAATCATCACCAGATCTAAGAAACAAACTTGGAGGATCATTCATTCACAAAAGAGGAGAAGAAAACATGTTCAACAGACTGGTCAACATAGCAAAAAAAGGAAATAGAAGTGAATCAACAGAAGTGCTTAAGACTGTATCAGGTGCTTGGGAGAGGTATAATGCTGATGATATTAGGTTTTGTTTGCTTGTTATCATCAATTCTTATGTAAGACCTGTTTCTGTACTAAAAAATTTAAGGGCTAAAGGACTATCCACTCTTAATTGTATGATTAAAAATTGCGGATCTCAGATGCTAAACTGTTTATTTGATCCCAACTGTAGAAAAGCTCTTCAGTGTTTGAACTCCTGTTCTCCAACAGATCAGGTTTGTAACTACCGCTGCATTGCCTCTTATGAGAGCCCATACCTGGAGGCATTTTCTTTGTGTGTGTTGCAAAAGAACAATTGTCTTGAGTTAGATGCAGAGATCCCAAGCAAGCCAATTGTGACTCCATTGTATATGTTTAGAGGAGAGTTGTTGAGCCATGAAGTTGCAGAAGACCTTTTCATCGGCTGGTTGGATAATTTAGAATGGAGCTGGCGGGTCATAGCCGGCCAAAATCCTGCATATGACCAATTCCCTTGTCAGTATCAATTATTTTACAGGGGAAAGGCTAAAGGGTCATTTTGGTATGAACCAGTGTTTCAGGTCCGAACTCAAGAAGGGACATTGGTATGGAGACGAAGAAAGTATCGGGTTAGAAGAGCAAGTGTTCCTGGAACATTTTATTTCAGCGTATTAGATAATGGGGTAGTTTCTAAAGAATTTTGGACAATAATAGATGTTTGTGACGATCTCAGCTGGGGTTTATTTCAGTATAATGGGGCAGCTCAGGTGGCTGGACTGTCGTATACTGGGGCTGTGCTTGTTAGTCCAGACGGAAATTTTAAACCTGAATTGGGAGGACAAAGGCTAGTATCTGCCTTGGAGAAATGCAGTATCATGGACTGGGAGCTATACGGAGTTGATAACTGTTCATGCAATAATC
The DNA here is from genome assembly GCA_004837865.1 of Musa balbisiana. Lineage (NCBI taxonomy): Eukaryota > Viridiplantae > Streptophyta > Magnoliopsida > Zingiberales > Musaceae > Musa > Musa balbisiana. The sequence continues at coordinate 39,524,379 of CM017195.1, read as the reverse complement.
CACCATTAGGAATTCCTGAGGGTTCGCGTCTGCACTCAAAGATTGAACTGAGGAATCAGAGGTGGGTCTCTCAGCAGCTTGGATAACAAAGCATTTAAAGCAGTTCTAGAGATATCAAAGGTTGAACGGAGGAATCAGAGATGGGTTTCTCATCAGTTTGGACAAAGAGGGTTCTAAAGTAGTTCAAGAGATAACAATAGAGTTATTACCTCAAAGCGAGTTAACAGTTTCGTATATCATGCGAGTCATAAGGAGATCAGTGGTTTTTGGGTCATATACTTTTATCTTTGAAAGGATCAAGTGAAACTTTTCTGTGTTCCTTGAGATATTTGCAGTTATGATGCATTAAGAGTCTTCTCTCAAAGGAAGTATATAGGAGGCTCTTCCTGAAACCCTGCCATTCATTATATTCTTTCAGGTACTTGCCCAAACTCTTACATTTTCTTTTTTACTCACCCTATATTAATACATTGAAGCATATGAGTAAACCATTGATGTGAGTTACGTGAAATGTAGAGTAACTGAACGTTGCTTTGTTAATTTTTTGCATTCTGTTTCAGACTTGAAAAACTAGATCGAGCTAAAATCATGTTTAGCAGGTGTTTTGGTAAAAATAGATGCATGACTAATTTGTCAAAAATCTAAATTTAAAGCAAAAGGCTCGATCGAATGTCGTTACTACACCTGCTGGTGCAAATTGTAGAATGCCATCTGTGGCAAAAGACATCCTTCATCTTTGGAGTTAAGACTCCAAGAACAGCTTCATGTGAGCATGGAACCATATGCCAACCGCCCTGCTAATAATGCTGATAACTGGCTTTGTACGTAGATCATCATTCTTAGAATGCAGGCATCTGCTGAGGCACTGAAGCGTGTTAGTCATACTCCTTCCATGTATACAGAGGAGCTTAGAGGGGCTATGCTGGGCGATTTAACCAGAACTTAAGGCTTCTATAACGAGGAAGCAGAACCAGAGATGGTGGTTTGTCAAAGAATCTCATCGAGCTTCAGGCTGCTTGTTCTTTCTGCTTACTATGTAGAGATTGACTGCTTAACCATTAGTTCATCTACTACTCTTTCAGTGCGAAAAAGTGACTTTGTATCGCTACTTGAAGCAATGAATTTCGTCGAAGTGTCATCTCACGTCACCACCGATTAACTGAAGATGACACGGAGAAGACATGTTTATGTGCAATCACTATGTTTTCTTGGGATAGTATTGTGAACTTCTCTGAGCGACCGTCATGTTTCTTCAGTGTTCAGACAGCAGTGTCAAAGTAGATCGAGGACAGTTGGGAGGGAACGATGTCCTGTGACATTTCCAATTTGTTTTATGCTCGGTATATGCTTTTTCTTTTATTTCTTTTTTGGGGCGCGATCTCCGGTGGTTTATGGTTTGCCCTCTTCTGTGCGAACGCGTTGGTGGCTATCGCCAGCCAATACTGTCGGTCGGCAACAGTACGATCTCGCGGCTTGTATTATGATGACTGACTGAATATGAAACGACCCTTTTGGAATCCGAACACCGATTGGGGCTTTCAACTCGGCCGTTGCATGTGAACCACAGAACACGCGTATAGCTCCGACTCCGCGTGTCCACCATGGCGTGGCGCAACCGGCTCATTAATTGCATCATCACTGTTTGACGCCGTCAAGCTTTCGACCTTTTGGACTCCCAAGCCTCACATTAAATGGACTGCAACAAACTCACCGGCTTGACTCTCTCTCTCTCTCTCGTCACACGCTGCAGTTTAAACCGGGAGGACCCCCCTCCCCCTTCTCGCTCCAATGTGGATCCACACGTCACTTCCGGCTTCATCTGTTGACAGTATCTCACACTCTCGTTCCGACGTCAATGGCTTCACCTGCCAACTACGTCGATTCAGACTTGATTTACGTCTTCTCTTTTCTCAGCCAACGGTGTCCTTCTGCAACTATAAGCAGAAGAGTTGGGCTTGTTGCTCATCCATCAATCACCTTGCAGCTAGTTGGAGTTTCTCTCATCTCCCGCCAAACCATGTTCATAATGAGTTCAGCAGGACTGCCGATTCTTCTTATCGTGTACTTTATGTCATCGATGGTTGTCATGCGCCCATGTCTGTGTGGAGAAGCGACGACGATTGCCGATGCTCAGAGGATCAGCGATGATGGTATGTAGTCCAGTACTGTACTTGCGAGTTGTTGAATTGTGAGGTTAGGAGCTAATAATGGATGTGTTTCTTTGGATGCATGTAGCAAAGGCTGTAGATCAAGGGGTAGCGTATGTGCTTATGGCTGTGGCTCTCCTTCTTACCTATCTCGTCCATTGACAACTGGTCGGAAAGTCCTCCTGCGATGGTATCTTGTTTTTAATGCTGTAATATCACTTACTCGGTGGGGATTTAGGTTGGTTCTACGTGAAAACTCGCGTGTAATTTACCGAATAAACAAACTTCAGGCATGGAGCATCCTACGTACAGCGTTTTCTCGACACACTCGATACGCATCAGTTCATCCTTTAAACGAGGCTGCACTCGTTGATTATTGCAGTCTCGTTTAGCATAGAATCGGTTCCAAAGCATTCCTGTGAGAGGTGCAATCACGAAAACTTCAACTTACCAGAGATAAAAGCTTACTAAGCTCTTCGTTAGCCGCCAGTTCATGGCATAAAGCGTAACCTCTTTGATGAAAGTATTTATCTTTCTTTTTTTCCCTCTACTTTAGTTTAGATAAACTGATTAATGAAAGTACTTGATAAAAGCGTAACCTCTTTGACGAAAGTATGAAACAAGGCATGGAGCTGTCCAAACTGAGCCGCTTTCGGACCCGAAACTCTTTGCCTGACAGAGATGCTTTTTCTTTCTTGGGATGAAAATTAGGACCAAGGTAAAAAGCTATAGCAAGTTAGAAGACACACACACACACACCAAACAAAGTAGCAGTCGAAGACAGTATGTGTTGCTCGGTTTTAACCTTGTTATCATGTCACGCCTCAAGTTTAAACAGTTTCATAGTGGGTAAAATTTTGGATAATGATTTAATGAGTGCATTACTAATAATCTGAACATAGACATTTTGTGAGCGTGCAATTTGATTCCAACATGTTAAGAAAGACCAATGTGTTTGGGCCGAAAACGAGATATCCGCTCGAGGTGCGACACAGGGGCCATGCGTCTAAAACCAGACCCTGGACAAACAAAAATACTTTGTTATGTCAACCATCAGAAGAAACCAATACAAACAAATGACCAACTTCGAGACTAATCATGCAAATACACATCTTGTCATGAAACTCTAGAATCTAAACGTTTGGGTAAAATGGGGAGTTAAATAGGATACCAATGAGCTATTCAAACATAGTGGAAATACAAAGCTTCCTCAGCCCCCAACCACATCAAGTGTCCCAAGTTTCTGCGGTACAGAACTTGTTATTCCCACACCAACTTAACCACTCCTACTCCTGTTTTAGAACAGCACGTGGAAGTGGGTGCGGTGCGCAGAACCAATCCGAAGCAGCCAATGGATACTCGGGAATCACTCTCTTTCTCAGACAAAGGCCGTCAGGAAGAATGAAGCAGATACGAACCTACAGAACAAGAAAAGCAACAAATTTTGATACCTGATACAGAACAAAAAATAACTAACAAAAAGCACATTACTGCACAACTTTTATCAAGTAGCTGGTTAAATCAGTTCAAGACAACAATCCAAAGGAGTGCTAGTGGAGTTCTACAAGAGGCCCCTCTCCAGCCCCACAAGATTTAATTAAAAGCCCTCTAGCATCGATAGCAGTCGTCTCGAGGGAAAGCAAACTTTCAGCTCCCGGAGGCCACAGCGGCATGATTAGGGAGCACATAATCTAATACCCAACTCATATTCTCAAGTAAAAGCCATCAACTTATTAACTTTTACATCAAGACATTACAGACATAGGCCACAAAATGCATGAAATTGCTAATATTAATGCTAAAAACACCTTATACCATGCAATACTCTTTTGGGGGCCATGCGAAACAATACTCGTAGATACTGTAGCATCAAAAGAATAGAACTCTCCTATGATTCCAAACCAATCCAAGTAGGCTACTCTAGGTTGTCTTCATCAATCAGTAGTTCATTCAAGCTCCAAAGACTACAACAATAACAAGAAGCTGAAATATCTGAACTAACTGGGGACAACTCCATGGATTTTTTTACAAGCTAAGAGTGACCTGGTCCTATACAAAAATATTAAAAGTCCATCCTCGAAACATTTGAAGGGATCTTATGCTGACTACCAAGTACCTAATGCACCACTCTTTTTTGAGGCTTGGGACCTATAGTGAAAAGATTCAATGATATGTAGGCAAAGGCAAATAATACAGTGCGACGATCTAAGATATGACCAAACAATAAGAATTTCTCAACTGCATATTAACACAACTAGCATGGACCACTTGATACACCCCCAAGGGGAAATGTCCTCTGGCTTGAGAAAATATAGGACTCTATTTATTTATTTTTTTATAATGCAGGAGTTACTGCCCTTCTCCACATAAACTTTTTCAGGGGATTCACCCACAATGTTGCGGGCTTGTATCTTATCCCGAATACTTGAACAAGTACATAAGCATGTCTAAAATCAATTAATTTAACATATGTCAAGTTCAAGTTGGGAGTCCAATGCGGCGCAAGCACTTCCACAGGTGAGTTCTTTCAGTATTGACTATTGAGTCGCAGACTTGTACTCATTTCTAAGGCAGAAATCTTGTACTTTCCTCTCAAGACTTCTATACTTTGAAAGCTAACCTACATCCTTTCATTATAAAAGTCCCAGATCCAAAGCAACCCAATTTCATTGAAAGCTAACCTACATCCTTTCATTATGAAATCCCAGATCCAAAACAACCCAATTTCATAATACACAAACATCTTCCAGAAATGATAAGTCTACCAACAACATCCTAGAAAGCTTTATGACAATGATATAAATTTAAAAGATGCTTCGAGAAGTGTCAATCATAATGCTGCTACTAACAATACTAAAATTAACTCAATTAAAGATATTACCTAGACGATAGCCTAGTATATTTTTAATAAAGCCTAACTGATATACTAACAAGTGAAAAAATAACAACCATGACATCAATTAAACTTTAATATATCATCTCTCAAAATAACAAATTTCTTAATACAATCTTCAGCATGTCAGAGTCCTCATTCCATTTTACTATCCCAGTCAGTAACGTAACTCCCCATTTCACTAAAACCTAAAGAGCCACTTGTAAACATAAGCCACAAACAGTAGCCAACACTAATGGAATCTAATGTGCCATGCACATTTTAAGATTTCCAATGAACTACTTCATTTGTTCATTTTGACAAAATAAGAGTGACGACTATAAAATATTGACAAAAAATATAATTCTGTAGAATCAATCAATAATGCAAAACAAAGTCAACAAGGTCACCATTAACCTACCCGCTAAGGTTATCAGCAGAATCACCATCATCACTGTCTTCCTCCTTATCTTCCCTATCCTCTTCATCATCTCCCCTACCCTCCTCTGTCAATTTTGCAATCTCCTCTTGTGCCTTCTCCAATATCTGCCTTTTCTGCACCTCCAAATCCCTTTGGAACTCCTTCCTCATCCTTTCCAGCTCTGCCATCTGCTGCCTCTGATGAACCTCCATCTTCTCATAGATGTCTCCAAACTTCTGAATTGACTCAGCAAGCATCCTAAAAGAAGAATCCGAGCACCTCATGACATTCATCCTCTTTGGTGGGAGCCCATCAGAGTCGACATCCTCCTCATCAAAATCACCGTCATATCTGGTGTTCCCTAGACCGTCTCTCTTCTCATGATTGCCACTACAACGATTCTGATAGACGCTGGAACTAGAAAAGAGATGTGGCTGCTGCCGTCCTGGCAGCGGTGACGGGGATGACATCAAAGCGTCCATCTTCTTAAAATAAGCCCATTTGCTTCCAACATTCCCATCCTCTGCCGTGCTCGGCTTCTCCTTCTTGTACTTGTCAAACCGATTCCCACGATAAGCGTTGGTTCGATTAGCCTTAGAGGCCAGCGAGACTTTCTTGGCGATATCGCTGCCCTCATCCGCTCGGAGGCTCCTCCGACCGTTCTGAGCGAAGCGATCGCCCCACGGATCCAGGAGGTCGAAGGTCGAGGTCCGGGCAGCAGGCTTGGAGGATGGAGCGGAGGCCTCGGGGTTTACACGCGGGGCGAATTCGAACCCCAGGGCGAGTTCATCGATCCTCTTCCGCTTGCCACGGCTCTCGGATGAGGAGTCGTCATCGTAGTCGTCGTCCATGGGCTGATGCATGTCGTTATGCTCCTCCTCGTTGTCCTCCTCTTCTTCTCCTTCTTCGTCCTCGTCAACGTCGGGGTAGCGACGACCAATCGGGGATGGAGGCGGGAGGTCGCGGAAGGGGGCCTTGGAGCGAGGATGGGGAGGGAACCGGGCATCGTCCATCGGCAGAGGGGTAGGGCGAGTGGGAGGAGGGGAAACCCTAGGCTAGGCGTTCGATCCGGGCATTTTAGGAGGCGACGCCGAACGAATGACACACACGATCGATCGATCGCCCATACGAGACTCGCGGGCCGGGTCGGTTTTACGACCCGCGCGACTACCACGAATTTACCTAATTCGGGGGCGGTGGCGTATCTGATCATCGAGATTGAGTCTGTTTTGTATCACGCGAGTCCAACGTCACATCCAATTCAGTAGCGCAATTCGTTCTCTTGTTGCGAATCACCTAACACTGCTGCACCAAATAGTGTAAGAAAAATTAGCCTCACTCCACAGAGGGTCGAAGATCTGTTACTGCGAGGTTTAGTGTAAACCGTGGGTACTTTGAATCAACGGAATCCTAGTTCCACTGCATCGTTACGGCACAGCGATCAGCAATCTGCTATTATTGCTTTTGCGTATGTTACGGAGTCTATCACGTGCATTGGCTTTATTGATGATGATAATAGTTTGGCTTGCTCGAATTCGTGAAATCTGCAGTGTGACGAAGAAAATGTAAACAATAATAAAAGGAAAAACAAAGGAATTTTCACTTGACGACGTTGGAGCAATAATGCAAAGGCAAAGGGTGCTTGGGGACGAAGTTTGTTGAAATTAATAATGGTGTTAAAATCTAATTATAATAGAATTTTTTTAGGAGATGATCGAGAGACTCTCCTAATTATCATCGTAGATTCTCTTCTCTGACCTCCCAAGGATAAAACATTAATTATTAAGAGTATAAATTTATTCTCAATTCTCCCTTAGTCTCTAACTCATCATTTTTAATTGTATTATAAAGGATAAGAAAAAAAAGAAGACGACTCTAGTTCTCTTATAGATCGATATCATTACAACTTTTACATATCAAATAAAAACTTTCTAAACAGCATCGAAAGGTATACATCATAAATTCGATCTATCGTTATTTGATTTTGATTTCTGACCAAATTTTTTTTTCATATAATAATACATTAATCATGATTTTTATGCTAATAATTGGTATTAGAGTCATATTTTTTTTAAATCAAATATCTTATATATGTTTATTAGCACATTTCGCTTACGAAAGATGTTATTGTTTTGATTTATGATGCCTAAACAATCCATATATATTATTAATCTACTTTTCTACTTAGTTTGACTTATCACCTACTTGTGAGCAATATGAGGTTCCTCGTATCTAATTGATGGACCACCATTAATTGCTTGCTGTCGATAATACTATTGTTAGTAGTGATGGCCTCTCGTGGTTGTCAACCTAATTGCAAGTAGCAACCGTATACAGGTGCTACTATATATAGTGAAATCTCCATGGCATGCAATAGTCAACGGCAATCACATGCAAGTTGCTTGTGTGTAATGGCCTTGCAATGGTCGACCTACCTTGGTCATAGGTGATTGTAATAGTGTCACTACTAGAGACAAATGTGATTACTATGGTAATGTCATTGCAATGGCATTTGTTGGCCTAATTGCCATCAATTGGACATCGAATGCCATAATTCTTAGTGATTGCACGATGGACAAGAATAGTTACAACCGAGCGGATGAGTAAGCACAATTGTGCATCGCAATGACTATGAGGGTCGTCGATCAATGCAAGTGCATAGTTGTGCAATGTGATGATCGTTAGTGGTGCATGGCAACATAGGTATTCCGTTTGTGAGGAACCCATGTGTAGTGAGAACAATCATGTATGGGCATGATGAGAGGGGACAACAAAAGAAGTCCATTTCATGATTTATATTTATGTTAATTGGAAGGTCAATTTTTAAAAAAAATACACAGTAATCACTTATTATGTCATCAATAATAAAAGTTAAATTTTTAGTATAATTTGATGTCACAAATCAAGCTTTATGATTATAAAATTTCATCTCACGACTTTATGTGGTCGACTCAATTATCAAGCTACTCAGGATTAATTTTTATGATAACACAATAGTATATTTCTTCTCTAAGGTTAATAAATACTCTATTAATTCTAAGCACATCAAGATAAAATACTTGATAGTTAAAGAAAAAATCCACAAATAATAAATCTCAATTGAGAACTTGAGCACTATCATAATGATTACTAATCAATTTACTAAAGTTTTACTGTCTAAAGAATATATTCTTATAATTGGACTTGTGAGTAAGTTATAAAAGATATAGTGATACATTCTTAGGTAAATGCTATTATTAATATTTTTCTTATTTAAAATTATTTATTTTCTATTTTTATATTTATACATATTATAATTGAATATGATAATATGATTGTCTTGATAAAATAAATATAATGTCTTGATATTATACATGGGTCATTATGAACTATATTAAAAAAACTAATAGTATTATAATACATACAAGAGAGTATGATATGATAATATATTATCGCTATACCTAGCATTTGTAGTTGGACTTACTATAGAATTATTGTACCTATTGAGCTTACTGATTTATTTTAAGATTTATAACAACATATAAAATTTTTTTCAAAATTTTTTTGAATCTAATTAGGTAAAATTATATTTATTTATATTAATTTTAAATATTTTTATATCTTATTAATTAATTGATCAATTGAAATAATATTAAATTATGTGACTATATCTAACGACATGAGATTTTAGATTAAATATTTTTTTTTGAATGATATAGAAAGATAGATTCGATCTATTATTATTATTATTATTATTATTATTATTATTATTATTATTATTATTATTATTATTATTATTGTTATTGGATCTTAATTTTTGATAATTTTTAATATAATAATAATAACATAATTACGAGCATGAAAAAAGCGAGCGAGCGGCGATGATAAAACATCGTCATATCAATCATCATATCAGACTGGAGACTACAGCGTGGCTCGATCATATGTGCGGTTCGCCTGCATCGTCGCACAAATGGTACCGTTCTTGAAGTTACTTTTTCACTGCTCGCTTCATCTTTTCGTTTTTCTGTTTTGGCGGCACCGACACCACCGAAGCGGACGCGATCTACTCGTGCCGACGGCGACAAACACGAAAGCCCCGCCGGCCCGCGCGGGGTCTTTCGTTTGTACCGCTTCGCAACTCCTCCGATTGGTTGGGCATCCATCCTGCTCTGTCCATTTTGTTATTGCCCACTCTTCCAACCCTCTCCTACTACTCTTACCTCAGTAAATATCTTCTAATCATCGCTCTGTGCCACAACGCATATAGTACACCGATAATGACATCGGCTAATCCTTTCTGTGATATTATAAAGTGCGAACCAGCAGTTAAAATGGTATGGTGGGACCGGATCGATCTCCCCTGACATTGGCTAATCCTGCTGTTTGTGGATGTAATATTACAAGGTGGACTATTGTTCGCAGGCCACGGTCCCTGCTGCATGATGTGGCACGTAAACCCAAGTAGCTTTCAGTCCCTAGTTGACGACGGACCACCCAAGCTGGTGTCGGCATGAGTGTGACGGAACAACGAGGAGTTCATTTAGTCTGAGGGTTGGATCAAATTGCACTTAGCGATATGTTCCAGTCTAATCTATTATAAAAAGAAATGAGAGATGAGATACAGGAGCAGCTAGTCTAATCAATCCTGCAGTACTCCGTGATGGGTAGAGGAGCAACAAGATCACCGTTGGAAATATGGTCTTTGGGAGGAGGATACCCCCATTGTTTTTGAAGTTTGGATATTATACATTACAGCTCGTGGTGATAATTAATTTTGATTATAATTCGTTTCAAATCAGAATCGAAACTAAATTATTTTAATGATTTATCGATTCTAAACCGAATTAGAACTGTTCTATTCTATTTCTCATGTTTAAAAAATTGAAACTATGAACCAATGATTCTAGTTTAAATATTCGGTTTGATTTTTTTTATTAAAAAAAAGAAATCTTCATTAAATAGGTATTGATCGATCATCGGGCTCAAACAGTCGACCAACTACGAACGATAGAGGAGCAAATGACTAGTTTGCCCCTCTCGATAGTCATATATATAAATGACTATATTTAAGGATATTTTAGTTATTTTATAATTAAAAAATATAAAATGATAGTTTTGCCCCTTCTACTAATCAAATACCAACTAGTTTTGAAGGCATATTAGGAAAAAAATTAAAATCCTATAAATACCTCTCGATCTCCTCATTTTTCTCTCATAATTAAGCACTCAATCAAGCTTAAACATTCTTAAGCTCTTGAGCTCTCTTGTTGATCCGATAACAAGTGGAAGCTACTACTTCACCATCGAGGAGGCTTTCGAAAATTTGTTCGTGACAACTCAAAAAAGCTAATACATCAATATCGATGTTGAGCCAAAGGAAATTGATACAATGACTAAACTCAAGTTGAACATTTTCAAATTGTACTTTAAAAATGTTTGAAACACCGATAGCTCCTTTCATGTCATATGTAATTACTATAGCCAAATTATCAAATTTTAAAAAGAAGAAAGATATGAAATATTTTGAAATCATATGAAGAAGAAACAACCAACACAAGTCGATACAAAGCAAAGTCAAACGTAAATTTTTGGGTATCCTACTTCTCCTTTTTTTTTTTTAGCATTAGCTAGATTGATTTCGGTTGAACATTTATCTTTTAGTTTTGGTGAAAAAGTTAGATTTTTTTCTATTATTGTCAAGAGACTTTAAATCCCATCACATAATAAATTTCTCGTACCACTCTTACTTAGAACTTTACATAATTTTTATAAAAATAAAAAAATAATTATATAAAATTTTTTAAGCTTTGGACAGTCATATTTATATTTGTACTGATATTTAGAGTGATCACTAGTAAATGCATTCCTACATGAGAATCATTTATCATTAGATAAATAATTATTGGATCATACAAAAATGAATTATTACTTTTAAAGTTTTCGATGAACAACATACTATCGATAATAAAATAATAAAAATAATTTTAGGAGAATATTATTTGTTTTAAAATTTTGGTTTTGATAATGTAGTGACACATACCATTTTTATCTAAAATTATAAGAAATTTATCAACCTGCTTTGGAAGAATATCAATATGATACTGATTTAAATACGATAATAATGTCTATAAAATCAAATTTGATAAATTATTTTTTATGAAATTCTATTAGTTTATTTAGTTGCATGTGTTTTTTATCCTCATTCTAGATTAGATGAATCAAGGGTTATTTAACCACTTATTATGAAACTATAGGAGTAGATATTGATATTGATGATAAAATTAGAGATATTAGAAAATTGATCCGTAACTTTGATGACTATTATTATGCTAATTATAGTAGATAATATGGTACCTCGAACACTTCTCCATTTATGGATCATGTTAGAGGAGGGTAAAATACATAAGGGAGAAAATATATTATTACAAAGATGAAAAAAAAAGAGATCATAGAACTCCAGGCTTCATATGCATGCAACTTCTTTTGAGTTTGGTGACACTATTACATGTATAAAATTTTTATTTGAAATGATAAGCATGATCTATAATAATATTTTCAATCCTTAGTAATGATTGCAAGGCAAATATTAGTTACTTGAGTGTTGATAGTGGTCATGGAACATGTCTTAAACATGGAAGGATAAATCTCGAATGAAACTAAATCAAGCATAACCTTGAAATCAGTTAAAATCCAAGTATACATCGATAATAAAATAATAAAATAATAAAATAATAAAATAATAAAATAATAAAATAATAAAATAATAAAATAATAAAATAATTTTAGGAGAATATTATTTGTTTTAAAATTTTGGTTTTGATAATGTAGTGACACATACCATTTTTATCTAAAATTATAAGAAATTTATCAACCTGCTTTGGAAGAATATCAATATGATACTGATTTAAATACGATAATAATGTCTATAAAATCAAATTTGATAAATTATTTTTTATGAAATTCTATTAGTTTATTTAGTTGCATGTGTTTTTTATCCTCATTCTAGATTAGATGAATCAAGGGTTATTTAACCACTTATTATGAAACTATAGGAGTAGATATTGATATTGATGATAAAATTAGAGATATTAGAAAATTGATCCGTAACTTTGATGACTATTATTATGCTAATTATAGTAGATAATATGGTACCTCGAACACTTCTCCATTTATGGATCATGTTAGAGGAGGGTAAAATACATAAGGGAGAAAATATATTATTACAAAGATGAAAAAAAAAGAGATCATAGAACTCCAGGCTTCATATGCATGCAACTTCTTTTGAGTTTGGTGACACTATTACATGTATAAAATTTTTATTTGAAATGATAAGCATGATCTATAATAATATTTTCAATCCTTAGTAATGATTGCAAGGCAAATATTAGTTACTTGAGTGTTGATAGTGGTCATGGAACATGTCTTAAACATGGAAGGATAAATCTCGAATGAAACTAAATCAAGCATAACCTTGAAATCAGTTAAAATCCAAGTATACATCGATAATTGGATAAAAATGATGAAGTAGAATAAAAAATCACCCGTGAAGATGATAACATTTTATTCAATATATCAATTGAATGGACGATCGAAACATTGGGTATCGAAAGTGATTAAATATTTATAATTTTACTTAACTTTATAAACTTTTTGGTTATGTTATGACACATTTACACTCATACATCTATTTTTCAAAATTTAAAAATAAAATTTAATTTTACATATTATAATTATATTTTAATAAAAAAATAAAAAAAATATTGATTTGAATCGAAACTAAAATCAATCGTATCGAAACCAAAATAAAAACTAACGATTTCTATTCTAGAATTAATACTTGCCATTCGATTCTAATTTTAAATTTTATTAAATTAAAACCATCGATTTCGAAATGGATCATGAAAATTAAGCACAGTAAAGACGTGAGAGGATCATCTTTAGGCCAGCCGACAATTGTATATCTCTCGTTACTACTTTACTTTCAGGGGATAAACCATATCTCGTGCCCTCGTGGTGTCGAATCCTCCCATCGCAGCCGTTGGATCATCCACGGAGAGCTGCCGCCCACCGAGGAAGAAGGGGACGATGACAACGGAGAACGGATCCATAACCGACACGGGCGTCCCGTCCCGTCCCGTTAATGATTAACGAACTGCGTAGAGCATGCAAACTAATAATAATAATGGGATCTGCGGCGGTGCCCAAAGCTCTACGATGTGTGGCATTCCGTTTCTTAATCATCTGAACTACCCGATCCCATATTGGATCATCTAAAATACTTACTTGGTAGTCCCGATGCCTGATGAACGGAAAAGGATTCAAACCCAACCTTACTTGCTCACCCGCAGCTTACTTTATCCTCCTCCCTCCAGTTATCAACACTAGAAAAGGGAAAGAGAGGAACAGGTGCACGAAGAAGATGTGACTGTGGTACGGGGGGAGGAAAGAGGTCATCGAGACCGTCCATTTGAGGAGCAAGGCATTGAGCTGTGATTTGGCTGTTCACCTCGGGTACGCGTCCTTGTATTACTTCGCTCCTGATCCTTTCCCGTTTCATTCATCGATTCTCGGGCCCCGCGTTTCATCCCCCGAGGCATCCTTCGTCCTTCATAAGAAACATACACAACAGCAGCAGCTGCAGCCTCTCTCTCTCTCAGACTCCCTCTCTGTGCAACCAGAGTCGAGCCTTGTTTCAACATAGGAGGATGATGAGATGAAGAAACATGGCAGAGCGAGTCCGTTCTCCTTTCTTCTGCTATTATCCTCCCTCCTCCTCCCTCTCGCCTCGTCCTGCTCGGGGAGCCATGGCCACATCCGGCGGCTGCGGCAGCTCCTCCATGATGGCCATGACGCCGATGACTCAGCTTTCCCCAACCCCCACCTCCGTGACGCCTACATTGCCCTCCAGGCCTGGAAGCTCGCCATCATCTCCGATCCCTTGAACCTCACCGGCAACTGGGTCGGCCCCGGCGTCTGCAACTACACCGGCGTCTTTTGCTCCCCCCTCCCTTCCGACCCCAACCTCACTGTCGTCGCCGGCGTTGATCTCAACCACGGCGACCTCGCTGGCTACCTTCCCCACCAGCTCGGCCTCCTTGCCGACCTCGCCCTCCTCCACATCAACTCCAATCGCTTCTGCGGCACCCTCCCCCGCTCCCTCCGCCGCCTCGCCCTCCTCCACGAGCTCGATGTCAGCAACAATCGCCTCGCCGGCCCCTTCCCTGACGTCGTCCTCCGCCTCCCTTCCCTCCGCTACCTCGACCTCCGCTTCAACGAGTTCGAGGGCGCGGTGCCACCAGAGCTCTTCGACCGGGATCTTGACGCCATTTTCATCAACCACAACCGCTTCGCCTTCGACATCCCTGAAAACCTCGGCAACTCCCCAGTCTCCGTCGTCGTCCTCGCTAACAACCGCTTCCACGGCTGCCTGCCTGCCACCCTCGGCAACATGTCCCGGACGCTCAACGAGATCATCCTCATGAACAATGGCCTCAGCTCCTGCTTCCCCCCGGAAATCGGCCTCCTCCAGAGCCTCACCGTGCTCGATATCAGCTTCAACAAGCTCGTGGGGCCGCTGCCGGGCTCCGTCGCCGGAATGCTCAGCCTGGAGCAGCTGGACGTCGCTCACAATCTTCTCTCCGGAGGGATCCCGGCCTCGATCTGCGCCCTGCCGCGCCTCAAGAACTTCACCTACTCGTACAACTTCTTCACCGGCGAGCCGCCCCAGTGCTTGGCGGTGGAATCGTTCGACGACCGCCGTAATTGCCTTGCCGATAGGCCGAGGCAGCGCTCGGACCGCCAATGTCAGTCCTTCCTGTCTCATCATCCCGTCGACTGCTCCACTTTTGGCTGCAAGCCCTTCGTACCGGCACTCCCCCCGCCGCCTTCTCCGCCACCTCCTCCACCTTCTCCGCCACCGCCGTCACCTCCTCCGCCTTCTCCACCACCGCCGTCACCTCCTCCGCCTTCTCCGCCACCGCCGTCACCTCCTCCGCCTTCTCCGCCACCGCCGTCACCTCCTCCGCCTTCTCCACCACCGCCGTCACCTCCTCCGCCTTCTCCGCCACCTCCGCCACCTCCTCCGCCATTTCCTCCACCGCCTCCTCCTTCTCCACCACCGATACCTTACTGTGTCCTATCGCCATCGCCACCGCCGCTGCCAGTCTACTGCCCACGATCTCCATCGCCACCCGTCTACTGCGCACGATCTCCATCACCACCAATCTACTGTAAACAATCTCCACCGCCACCTCCACCGGACTTCCCTCCACCACCTGTGTATTTTCCGCCACCAAGCCCACCCCATTCTCCACCTCCATCTCACCCATCTCCACCACCTCCGATCAATTCCCCCCCGCCGCCGCCAAGTTCGCCTCCGCCTCCATCGTACTCCCCACCTCCGCCTCCGCCTCCGCCTCCATGTATAGAGACTCCTGCGCCACCGCCTCCATGTATTGAGCCGCCGCCACCTCGGTGCGTCGAGCCACCACCTCCTCCGTGCGTGGACCCACCGTCACCCTCACCCGTGTCCGAAGAAGTAGAACCACTGCCGGCTGTTGTTGGAATTTCATATGCGTCACCTCCGCCACCTCCTATCTATTAATTCACGTGCAGATTTTCTTGGTCACCCTCGTACCTCTCCATCGCTAAAGCTGTCATCTCCCTTTTTTTTCCAGCATTCTTGGCAAATCTTCCGGTGAAATATTCCTCCATCAAATTCTACATTATCCTTCTTCTCCTCTCTTCTTCGTGGTTCCTCCATCAGATCGCCCGACTTGGCTTCTTTGTCACTCCTATGGCCAGGATATTATTGTGGATCGTGAATAAATGCGTTGTAAGAGACAAGAAAAAGATCGAGGGCGCGTAGGTGCGGGGCAACTGGACGTATAGTGGAGCGTGAGATGCCAAGGAAACAATCTCATCAATGGCGCGTTCTCCTCCTCTACTCTGTCCTTTCCCTTCTCATATCATGGTATGATTCATCGAGTATACTCAGAATGCTACCTGCTGCTGATTTTGCTTTCCTCCGTTCGTAAGCTTCCTGTCCTACGTTGCTCGCTGTTATTTCTGTATGTTTGGATGTGACTGCATGCTTCTTGATGCAACTGCTGTGCTCTCGTGCTGCAAATTTGATCTCTCGAACTCAATAATTGTGGTGCTCTGTGTTCTTTAATTAATTATTAAATCTACCTTCAATTCGAATAATCCTTCAGCTCTTCAATATTTCATCTTCAAATAATAAGTATAGTTTTTTTTATGAGCACAAATATATAGCTGAGAGAATACGATACGATTCAAAGGAAACGTATAACAATATGTTGATTCAATAGTAATGAATTCCAAAGTTTATCGTATTAGAGTAAGTATCAACGAAAACAATTAATAGATTAAGTAGAGTCTCTTTCGTATATAAAAGAGTTATGCTCATAACAAATAATTGATGATCGCTACATATTGGATCATATGTTTATGAGATAAAAAGGTATCATATCAATCAATGTCTACTTTTCCATTTATTTAAATCAATTATATGGAGTAAAACCACTTTGATAACGAACACATCATGTTTAATACATATAAATCTCTCTCTCTCTCTCTCTCTCTCTCTCTCTCTCTCTCTCTCTCTTCTTTTAAATGTATCTTCTTGTTTATATCACATGTCATACATAACATTCACAAAACTCGATCCAATTTAGTAAACAAAATCTATGAAGTTATTAGGCGGGCAAAGTTAAAATCTTGTAAAATTCAAGATTAGCTACTCGGAAACTTCACCCTACTTCCAAGCATAATTCATCACTGTTATGACAGACTAAACCTTCACCAAATCTTCTCCAAGCCAAATTCCTCATAGCAACCCTGAATTACCATGAATTTTCAGGCATTGGTTGAGTTTGTCATGTAGATGACCTATTCAATGGAAGTTATACGAGATTGACGACCATGAATACTCTATGTAGACAGCTTAGCCATAATCTCAAAGGGTGGGGCTTTTATGGTTTTACATTGTCTTGAAAGAGGTCTTCAAATATGAACTCCAATTTGAATTTTGACCTACCAATAATGAAGCTAAGTATACTCTGCTTGTGTCAACATTTCTTCATAATTGATTTAATAGTCTATAATGATTCACATTTAGTGGTGAATTAGGTCAATAGTAGCTATGGAGCCCGAGATCCTACCATGGCCAAATCTCTGCACAAAACTAAATAACTAATCATCGACCTATCAACTTTAAAGTTCATGCAAATGCCTTGCAAAAAAACAAAACAAAGGTGAATGAACTCTCTAAACTATCTTTGAGAGCTTATTGATAAAATGAACAGTGAAATCGTAGAAACAAAGAAAAACACACTCTAATTAGTATCATATGGTGCCTTAAATATACATGGTGAAAGAGAGGATTTCCTCAACTGAGTAACGAGATTTCCTCGTGCAGTCGAGAAAATCTCATCTGCTATGCAGTTGAGAAAATCTCTCTGTTATCACTTATCTGATATAGAATAAATTTAATTCATCTCTTATTTACATAAATTTAATTAGTCTAAGGATATTTTGCATATGTAATAAGTTATCATATGTCAATATCTACTCAACGAGGAAAAATGAGGCAAATGCAAAAAATATGAAATAAATCGGATTCGATCTTAATTGTAGATTACAAATCTTGAGTGAAGAATTTAAAGATTCATCTTTGTAAATATGAAAATATATTAATCACTAATGTCATTAAGGGAAGAAGATTATTTTCAAATCAAGTCATAATTATTATCTAAAAACATCACATATTTGATTTGATATGATTATATATTTTTTATTTATGTGTTTTTTTATTCTTGAACATAGGTCTATGAAAAGAGGTTAGAACATTATAATGCATCATCATGGTCCAATTGACTTTGACAAGTTTATTTTAAAGGTCCTTCCACTCTATTAGGAGGAGCATTATGATAACTGATGCCATCATTGGCTCGATCGAGCTCAGATGATGATGACCTTAAGTCAAAGATAAGGAGTGGTGAAACTTAATATCATAAAATACTTATGGCTTTGATGAGGGTCTATGTCTTCTAGGTAGACAAATCTTTAGAGAGATACAAGTCCAACATCCATCGAACTCAATGTATTGCTTATAGTGAAATCTCCCATAAAGCCCGTATAGGTCAACCTTAGGAAACCCTTGGTGAGCTTGATCCGACGAGCTACCTACTCACACATAAGGTTGTCTAGTTTTATTGGCCAAGCCACACAAACAATAAACAAAAACCTTGGTGGAGCCACTCAACAGTGATCTTGACATGTCAGACCATTAGGAGGACTCCCCTGAGAGGTGGTGGGTGAAATGGTTCCCTTAGAGATGGAGGTTCCATCAGTTTGCCTTTGTCGATTCCTAATGGAGAGGGAGTAGTGTTTGGCTAGTTATATATACTTCGGTAGCTCTCGTGCCTGCCTCTCCTTCTCTTTTGTTGATATGAGCGTTGATCTAAAGACCCAATGAGACCCTTGACTACTACTCTCTTGCCTTTCTTTTTTCCTATTATCTGTTGCCCAAAAGAGAATTCTCGAGAAGTTCAGTTCTACAAGAATAAAAGCTAAGTCACACATGAGAATTTAGAAAAAAAAAACTCAAATATAAAAACAAGGAGCTCCAAATACACTCATTTGGGTGATGGCATTGGATTTAAACAAGGCACAAGAGATTTGGAAGGATTACCCCTTTATTTAGAGCTGTGGTGAAGAAATATAGAAAAAAATATTCATTCCAACTTTTGCAAGTGCTTAGGTGCCCCTGCACCTTATATTTGTTTTGGGTTGAAAGAATATATGTTGAACCATAAATGTTATAGCACGAATGTAATAAATTAAGCATCGTGTCAATGCTAAGAGCACGACACTCCTTGGCAAACGATACAAGATAGTGCTATGAGTTTGATGTCACATAAACAAGTGAGGTTTCTTGTATGAGAAATATCATAACAAAGAAGGGAAAGAAAGAGAATCAAACTTGCACCTTCAGTGTGTCAATATAAGTGTAAAAATAATGATTTAACATATGAAGTTGATCACAAGATCGAACAACGAAGAATGAAGATTGGAAATAGCCACAATCTTCATAACTAACACAAAGAGGATTCTATCGTGGACTATAGTGTTTCACTATCCGAAAGAATCATCATGAAGGGACATCTTCCCTCGCAACAATTACTTTAATCCTTTTGAGGAAGAAGAGTGGCTAGTAGAGGTCGAGAGAGACAAAATAATTAATGATCGATTTAATTTTAAAAAAAATTAATAAAGTAAAAAAAACATTTTGGACCTTTGGAAAAGGGTTTCGAGAGATTAGTGAATGCTCAAATTTTAAAGATTCGACAATGCCAAAGTTCTAAGTAAGCATAAAGACAATGAGAACTCAAAAATTATCCTTTTCTTAGGGATTGTTGACCAACCATTGACTTTGTCACACAAAACCCTCTCTTTGCTCGATGGATCAACTAATGGGGCGACATGCCCATAATTTCCTTCAATTTTTAAGGGTTCAACTGGATGCTGTGGTCGAACTACTTGATTGACTAGGGAAAAATCTATAGTCAAACAATGATCTCAAATTGTCGAGAATTGATTCACATCCAGGCACCATAACCAAGACACACTAAAAGGGTTATGCATACTAACTGCAGTCGACTTTGGTTATGAAGCTTTCTTTTATTCTTATGAAATTGAATCTTAGTATCCTTCATCCTTGACGATGAAATCTAACCACGATTTGTCTTCAACACAATCGAATTCAACCACTGTGATGTTTATTCTTATGCAATTGAGTTTTACCATAAAGCATCCTTCATCCTTTGACGATGAAATCTAACCACGATTTGTCTTCAACTCAATCGAATCCAACTATCAGATTTGCCTTCAACACAATCGAATCCTCAACTCAATCGAATCCAACTATCAGATTTGTCTTCATCACAATCGAATCCAACCATAAAACATTGCTACACCTACACTCTGATGCGACCGTACCCAACCACAAACCAAGATTATCTTCAACATAGTTGGGTGAGGCTTGAAGCAGCATTGATCTCCAAACAGATCAAAACGGTTAGTGTTCTGACATCCTCCGCATACTGAAACACAATAAAAAAAGATGATAAAAAAACTTAAACACTGTAAACATATCGACCAATGTCCTCATAACAGATCCAGTGCTAGATGACATCTTATCCGATTCAATGTCCTCCCAACATATCGACCCAGTGTCATACCCACATCAGCATCGGCTCGATGCTACCTCAGTCAAAATAACTTAAAAGATCACCTACTAGTTTCAGGAAAGTACTACAGTTCCGAGCTGAAACAATCCTCAACACGATTAAAGAGCTCAAACAAGTGCTTCGCGCATCTAGGAAACCTGGACAAGCATACAAACACGTACAATTGGCACATCAAGCCACGCTTCAGTATATGTATGAAAAGCAGCAAAATAAAAAATAAAAAAAGAAAAGACATTTGTCAGAACCTTCTCGTCAAGAGAAGTTCTACCTCTCTAATGCTATTATTACAGCACATCTTCTCGCTAATGCCATTAAAAATCAACTTGAGATATTCTTCATTGCACCAACCCTTTGGCTCTCCTAATCAGACAAGCTAGCTCAGACTTTTCAATCTTAACGCCTACCAGGCAATGCATGGAGAGATCCGAGGCATGAACCAGTCAACCGTATCAATGCATGTTTATCCGAAAGGATTTCCTCCAGGAGGAGCAAATGTACTAGGGGGTTGTGGTTGGTAGTTTCTGGTTGCTAAATGCTGATCGCTCCCAGGAAAATTATAAGAAGCTCCTTCCATGCTAAAACCTCTGATTGCTTGATGCCTGCAGCCATATAACCAAAGCTTAGCCGCTTCTTATTTATGAAGTAATTCAAAAGAACAAAATTACCAGTAAAAGAAGTCTTATCATATAGTGTTCAGGTACAAACTTGTGATATGTACCCAATTAATGTGGAATGTTATAATCCAGTATTTCACCAGATTTTTTATTAAAATGGAATCTAAGAACAGGTAAAGGAGCCATACAAAAGAAATCACAAGAACCCATGAGCATGACATAATACAAGTTTAACATCCCTATAAGTGAAACACAGATTTCTAACATTTAATCAAGCTTATAACATACTGCATAGATATTGCAAATGAAACAAATAATACGCATTGCACTTTTGACAGACTGACCACTGCACCAATTCTATTGCTTCTGAATCATTTACGACTTCCTGATCTATGAATACTCTAAGCAGGTTCAGACTGATTGTTGAAGAAAATAAATACACAGAAAAAAGCAAATTAACTCCAAGAGACTTACGTCACAGGAAACATAGCTATAGTTGGTGACTGGTGTATAGGACCTGCACCTTGCTGTACCATATACGGACCTGAAGATTGAATTCCACCATTGGCATCAATGAATTATTAGTCAATTATGATAACATGCCAGAAAACACAAATTAAAAGATTTATTATTTTACTTTGAGGCACAGCTGACAGAATTTGTTGTTGGGGTAACCATTGTTGGGTGGGTAAGCTGGATGTACGCAGTATGGATGAATGACCATCCACATTTGGTAATGCTCCTTGCAGCGGTGCCAAATTTGGGAACTAAACGGAAAGAAGGAATGATAACAAATGGAACAAAGAATAAGTAAGCAGCTGCAGACCTTAGTCCTTTCTTGAAAAGTTGGCAGTCAAAGTAACATAAACTCAGAAGAGACTTGAATCATCCACCACACAAGTTGTTTTAGGGCATAATTATGTTATTATGCTTACGAATAATGAAGTTCCCCACCAAAATTACTAACTGTTGCGTGAACGCAATGTCTAACATTATATGTGAGGATATTGTTGGAACTAATATAATCTGATGAAAGAATACAACTCATCCATCTGATAACATTGTATACAAAGTCGACAAGTCTGTGCTTGCATGATTCAAGTACCAAGCACACAATTATCACAACAAAAAAGTAATTAGTGAAATTTAGTTACATTATGATCTGGTGGCCATAACAGATGCCCTGACTATTCCTAGTAACTTAAGAATAGTACATAACAAGCAAGTGTTTCCCATCGTAGCATCACTCCAGTTCACTCCACATGCTCAAGAAATCAATTGCAAAAAATTAGTGATATTACAAGAGGCAGACACATCAATAAAACAGCACAGAACATGTTGGGAGAACGATGAAAAATCAATGTCAATAATGGTGTTAAGAACTTGATTCAAGAATTCAGTAACAGAGTACAATAAGAATTAAGCAGATGCAATAACAAACAGACAAAAGAGAGGTGGCAAAAGATATGATTACTATTAGTGGCATGGGAAGAGAACAGAGGAAGGCCTAACAAATTTTAATAAAAAAATATAAATAAAAATTTAAATACTTTATACTAAAGATATGACTCTTTATAAATCTTAATGATGGCAAAAGATCAACGTAGCTGATTTCAAATAGTTGGGACTTTATGACTTTGCTGTTGTTATCATTGTAGTTTAGGGGTTGTTTAAGAACTTATTGTGTGTAACACGAAAGAAAGCTGTTAGCATGACCTTTATCCCTTTTCTTCCCAAGCTCACATGTCGTCCACTTCAGAATTCAAAAAGGACTCATTTATGTTCAGAATAGAGTTGATTGGAATAAACAAGGAAAGATGAACAATTTATGATATAGTTGCAATCTTACTGCAGCAAGCATTTCTCTGACAAAACATGACAATTTGGTACCTGGATTTCTCAGTTGACAGGCCATACTATCCTATTATATCAGTCTCCTTATTTTTTTTCACTACAATTTTTTCATTCTTCAGTTAAACACATTCAGAAATTGAAATTGTTTAGTTCAGCCAAGATCAGACATTAAACTGATCAGATTGGGCTGTCCTCATTGCCCAATTCTGAAATCTAAGATAGCCTGAGGTTAGTGTTGTTTTTAGTTGTCTTATGCATGTCAGGGAGCCAACCTGGTTCAGTACCCAATTCGGTTGCAAGGTTGGTGTGCGGATATGAGTGGATTCGGCTGGATTCCTGCAAAACCCAGCCATGAAGCATCCCAAATACCTAACGTGACCGAATCTAGACATAAAACGTCTCAAATCCCTGATGCGACTGATTCCATTCATGTAACATCTCACATCCATGACTGAAATTGACTTGATTAAATCCAGCCATGGAGCATCCCAAATGCATGACACGGTTGATTCAGATCATGAAGCATCCTGGGTCTATGACATTGACATGCCAAGTCAGAGGAGCATCCCAACCCTATGGCGTGGTCAAGTTGAAGTTAGAAGCACCTCGACCACCCAACGAAATGGAAATCACTCGGCAATTTATTTCACCAAAACATTGTGCCCCGACACTCTACGTGTATCGGAGCACAATGGGGCAGATGATATGGGAAGTTTACATCTTGACCATCCCGACACTCATATCAGACACTCCACCATGACATTTGAGTGACTCCTCAAGTCTGAGAAATGTCCGCCAAACTCCACGAAACCACTCTCATGAAATAACTTCCCATGAAATTCTGACGCTTATTTGACCCATCTTTAAAAGGCTTCAGGTACGAAAATAACTTCTCTTTCAAAAACCCTATTTTCTCCACACATTTAACCTAAGCATCAAAGGGGCATTCGTCGGACCTATCCATACACTCGTTTCGTGACATATGTCGACCTTACAACCCAATTGGATTTGGTACTGAATTAGGTTGGCTCCCACATGCACATAGGACAACCAGTGGTACGCACATATCCTTGATCAAAAAATGTTTAGATTCTCTGTCATGCAGTACAAAGTTTAGAAAAATTAAGGTGCTCAAGTGTATACAATGTGGAAGATTCATTTTGCTCAATAAACTATTGAAGAATCAAATAGAGAATACCCACTATTTATGCAGTGGATCATTACAGAATCCCAAAAAGATAAATTTATTAAAAAAAGACTCCAAAACATATTATAATCATCATATAGTCAACATACCGTGGAAGCATGAACAAACTTTGGTTCATCAACAAAAGCAAATGGGTTTGATGATGTCAAAGAATGAGAATAAGCTGGCAGAGCCTGCAGTGGAAAAGGTTGCAAGTCATCATAAAAAATATGACATTGCAGAAAGTTTCCCATTAAAAGATGAGAAGCAGTAGCACATACAACTGCAGTTGGATATTGTGTACCATAGCCCATATAACGCTGAGATGTCTGATAATAAGAGAATGGAGCCAATGTTGATGGATAAGTCATGGTAAAAAGATCCTGCAATTGAGTTGATAGTCATGAAGAATTCCCACTGCTTCAAGCATGTGAATCATTACAAGACCCTGTAGTCAAATGATTACCGCAGGAAGTTCTCTTCTTCCACTAGGCTTTGCCTCTGAAAAAGACTCTGGTGAAACTCCAGCAGTGTGTTCATGAAGTGGTTTGTACACTGCTTGAGATGATTGACCAGTTAGAGTAGCTGTGGTTCCATGTGAATTTGGTGCAACCTGAAGTGAATTGTTTACAAAACCTAATCAGTTATTAACTAAATAATCTAACCAGGTTAAAATATTGACAAATAAAAATACCTGGTTGCTTGGAGCCCCAATAACAGGTGTGCCGAATGGTAGATTACTTGACTGAACGTTATGAGCTTGGAGTGGAGAAAGCTGGTGCTGCTGCATGGTTGGCCATTGCCCAGAACTAGTCTGGTTGGAAAACAAATTGATCCCAGCAACAGATACGCTTGGAGTCCTAGCAGCAGAAGCAGTCTGCGGAACTGACAACAGGGATAGCACAGATTCCAGTGTGCTTGCAGCTGGTCTCACCTGGGTCACCTTCGATTGGGAAGAGTCATCAAAAGATGCCCAACCTCCACTTTCAGCAGGCAAAGAGGCAGTTTGTTGGGGTACGGATTGATTAACAGCTCCGGCAACAGGAGGAACAGAATCTGCATCAAAATCAATCAAACTTCCAGAGCTTACCAATTTCAGCTCAACTGAATTCCCAATACTGGATCCTCTGCTACTTGAAGATGCCACATTCTGAAATATACCCTAACAATAAGTATCTAGCCTTGATAGTTTCCTATAAGAAACTCATGTTCAAGATTCAAGCAGGAGAAGTTACAATCCAGGAAAGAAGTTTATTTCAACTTGCAGTAACCATGCAAAAGAAATAATTTCAAAATAAGAAATTCATGCTCAAGATTCAAGCAGGAGAAGTTACAATCCAGGAAAGAAGTTTAGTTCAACTTGCAGTAACAATGCAAAAGAAGTAATTTCAAATTGTAGTAACCCTGCAAAAACAGGTCCCACAGGTGGATAAATTGGAGATCGGTCAAGAAGTATGACTCAAGCAAACAACATTTCCATCTCTTGTATGACGCCCATGTATAATATCCATATCCTCTTTGAGTCTCATGCTTATAGATCAGTGGGTTTCATGACATCTCAATAATGCCTACCAAGATATCATCATATACCAGACACAAATCCAAGCAAAGGTGCATATTTCAGGTAAGATTCAATTCCTGATTATGAATTTATCGTGGATATCTTTTTAAGTAGAATAATGAGATTTTCCAGGTTCTAGCACAACATAATTTACATATAACTAGTAAAGGATTACATGAGAGGTAAATGGATAATCTACTGAAAAAGATTACACAAAGACATTGCCAAAATGGATCAAAAGCAGAAAATTGTATAATATTTACTTAATATATGGTTATATAAAATTAACAACAAAACAAGCCTATCTTAGATGAACTAAGTGACTGTGTCATCCTAGTTTAGTTCCACATCCAATGTGGGTGAAGAATTGAGTGATTTACAACTAAAATCCTGGAGGTTTTTCTGGAGGTCTACATTCTCAATGGATATACTCCTCAAACATTGTAGTTGTTTTTTTTATTACAAGCATTAAAACAACTGCAACCAATAATATCAATATTAACAAACATCCAAAACAGGACAAAGAATCAATCACTTTGATCTTGAATCAAGCATAAGTTTGGGTAAATATTTGAAATTTGAGAATATGATGGTTCATATTTGGTATGAAGAGTTTAAGCAAGTGCGCATAGCATCACCATATTAATGATATGACTAAGACACTAATTTTCACCAAAAGGAAAGTGCATAGGTCCATACACATGCAGACAAGATATTAATTTACATAAAAAGCACATGAATGTGCCAGAAATACTGTCTTATCAGACACTATAAATTTCACCTGTACATGTGCAGGAGTCCGAGGGAATTGAAGTCCACTTGGTTTTGCAGGGTCACCAATTGGAGCAGGTGGAACATTGCTGACTGCTCCAACAGGTTGTGCCACAGGAGATTTAGATGCATCAACGTCTTTCTGTTGGTTTTGTGACCTCTCCTCAATCTTTGGACCATCAGGAAACTGCTGGTCCACAATGTTGCGCTCTTGATTTCTGTATCCAGATTTATCATCTCTGTCAAAGCGACCAGGGCTTGTTCTGTAGTTGTATGCAGGACTTGCCGAACCAGGTCGTTCACCATAACTTCGTCCGTTTGTATCATCATATGGTGGGCTTTTTGAACCCCTATTTAAATAAGAATCTTCAATATCACCCTACAAATTAGTAAAATTTGTCACAAGCAGATATGGTAAGGGATATCATATGCCTAGGTACCACAAAATAAGTATCATAAAAACCAACAATGTCAGAATCACACTATATTCAAGATGATAAACGTAGCAAATATTTTAAGATGTTAGAGAACACTCAATTATCACCTTCACTCTTGGAGGTCTGTCAAAACTTCTTTCCCCTGCGTATCTCCGGTCCACATAGACATGCTTAATGAATTCTCTAAGTCTGTCAATATTACTGAAACCAAATGTTGAATAAGTTTGCAACCTATACAGGTACAAAAAAGAAAACACTAGAATCAGCAGTAAACCTGTTATCAGGAAAGGAATGATGCTGTTGGTCCCACTCTTTGAAATAAATTTCTCTAGCACGCTGCATATAAAGGACAAAGTTAAAAGATATCACCGGAAAAGTCAGAAAGAACTATTTCTTGAAGAGGCATCAGATTAAAGAAGTGCTTGGATGGGCAGCTCTCCAACCTCATTCCCTCCTTCTTGAAGAGCAGAAACTTCCTGTGAAGTAAATTTGGCCATGGATATAGACTTTACGCGGTGTGTGAACTCTCGACTGAAAAATATACTTGTGAGGTCAGCACAGAAGCAAAGAAGAATGGTATGTCATCCAAGATATTTGGCAAAAGACTCGTTATCAAACATAATTTTTGAATAATCTTCATGTTCATAGATAGGGGCATGCCAATCAAGAAAGAGAACCAGTGACCAACAAAATAAAAAATAACTAAAAGGAGTTGACAAGAAACACTTACTGTATTCCGCTACAATTTGTACATATGAATGTCCAGAAATTTGTGCATACATATTGAGGCCCCTGTCGATGAAAAGTAAATTAACATAGGCCATCTTCCATAACAAAGATCATCTCACATAAAATCCCTACTCTAAGCAATACAACTTAAAGGTGTCTGAGCTAGATGATAAAGAAGTCAGAAAGCAACAACAAACTAGTCTTGGTAATCTGCAATATTCAGTCATTCTTCATGTAGCTGTTCTGTTATGCAAATTACTATGTCCATATTCAAACACCAGTCATCACTATGTGATTAAAAGTCCCTAGGGACAGTTGTGACACATGACACATTTTGAAGAGATACGTGATACATTTTTCATTTATGAAAAAGGACTAAATCACCCCATGCACTCCCATCCCCACTTTTTATTATTTCCCTCGAAAAGAGAAGCACAGGATGAAGTACTTGGTCAATACACTTGCCACACATCAATGTTTGTATTATAAGAACAAAACGCATCCATGAAGAAGGCAAAAATATATTGCAGGACAGCAAGAAGAACCTCCAGAATCATATATATTACTTTATGACAGTTATGGAGCAAATTTTATATAGATAAGTATACATCAAAAATACTCATGGAAATGGAGTATTACTTTGAAACAAGATGGTGTGGCAAAAGACTAACTTAAAGTAAACATAAAATAAGTAAAACGAACAAAGTTGTCACATGGAAATGGAGTTTCTCCTCTCTGTCCCAGCTTAATACAACTGAAAACTGTGAAAGAAGACTAACATAAAGTAAATATAGAATAAGTAAAACAAACAAAGTTGCCATATGTGTCACTAGAGTCAAAGAAAATGTAATGATCAGATAAAATTTTAGTACTAGAATCGTTCCTGTTAAAAGTTTCATTTGTGACTAATCATGTACTAGAATTTTAGTTTCTCCTCTCTGTTCCAGCCGAATACAAAAGTTCCCAAGCAGATAAAAGGGGGAGGTGGCAAGTAAAGCACATGAGACGCCCATCTGGTAAACTATAAAAAAAGATAAAGAAAATCAAGGTACATCTGTCAATTTGAGTGATGCTACTCAAGGCGGAAAAGAGAAATATAGCTGGCATAGAATTTATTTTTTTACGGAATTTAGTGTGTCATGTGTCTCTCACTCCATAAAGTTCTCGAGGAGGCTATAGTTTTACAAAGTATCATTTGGAACCTATATCTTTTTTTTTTTTTTTTTTCAATCTCTCTGTATGTCTGGTTGATGCCCCATGCGTTACTGAACCTACAAGTAAAACGAGAAAGGGTCGCCAACAAATGCTGAAGGAACCAGAACAACTAAATTTTAGATATATCTACATATAGTATGTTAAATCGGCAGAATTAACCTAATTCAACGACATGAAAAAAGGAGGAGAAGTTGTGATCTGGCTAGGGTAGTTGGGGTGACGAAGAAATAATGAAAAAGAGATACTGATAAGAAGTAATACCAGACTATTGCAGTTGATGCATCTCCGATTTGCAGGAAGCTTCAGAAGCCCGCGGATGATCCTTTCGTTCTTCTCATCCTCCCTCACCCGACTCGCCATCGGAATCCCCCTTTTCCTTGCTCCCTCTAGAAGCGACCCAAGTCCAAGAAGAGGTATAGTCAAGTAACGGAAAGAAAGAGCAGCCCGGAAGTCCCAAAGCAACTGAGGGGCTATGTTAAGACTCCTCAAGATCTGCAGCCTAGCGAGACGGAAAAGGGACGCACAGAAAGAAAGCAAGAAAGGTCAAAGTGTGAGCAGCAAAGAAACCTTTTTTGTCGTCACTTTATCGTTTTTTTTGTTCTCGATTAGGGCTTAGGATAGAGAAGAAACTGGGACTCTCGCGAGAGCAGCAGCTACTAGAATATAGCGAAAGAAATGGAACGGCGAGAGGGGGCACGGATGATGGAGAATCAGCCGCATCGATCGATCTGTCCAGATTCGGGGATTTTTTGTTGCTTCTGCTTCCCTTCAGATTGGGCTGCTGCTACTGCTGCTGCAGAAGATGCATATATAGTTAATCGATGATAATAATAATAACATAATAGTAATAGTAACCGAGGGAGAAAAAGGAAGAAGAGAGAGAGAGAGAGAGAAGGATCGCACGAATCCTCGTTGACCGCCGCTTCGGATGTCTTTAGAAAGGGAGGAAGACGGTCTTCCCTTCGGTCTCTCTGGATTGGAGCAAAATGTTTCGCCGGTGGGCGAGGGGCGCCCTTGGCGGCCCAAGCTGCGCTCACTCCCCCGCATTTGTCCTTGAGAACTCCCTGAATTTACACATATGCCACCACCGCATTTAAGTTTATTGCCACGCTCCCGTTTTACCGAATCCGAAGTGTAGCTCTTGACCATCCGCTGTCATAATTGGCAATCTGATTCTGTCGGCTGATGCATGACGCATAAGAGTTTCTACATCATCAAAAGTATACTCGATCCGCTTGTTTATCATGTATGCCCTACCTGTCAATCTGCTGTTGCTGCTGCACAGAACATCTGCGCTGGAGAGATGTTTGTTGATCGAGTACAAGAAACATGACCGATACATTTCCATTCTCCGTCACCCTGCAGCTAATGCGCATAGCATTGGCTGGCTCTTCTTCTACAGCGGTGTTTCAAGGAAATTGCGGCGTGCTGGATAGATTCATTTCCTTTCTCTTGCACGTTGCTTTCTCTATGATCACTCCTACTTACCATCTATCTCAAACTTAATTGTGCTTACCTCAGTTTCTTCCTGCTCTGTTTTTTTGGAAAATGATTCCCTCTTCCTATAGTTAAGTCCACCGGAAGAGGTTTTCCTTTCTGCCAGGTTGGGAATCGCAGCACCGAATTGCATTTCTAAGTTTACTGTTAAGTACTATTCGTTCCTTCAAGAAAATTTCCCCCCACCACCACACACAATCATGACCTCGACTTGGGTTTTTGTCCCGCTGCATGTGATCGATGTTCACGAGCCGCCCCAGCAACGCCATTAACGATTAGAAATATATTTTGCAGAGGACGTGAACGTGGACTGTGGGCAATGCAGAACAAGCTTCGTAGGTAAGAAAAAGTTCCTTGGAGCACCACGTAGCGTACACAAAATTTTGGTTGTTGTCTTCTTCTAGTATTTTGTCAGACGAGCTTCGGCCTGTGGTGTGCATAGGCCGGGGGGGGGGGGGGGTTGAATGTATCTGAACAGCTACGGGACAGAGAGTTTGAGCTCTGTGCCAAACTTGCATTGCTTCATGTCTGAGTTCGTTCTGCAGGCATTTATACTTCGTCCGCATCTGATACGGAGAACATTGTGGCTGTTAAGCATGCCAATATATCAAGCTCTGCTATTCACTCTGAAAATTACAAATCATCTTGAGTGCCGGGCCTTTTTGTTGGTCTGCTAATTCCGTGTATACTGACAGCCCTTATCAACCAATGATTCCTCTCACTGCCTGCTGCAGTTGTGATATTGGAGCTGTGTAAAGACGGTTTTGCAGCAGGCAGGTGGAGGTCTCATGTTTGAGCTATGGTGAGACAGAAAGTCGAAGAACCCTGGACCATTCAACGTACTATGCGCATCTATGACGAATGCAGTGATAGTTTCAGATACGCAATGCGGGAGCCGGCGAGAGACCCGAGCAGGAGAGGACAACAAACAGGCTTGGCAGCATTGCGGACATGAAGAAACCCATCATCAGGCTACGCAGGCCTTCAATGCGCCTGCTTAACGATGGTTCTCGTCAATCCGGAGTGACATATGGTCTGTGAGAACAATTTTACTGATGCGGCAAGTCAAAGCTCGCATGCAATCCTTCTTGTTTGGGTATTCCTACGAGAACGTACCATATGGCATGAGCTACTCTGGCCTTGGTTTTCCCATCTTAAGCATCCATCCTCATCTAACCCACCTATAAATGAATATTTCGGCAAGAGATTCCCACATCAAATGAGCCGTACCAATGCTCAATATGCTATTTTCCGGAAAGATCAGGAACCACTCGGAGTGCCGGTCGTCCTTACAGGCATTGGTCACAAGGGGGTTGCAACCACTTGACTTCTGTCGACCAAAATTTTGACTTCAACGTCCTGTCGCACTGAGCTGGTCAACTGGCGATGACCAACCAGAGGTAACTGGACCAGTCTGATTTAACAATTAATGTTGAAGTTTTGGGACATTGATCAAGCGATGCTACACTTGGCTAGCTTCATTATAAGTCCAGCTCTCCCAAGGTTACTTGGCAGCGAGTGAATTCAGCATGGTTGATGCTTCGAAATTTTCAGCTGGTTCTTCCAAGCTTCTTGGGAGTTGCGGTGGTTGTAGCTCCGGCCGAACGGGGAGATCAGGATGGAAGATAATAATGGATTGTTTCTCTCTTGCAGTCTCCCCGAACTCATGTGTTTGCGTGAAGACACAGGAAGAAGAGGATGGCCTCGAGAGGAAGTCTCTCATAAAAAGCCATGTGGAGCAGGTGCTAAAGATCAAAGATGTTCTTGATGGTGCCAAGACACTGGCTTTTCATCTGGAGCCCAAGGTAGTCCTTGAAGCATTCTTACCTCGATATTCTAATGAGATTTCCTTGGGTTGGCATATTGCTATATCTATATAATGTGTGTATAAATTTGGTATATTGCAATTATGTGAATCCTGCAGACTGTAGTTCTGAAGGTGTCGATGCACTGCAATGGTTGCGCAAGAAAAATTGAAAAGCACATCTCGAAGATGGAAGGTATAGATGAATTTTGCTGTTTGCGCATCGTTTATGTTCATTAACGTCAGGAAAAATAAGCAAAAAAAAAGTGTCTTGCTCTGCACATACAGTTCTCAGATCGAACAAATATCCTTTCAACACAGTCTTTTCTATGGTTCAGAGACGAAAACTCTTCTAAGACACTCCAGCATGTCACACCATATATCGTCTTTATGATTTCTACTTGACTGGCTATTCTATAATTATGCCTCTGACTGCAATTCCATCGATATGCATAAATCTTCCGAAAAATTAGCAGGCTTGTCATCGGGGACTGACTTCCCATCATCGCATGCTAAGAAGCATTAGCTCTTTCCGAGTCTCCTTGGCTCATATCTAGAATTTGTGTCTCTTCTGGAATGAACTAGCGCTACCATTCAGATTCCTTCTCCTACTATACCAGTTGATGCCGAGGCTGGTGGGATTTTTCATCAGCTAAAAGTTATATTTTTTTTGTTAGTCGGAGAGAAAGAACTCTTCGCATTTACTTTATCCCGACGTGGATGGATAATATTCAAAGCAACGATTCAGCAAGAGCGACGTTTCCCACCGTCCTCTTGTGGCGTAATCGTTGCCTCGAAGTGCACGACAGCACATGGGGCGATTGTTAGGATGGGGATGAATTCATGGAAGATCGAGTCGATGAACCATCGGGAGGCAAGAAATAGAGACCTGTTTAGGTTACCAAGTATGAACGTGCGGACTTGTAGTTGTTGTCGGAGCAAGCTTTCATTCGGTTCATATCTGTACTAATTTCACTGGCAATGACGGTGCGAAATTTAGTCGGCAGCATGTAAGAGAAGAAAAAGGAAGCCCTGAATCACCATGAACTGCCTCACTCGCTCGACTCTGTTTCTGTAGGAGTGAGCTCCTTCAAAGTGGACTTGGAAAACAAGAAGGTGGTCGTGGTCGGGGACATCACTCCATTTGAGGTGCTGGAGAGTGTATCCAAGGTCAAATTTGCCGAGCTGTGGTTGGCCTGAGCTACAGTTGTTGCTCAAAGAATACGTACTGTTGTATTGGTTGATGCAGTTTCTGGAAAGAAAAGACAAAGGATTGGACTGGTGCAGGTGTTTTGGACTGGTTCTTTTTCCACTTCAACTCAGATATTATAAGCCCTCATACCAATTATCATAACCCATTAACTTGTTTGAAACCAAAACATTATCTAAAATACTCAGGCACAAGTTAATAGTAATATAAGAATCAAGTCTTTGACTGAAAAAAAGGTGTTACACCTATCATCAACAGTGTTCCAAAAAAGTATGCATCACATGCTGATGGGTTAGCATAAAACATTGAGAAATATTTCCAAAACTGTGATAAGATAAAACCATAACTGGGCAAGCGACGCAGAAGGAAATTGGCCCATGCTCATAATAAATAGCATATGTGCCCAAAATGCTTGAGATTACTCTCACAAGCATTGCCTTCACACAGCAACAACTTCTAGCACAGTAATTAGAGGACATGACAGAAGGAGAGAGAGAGGGGGGGTGAAGATAAAATACTTGGGCAGAATACCTTTCAACCTATTCCTTCTCATTTTCCCCAAACCATTTCTGATCCTTCAACTATGTAAGAGCAGCAGCAATTGGTGGAGCAATTACAGGTACCACCAGGACTCTTGTGTTTCTAGTTACCGGATGGAAGGCAGCGCTAGTCTCCATATGCTCCCAGATCAATCTCCGTTTCTCCTCCATTGTCTTTTGCTTCTTTTCCTTCTCCTCAAATTTCTTTTTGCAAGCCAAAACTAGATCTTCGTCCATTTCAGAGAACATTTTCTTCACATATTGTGTTAAATTCAGAACTGCTTGATTCCAGTGACTCTGGAGGTTCCTCTCTAAAGCTGGCAAGACGAGAGGCATGATTGCTTGCCGGTTTTGTGCCATCAGATTAATCACATGATTATTATTCCATAAGAACAGGGCCCTCTCTGCAACCTGAAAACCATTTAACATCTCTTCAAATTATTGACGATGGAAAAAAAATAAAAATAAGAATAAAGGTAGCAGCAAGAAAAGAAATGAATTTCATTGCCAGGATCTGATCAAGACAAATAGAGTCATAGTCGAGAACCACTTTGTCTACTAGAAAGGCTAGCTACATATACATCACTCCTCATTGATGTGCAATAAGATAACATCCATTGATGAGGCCTCAGCACTTAAAACTTACACACGATTCAAATGGTTAATAACAATTATTATAGTGCATTATTTATTGTTTGCTAACCACAAAAATGGAGATAATAAATTACTATGTTCATCTATATCCAAATCTACATACAAATTAGGTAATCACATAGAAGAAAAACAAAATGGAAATATTTGATCTAGTAAACCATTGAAGAACCTTTTCTGTTAATAATACAGATTTATCATAGAGGCCACTAGAAACTGCTTTGCAACATAGCATTAGCATATTCTTAAAGAGAATACTATTAAATATCGAAGCAAAACAAACAAGAGAAGGAGAACATGATAATGGGGGAACAAAGAAAAAAGGCGTGATACAACTCTAGCTGAAACAATGATCTAAAAGAAATGATAAGGAAAAATTATAAACTAGGATTTGCATAAATTTAGGTATATAGAGAAATGTGAAAATATAAACCTCAATTTCATCGTAGAGTTGCCTTTTTACAACTTACGTTTCAAATGCTCAAGCCATCAAAATAATTTCTTTCCTTGCAAGGGTATACCTATTTACATTGATCCCCCATACCACACATTTGTAATGAACTCGTGTACTAGATCATGTTTCTCTTTAAGATAACTGTGAAAATATGCATGTGCCTGTTCATATAAATATCACATTGAATATGCAATT
Organism: Musa balbisiana; assembly: GCA_004837865.1. Classification (NCBI taxonomy): domain Eukaryota; kingdom Viridiplantae; phylum Streptophyta; class Magnoliopsida; order Zingiberales; family Musaceae; genus Musa; species Musa balbisiana. The sequence goes on along the minus strand of CM017195.1, from coordinate 39,488,968 downwards.
ACTTTAGGCTGAACCTTTAGGTGTGAAATATAGGTTCTTTCCAAGAATTTTCAGACGAATAACTAACTAAAATGATCTTAACCACTATATGATTGAAAACACAAAATCAAATCACATATGTTAGTTAATAGAACAAACACACAAAAAGTTTGAGAAAATCTCTGCTCTTACTGGAAAAAAAGAGACATTTGGTGCTATTTCTTTGAATATTGTAACTGCTGCATTATGCTTGTCAGTCTTGTCTTAATCCAGTCTTGAAACTGCTCTACACAACAACAACTGACAACACGCTTTATTGCGCAACTATTTGGGGTCAAAAACATGGATCATTTTCCCACCATTGAGCAAAGGAGCCAAGTCCAACCTATAACCTAAATAAAGAAAAGACTATGGGGCCTGCGATTGACATGATTTCTCTTAGAATGAATATAAAGTGCTAGACGCATAAAATATTCTCTTTCTTTTTGGAACTTGAATGAACATGGGTCTACTAGTTTCATAGTTCTAACTCATATCCATGATTATGTGTCACACTTGAGCAGTGATCAAAGAAGGTCCACACAGAAAACAAGTAATCCCAATAATCTTTGGTCCTTGATCATCAAATGGCGAGTGTAACACCATTAACTTTCAGTATGCCATTAGAAGCCCCACATACATCACCACTGAAATATAACTTCCATGTTTCAAGAACATACAAATTAGCAAGGGGTGGCCCTTGTATGCAGAATTTTACTACAATAAGCAAAAAAAAAAAAAGGTGATTGACAAGAGTCACAAGACTGTAATGTCAACCAAAAACCAACAGATCTTTCAAATTACCCCAGAAAGTTCACATCATGATTCAGAGATGAGCCGAATGAACATGCACATATCCAGACAGCACAATGATATCCTCTTTTAAGCCAAGAAACAAAAGGAAAACCCAACAAAATATAATCATCATCATCATCGTCAACGATATGGTAACCATAAGCGAAGATTGCATGCTCTGCCAGAAATTCAACAAAATTCTACAAGATTAATTAATTACTTTATTAACCCTAACAAGATGGAGTGGACCCTAAGAAATTCTTTTGGAGCAGAGAAAATACATAAGAACTTACAGATAAAATATCAAGCTTTCAAATTTGTACTTTAAGCTTGTGCAATTAAGAAGCAAACCCAAAAAGGCTTCCATGGACAATAAAGGAGGCCTAGATAGAAACAGTCATTGTTACCTGGAAGTGGGAGCTGTTGATGCAGAAACCAATCCTCCGAAACAATGGGATCATACAGCCTTGGAGTTCTGCCGTGTTAGTAGCCTCCAAGATTTCCTCCAACTCACTCAGAAACATAACTTCCTTTTGACTACTTGTGACTGGCCAATATCTCAATAACCCTTTAATTACTGAACTTGCCAGCTTAGGCTCTTTCTCTATGAACTGTGTGACACAGTAAGTTAGCTGTTGTTGATAAACGCCTAATGTTTTTGGTTTGTGCAGAGGCATCAGGACCCTCGACAACAATAATTTGTGTTCCTCCTTAAGAGGCTGTGCAAATCCACTGATCACACTGCCAAAAACTTCTAAAATCTCGACAATCCCATTATGGCGGTCTGTCTCAAACACAAAACGGTAGAATATGTTGCTCACTGCTTTTCGGATGAAAGGGCGATGCACCATAAATTTTCCATAGATCCTATGCAATACTGTTTTCAAACAATCCCTCTCTCTGGGATCCTCGGAATCAAAGAGGTCAAGCAGTCTCATGATAAATGAATTATCTATATATTTCTTTCCTATTTTACCATCAAGGTATGAGGACTCTATAAACTTTTGAAGTAAATCATAGACAAGTTGCAGATGGGTCCAAGCAGGATCGAACACTGGCACTTCCTCTTCAGCCTCCCCACCACCATTACCGGATTGCGTGTTTGGAGGGAAGGCCCTAAACAAGTTAATGGCGATCATTTTACAGCTAGCAGAAATGACAGGTTCAGTGAACCGAGAAGTCCCAGCATCAACATAACCAATGAGATCTAACAGCACCTGCCGCTTCATATCCTTCTCAGCGGAGTTCTTGTTTGGATCAGAGAAATCGAAGACAAGGCAGCAGAAGTTTAATTTACTAATGAAAAGGTTCTGCTTTTCCGCATTAGGGACATCTTTGAATAACAGTAGTGGTTCGGCGCTAGTGACAACACTCGATGGGAAGATAGCAGAAGCAGTCCGCTTCACAGTGGTAGATCGGGAGGAAACCACATTGTCACTGCTAGTCCGATGGATTGAGTTCCCGTTCACGGAACCCGTCCCGTTGTTGCCGGGCGGGAGATGAGTGAGATCCAAAGAAGAATCGGATTGGAAAGACTTGTGAGGTAATTTACTCAGGAATTGCTTCCACATGGTGCCAAAATAGTGGAGGCGCTTAGATCAAGCTCATGCAGCGGGAGTTCGGCGACAAGAATGGCATGCACTGAATCTAAAATACCGATGCCACTTGAGGACTTGAATGTGGAAAGATTCGACACATCAACAACGATAATTCTTGGTGGAAATGAAATAGGAAACTGACATTATTAGATGCGATTGATCTAGAAAACTACTCCTCCTCCCTGAAGCCCTAAGATGAGACGTGGAGACTATGAAGGAGAAAAATACAGTGGCGAACAAACTAACAGAAGCCTACGGGATACGATTCAGAACCAAGATCGAGCAGCAGAAACCATAATTGCCAACACAAAAACAAGACCAATCTTACGTCAAGTTGTGCTAACGAGAGTGAACCGACTCGAGATCTCTACCAGGGAACGCAGTCGGAAGAAGGGGGCCGAACGCAAGCCCTCGGAACCGCTGGAGCAAGATGATTTTTGAGGTTCTTCCGGGTTCACGGATCTGAAGAGAAGAGCTGGATCCGAAGCTTGGTTCCGAGAGGCGGCGGCGAATTCCAGCAGGAACTCGAGAGATCAGATCCGGCTTCGATCTCTTCCACCCTCATTACAAGATCGGGATGGATCCGCCGAAGAGGAGGAGGAGCCAAAATGGGCAATAGGGAAAAACAAGAAAGAAAAAGAAAATAGCAGCAGCGACCGGTGCCCCTCCCCTCGCCGAAGCCTCCGCCTCCGCCTCTTTTATGGTTCGAAGCATCTGAGCCGTCGGCACGAGATCAATTGGCGAAAATAAACCGAGCCGGGATAAAAAGATGAAAGGGACGACGGACTGAGAGTACGGTCTCGAGCAGTGGTGTAGAATCAAACGACTCGTCACTTTGAACTAAGTATTGCTTTTGTAACAGTGCTGCAAAATCGTGAATTTTATTTTATTTTTCCCACCACTTCCAGTGACTTCATGAAGTTGGTGGCGAATCAGTTAAACCGACCGCTCCGGATCCACGATCTTTAACCCCACTTTCTTCCATCACGGTTTAGGTGAAATCAAAACGCACATGATATCGAGACACATCACTTAAGTTCGATTCAGGCCGAAGGCTTGTGATGCTGAACGTGTTGCACATTAAATTCGACGTCGAAAGGAGTCAGGTGATCAGTTAGACATGATGTACTGGGAGAGATACATACCAGCCGTACGAGTACTGCAACCAAAAGTACCTGATCTCGTTGCCTTACGATGAAATGGATGGGCGATCGGACACTTTCACTCGTTTACCTTATCCTGGAGGTAGTCGTTTGAGAACCAGCAATTCGCGTAGTACTTTCGATAAGTTTAGTTATAAGCATACGTTCAAAAAAAAAAAAAAAAGAGACATGGAGTCTTTGAATATGTAAAACCGATAAACATCATAATTTTTTATATGAATTAAATAAAATATAATTTAAAATCAAAATATTATAAATAATTTAACAGTATAGGCTAATCAAATTAATGATAGAATATTAAAAAATCATGAGATAAGATTTACATAGAATAACTATTCAGCGTGAAGGAAAAAAAAAAAAGGAATCATATCAATCTTTCACTATAAAATAATAAAATTAAAAAGTTCACGTACTCTAAACTAACAAAAGAATATTAAATATCTTATCCTTAACTTTAAACTCTTCAAACTTGTCGATGGTAAAAGAACTTAGATCGATACTCGTGATGATCAATCGATTTTTAAAATATGCAACATTCATTGTTGTACCTAAGTGAAGGAAGCAACTAAGTTGATAATGAAAAATATGGTGAAGTATTGAGAAATCCTACATAATATCATCAATAATTGAGACTCTTAGGACGATTTTAGACCGAGTTATTCGAATTTTTTGAATTTAAATTATACTTCTCCACAAGCCTTCACCCCTAAACAGATAGCCAAATTGAAATAATAAATTTACTTCTTGAGCAATATTTTTAATACTACGTGAGTGTTAATCAACGAGATTGGGTGAAATTATTGGACATAACCCAATTCTCCTATAACTTGTGGTGAAACTCTATATCCAACAAGAAGCCCTTTGAGATCATTATGAGATAGCAGTTGTCAACTCCTCATACCTTGACAATCGATTATACCGAGAGTAACTTATCAATATATCACTTTGTAAAGAAATGATACTGAAACACAAATATTGACTTGGCTTACTTGATGAAGACGACCAAAAAGATAAAAAAGTGGATAGACAATTACAAGAGTTTTAAGTTAGCAACTTGATGCTGGTGAAGCTCCAACCAGCATCACTCTAGTTCTTTAGGCATAAAGTACATAAGGGATTGATACACAGGTATGAATGACTATTTTTAATTATCAATAGGGTAGGTAATATCTCTTACAAGTTGTAATTTTCAACGTGGCTTCAAATTTATAATATCTTTCACGTGAGCAATTTGAAAGACTACCACTCAGATCTGCAAGATGCTTCTCGAAGTGTTTTAACTCGACTATCCCTTACCAGAACCTCATATAAAAAGTGAGTTGAAGTTATTTTAGTGGATCACAAGACAAAGCTACCTAACATAGTAGAGCAGATCAAGTACTTGGTGAATTGGTGAAGGCTTCTTCAGACAAAAGCAGTTGAGAGTCAGAAAATGCCTTACAACACAAAAAGGCAGTCATCAGAGCTTACCAGCAAACATCGATGAGAGCGTTGATAGCTAAGTGAGGGAGAATGTCACGAACGATCATTGTGCACCTGCAATGTATTTTTCAACAGATTGTTTATCGCTTTTGTTTGCTTATACATACGTTTGGCAGCATGTTTTACCTTATTTTTATGTGCTTTTACTTTAAAACTATAAGTAGTAACAGTTTATAGGGCTACAGAGTGATCGTTCAATAGAATAGGCAAAACTACCCCAGAATGGCTCAATTTTTATATGTCATGGTCTGTTTTCTACATATTATAGAGCGAGTAAAACATTAGCTATCTCAGCACCCTAGAATCACTCAGGTAGCATAGGACTATATGAGAGTTTGAGATGGTGTTGGGTACTGATTAAATTCACAAGTTCATACGTTAAGCATATAAAGACTTGCCAATGTGTCCGACACCTAATAAGCAATCGTTTATATATTTATGATTATTCGTTTATCTTCTAAAGTTCATATTTTCTCATTTCTTTCTTTTCTCTTTTGTACATAAGTATTTGTTGAATTGCTTGAAAAGTTATCATCTTTATGAGACGTCATGATTTGTCGGTCACTCGTTCTTAGAACTAATCAATTTGCTCTTTTATCGGTTGTTCAGGACTTTAGCAAGGTTACAATTAGGCTGACTCTTTGTGAATGAATAATCAATGATGTCTCATGATTTAGGCAATTTCAGTTAATTCCATGACAAAATGATAGTGACATCAACATCTTCCTATAGTGGTTAGTTGTCGGTATGTCTCTCTCTCCTCCTCCTCTTTCATCGTTGCCTGCTTTATTATAGCCAATAGCATCTTTCGCTCTCTCTTTCCCACTTCTCCATAACTCTTCTTCTCCCCTCCCCTTCCTTCCACAGTCCCCCCACCCCCCCCATACCAACATCTTCCCTCCATTCTCCCCGTAACTTCACTGTAACCACCTCTCATCCCCCATGGCCTCGTGGCTATCATCTTCCATTGCCTTTTCCTTTCCACCCACTACTAGCGTCCCCTCTTCTTTATCTCATCATAGTCGTCTTCCACCCTTCCTTCTTGTGCTAACAACCTCCTTCTCCTCCTTGCATCGACTTCTTCCATTCTCTATTTATAAGTAGCTTTCTCTATATTATCCTTTCACCCTCGCAGCCAACATATTCTCCCTCTCCTCCCAACCCGACAACAACCCACAATCGTCCAACTAATAGAAACTCAACCGATAATAATTAGATAACAACTATATTTGCTTTCTTAGAATAATAATTGATCACACAATCATAATATTTTACTAACTTCAGTCATCTTCTCTTCCTCATATTCAGTTTCTTTTTAAGTAAAGTAATATTTCATGCTCTTATAATTAGTATATATTTAATATATTTTTTCATAAAGATATTATCGTCAAATTTTTGGGGCAAACACTATCGTTGCTAACTCTAAATCATGGGATAAATCATTCTTCTCATAATATTTTAATTATTTTGAGGCATACGTTATAATTCTACCATTCTGTATCAAAATACATTATAGACCATTTTCAGATACATCACTATACACTATGAATCCTCATGACCCATATGATATAGAAAGAATTGGAGCTTAAATTAATATCCTTTATAGTTCTTCAAAACTATTTTCATAAGAACTAGCTTTTTCAAATTTAACATTATTTCTTGTTAATTTTGTGAGAGGTGATGTTATTATAGAGAATCATTCTACAAAACATATGCAATAACTTGTCATCTTATGAAAACTCCTTACCTAAATATATTATATCCCATGATAGAATAACTATATAATATATCATATCCAAATGTGTCTTAGATGGTTTGCTTAGTTTTTTCATAGAAGTTAGTGATGGAAAAAAATATGTGGTACTAGAATTAATTAATGCATGTAAATAATCATAAAGATTGCCCAATCTTTTTTGTTTTGAAGAAATTTTTATATAGTTCTTTGCTAAATTATATATGTAGGAGATAATTAGACTTCATAGTATACTCATGTTCATTATGTTAGATAGAGATTTTAGATTTACATCAGGATTTTGAAAAAATCTTCATAAGAAACTTGGTATAAAGTTAACTTTTAGCATTGCTTTTCATCCTAAAATAGATTGTCAATATTATTGGATATATTAAAAGCTTGTGTCTTGGATTTTAAGAGATCATAAAGCATATATGTACCTTCAATAGAGTTTATCTATAATAATTATCAAGCAATCATTATGATGGCACCAATTGACTGTAAGGCAAAATGTGCATACCTTTTGTTTATTGGGATTAAATAAGTGAAAAAAAAATTTGAGGATAAATTTAGTAAGAGAAACAAAAGCAGTATAAAAGATTCATTAAAAGATGAATATAACATAAAATAAGCAAAAATATTATGACAATAATATGAGACTTTTGAAATTTGAAGTATACGATAAAGTATTCTTAAAGGTGGCACCAGCGAAAAGAGTTATAAGATTTGAAAAGAAAGACAAGCTAAATCTTCGATATGTAGAATCATATAAAATTACTAATAAAATTAGTGATGTGGTCTTCAGACTAGCCTTACCTCTTGTATTAATAAATGTGTATGATGTATTATATATATTAATTTGGGAAAATATATTTTAAATCTTTCTTATGTCTTGAAAGTATAACTAACAGAATTGGACGAAAATTTGACATATAAGAAGCGGGTTGTACAAATTCTCCATTGAAAGAGAAAAACTTCATAATAAAAAGATTATTTTAGTCAAAGTGCTATAGATAAAGCAACTTACGAAAGAGAAAAAGTAATGTAAGAAAAATATCCGAAGCTATTAGAAATTTTAAGGATAAAATTTTTATTTTGATAGGAGGATTATAGTACCTAAGTCTCACACACATTAAATCACAATTAGCATACTAATAGAAGTACCAATAGTATATTATATATATATATATATATATATATATATATATATATATATATATGATACTCTCACTTACTGATATGATTTATGATGTTTATACTTTATAAATATGATAAATGATATACTCATATTTTTTATTTTTAAAATTAAAATATATGCTTTTTAAAAATATTATTGAAAGTATTCTATAAAATATTGGTTAAGCATGCATAAACATCAATGTCTACTTTAAGTATATTTTATAGTAAAAAGATATACTTTTTCAACATAATAAATCTATGTGTGCCCAGTTGAGATTAAGTTATAATAATAAGTATATATATAGTAACTAGAAATGGTGGTTGAATTGTAATAAAAGTTAAGTGAATCTCAAAGCTTTGATGAGTTTTATGATTAAAGTAAGTGGCTTTGAGCTTTAAATGCTATTTGTGAAAGGGATAACAACTTAAATTATATATGTATTAGCAGAGTAGTGGATGATTAAGTGAAAGTGAGAAACAAAGAGGAGTGTTATCCTAAAAATATTCAAATTAATAAGTAAGATTGAATGATAATTTTAGAGTAACTTGTTTTCCCAATTATTCACTTGTTCTCCCTTGGATGTTGAGACATTTCTCCGCTCAAAGTTCAAAAACCTTGATTTTAAGAAGTATTAAGGTAAAAAACCTAATTCTCCTCTTTTTATACATAGAATTTTAATTTTATAATTTACAAGTTGTTCTTTTTGGTTTATTTTTGATGACCTAGGGTTCGAATTAAGATATAATTTTTTGATATATTTTGTATGATTAAGCTAAGATTCTATGAATGACTTTAATCTAAATTTTATGGTTTAAGTTATGGATCTATTACTCTAAAGCATACAAAATTTCTTATTTTCAGTGAAAGTGTTCTATTCGAGCTAAATTAATCCCTTTAGTGATAGAATTAGATCTTGATCTTTTGATATATTTTAAAAGGTTTCTCTGTCCATTAATATACGAGGTGTAAATGTTCATACATTCTTAACCCAATTTCAATACAATATGATAGATGATAGTGAATATACCTCTATCCATTAATGGGAATGATAGTTTAGCCTTCAAATGATTTCATTTTAAGTTCAAATTCCATATAGATTTAGTCTTATTTGTTTCCTAATTTTTTTGTAAAATTTTAAGATAATTCAATATTGCTTGGTTAGTTAAAATAATGAAGAATGATTACTTCATAGAATTATAAGGTTATTTGATTGATATTTACTAGTTTATTTGATTATATAGTGAATTGTTGAAAAAATAATGATAAATTTTTAATGAAATTTTAGATTGAATATAGTTTACTTTAGAAGATATTTTTTAAATTTTTTCTATGAATTATTGTATTAGTAATTCAAGAGGTAAGGTTCTTAATTAAGATATTCATAACCTTATACTCCCAAATTGATAAGTTTATCACTCCCCAACACCTTCGATCATTAAGGAATATGACTTTCATTAGTATTTTTAATTTTAAATTAAATTAAGTCAGTATAAGTTTAATTCATTGTAAAATAATAATAACATAAATTATCATATTTATAATATAATATAATTTTTTTAATGATATAATTGTAATGAGTTGGGCATAAGCTTAATGTTAATATACGCATTATATAAGCATAGCTTAATTATACGCATTATATAAGCATAAAATATATAAATTATGATAAAAATATATTTTATGTATGTATATATGATGATGTACGGTATGAAAGTGTACTTATTTTCTATTATGTATGGTGTGGAAGTGTATAAATATATTAAAACGTGTAATATATGTATTTACTATAACATGTATTTGTGAGAGTACACTTATTTTCTATTAGTATATAGATATGTTAAAATGTGCAATGTATATATATACAACGATGTGCATTGTGAGAATACACGTATATGCTATAACTTATAGTATGAGAATGCAAATATATATTATGACGCATAGTGTATGAGTGTATATATATATTACGATAACGTGCAGATATAAAAATCTATGAATATGTTATGATCTTACATATCCATATATGTATTTTTTAGTTATTTTTATCTTTTCATTATGTATATACTATGTTACAAGATTATACTTTAAATAAATCATAAGACGAGATGTTTTAAAATATTATATATATGACATGATACATGTTTAAAATTATAAATATTTATACTTATCGAGTGATTACTTACTATATATTTTATTTTATTAATAAGAATACAAATATCTTACCCAAATAATTGTGTAAGAAAATAAATATGTACAAGCCTATACCAACATAGATACAAGCGATGGCATATAAGTATACTTATATACATAAATTTTAGGCGTGTATGTTTTTTTAGTTAGATATAATAAATAAAGAAATATATCAAAATCGTTATGTACAAAAAAATTTCTGTCATTCTGTTTAGGAAATTAGTATATTTTATTTATTTTTTTTGTTATACTGATAGTAATAATTAAATTAAAAATATAATATTTATTTTAATTTTAATTATACGTATGAAACTTAAATAGGGTATTACTGTGGCCGCTGTACATTGATGACCGTGGCCGGGACTTACCGCTGTGTCTGGGAGACTGCGCGTGAGCAGCACTCGGACTACGTCTTCAGACCGTATCTCCCATCTCAATTAATCACATCCGCTGACGTCTTGCCCAAGAACGAACCCTAAGTCGCACCGAGAGATCTACTAGATCTATTCATCTTCCCCCTTGTTCCATTTGCAAGCAAAATGCCAAGCTTTCCGCAGGCCGGAGCGGTGACCATCTGCGAGATTAATCGCGATCTCAGTACTAATCTCTGTTCTTATCTCATTCTATGTGCATTTTGACACTTGTCTTCTAGTAAGAAAATAATGTTTTCTGGTCCCTCCCCTTTTCTTATTCTTAGTTACTGCTGAAAACTTGTTCGATGATCGGGCGAAAGAAACGTATGGCAAAGTTCTGGTAAGTTCTTTTTGAAACAAACTCTTGAAATAAATATATCTTTCGTGGATCTTAGTGTTTTTCGCTTTTCTTAAACTACTCGTTGATTAGTAATGTGAATGAAACGAAAGTAAAAAATAGTTTGTGTGTTTTGTCTAACAGTATCATAAGTTCGTGGTAAAATAAATTCTTGTATTAACTTTTCGCAGTCTGTATCTTCCTATGAGCGGGATGAATTTTATTGTTAAGTTCATTTTGTGGTTGAATTTTCTAATTGATACTGGCCTTCCTAGGGAATGGTGTTCAGTCCTATTGCTTTCCAACCAGATCTTATGATGCCTGATACAGAGCAAGTTGCAGAACAAGAACTGAACACTACTGTTCCGGCAAGGGGTTTTGCTGGTTTGAAAGTGAGCATCTCTGAGTCCATTAAGCGCATTTTCTCCCCAAATGAGGTAAGTTTGTTTCCCTGTTCTTGTTATTAGTTAATAAACAAGGCTATGATCATGCCAAATGCTTTGTGGGAAATAATTATCTTCTTCCTTTCTTTACAAATTGTGATTATTATCTCACATACAAAGATATGTTCTTCTTATTTTTCACTGGAATTATTTTCATTATAAGTACGTACACATACAAATAGTGATTGTTTCTCAAGTTCTTTTTTTCTTACTTAAACTCTTTGTATTTCTTTGTCTTCCTCTTTCACTCGCTTTCCTGCCATAAACTGCTGATATTTGCTCACGTAACTTTGGACATGTCCATATTAGGACAAAGGACTTTGGTTCGCCGAAATAAGTGATTGAGCAAACTAACTTTGATCTTAGGTTCATTCCTGAAGAGATGTATCCATCGACATTTACTTTAATGCCAAGATGTTCACTCATAAAGCCTTTAGAAACAGTAGTCTTAGATCTATTTGCTCTTTGTACATAAGATTTGGAAGTTTTTCCACTATTTTAATATTATTACAATTTAATTATTGCCAATGCCTTGAGAGAACAACTATAGATTATGCTGAGAGTTAAGTTAAAAATATCATTCGGTAGCTTAGTATTTATCTGTTGAAGAGTTAGCTGTTCCATAAGCCTGTCATCCATTTAGTTGCTTGTCCTATTTTCTTAATTTTTTAGATTGCCTTGAAGTTTTCATTGCATTTCAAGATGTTTGTAGTTTGTACAGTGAAAAGCAATAATGTTATATCAGGAACGACTAATTCTGAGTTGTGATTTTTTTTTCTATATTCAAATATCATGTGATATATCTAGTTTACATTAACTTTTATGCTATGAAACATGGTGAACGTTACATGTATCTCATAGGCATGTCAATCATATAACCTCCTAAACACATCTGTCCTTGTGGACCTCACCTTTCAACTTTAGTTTTTTCTTTTGTCTTAAAAATGGCTTTTTTGTTCTTTTATGAACTGGATCTAAGATGATGATCTTTTAAGGCTTGATACTAATGTTCTCTTTCCTCTTCAATTGTTTTTATAGTTGAATGCACTAGAAGAAGTTGATACTCAAAGAGTAAGTTGGCATCCGCATAAGCATTGTTTAGCATTTGTATCTGGGCCAAGTCAAGTAACAATAAGGGATTATGAGGATTCAGGTAAGTCCTTTGAACTTCTTTATTTATGGGAAATAGAAACGTAGTATGTTTCCTTGAAAAAATCAACTTCCATGTGACCAGATAGTAAAGATCCATGCATATTGACTAGTGATTTCCAAAGAGGCATCAAGACACTCGAATGGAGGCCAAACAGTGGCAAGATGCTCTCAGTTGCATGCAAGTAATATTATAGTCGTATGTGCTTGTTAACGTTATTATATTGCATTACATTGTAAATATCTTGAATTTAAATTACTGTGAATGTCTCTTCTCAGGGGTGGAATATGCATTTGGTCTGCTTCTTTCCCAGGCAATGCACCGTCTGTTAGATCTGGAGTTACCTCTTCTGTTAGTAGTGTTTCTAGAGGCTCTGGAATTCGATGGATCCTGGTAGATTTTCTTCAAAGCCCCAAAGATGAACAAATAAATGTACTTTCTTGGAGTCCCAATGGGAGATATCCTTTTCACTTCTTTCAAACTTTGCAGCCAATTCTATAACATCATCAATGCACTTATTTCTCAAGGCCAAAAGCTCTCTGATGAACAATGCAATTTAATGTTGTAACCCTTCGTAGATAGTCATATAATATTTTTGAATAAACCTTTTACTGACAATATAATCTTTGCATGTATGATATAATTTGTTCTGTTAAACAGTTTATTCTTGACATTATATTACATATTTGGCATCTTCTTCGTGTGATAGTTCAGCATTTACGGTATGGGATGTTTCTCAAGGTAAAGCTATTCAGTATTTTCATTTTTTGTTATGTTTTTATATTGTTCTTATTTGGATTCGCTTAATTGATTGCTTTCTTGTTATGCCGAGTGATTGATCTGTTAAAAGTATTCTGCTTCTTAGTATATAAGCAACTATAAGCTATTATCATGATGTGACATCTTTTCTTTTATTTCCTTAAATTGCTAACTATAAGTGAATACACATTTCTTAAAAGGATGTTCTAGTATTTGTGGCTTCATTGTAGGGAAAAAAGTGGGACAAATTTTTAATAATTTTGTTCGACATTGTATCTTGACTTGCTTCTTACTTAAGAGTAAAAAACTTTCTCCAATATTTCCTTATGGAAAATATTTATTTGTTAGTATTTTCATTTGGTTGTCGTTGATAGTTGATACTTCCATGGGCTTGTTCGGTCGTCAAATCAGTATGCTTTTTGGTACCTAGATAAGGCATCGCATTAGCAGGTTAAATCTCCTCCCTCGTGGTCAGCGTCTTCTCTCCCTTCGCTTCGCTACAGTCGCCCCCCGACTTCCTCAACAACCTCCTCCCCCTTTTCCCCTCCCAACCGACAACAACCCACAATCACCCAACTGATAGCAACCCAATCGACAACAATCATGCAACAACTACATTCGGTTTCCTAGGATGGTAATTGATTACACAATCATAATCTTTTGCTAATTCCAACCATCTCTTATGTCTCATATTCAGCTCCTTTTGAATAAAAAAATATTTTAAACTTTTGTGATCAATGTATATTTCATATTTCTCCTCATAAAGATAATATCGTCAAATTTTTTAGGGCAAACACCACCGCTGCCAACTCTAAATCGTGAGTTGGATTGTTCTTCTTATAATATTTTAGTTGTTTTGAGGCATAAGCTATAACTCTGCTATTCTGCATCAAAACATATCTTAGATCATTTTTTGATGTATTATTATACATCACAAATTCTCTAGACCTGTATGGTATAGCAATAATTGGAGTTGAAATCAATCTCCTTTTTAGTTCTTGAAAACTATTTTTACAATTGTTAGTTCATTCAAATTTAACATTCTTTCTTGTTAATTAGGTGATAGGTGATGTTATCTTGGAGAACCCTTCAACAAAACGTCTATAATAGCTTATCATCCTAAGAAAACTCATAACTTGAATATATTATATCCCTTGATGGAACAATTATGCAATACATCACATCTAGTGCTTTAGATGGTTTGCATAGTTTCTCCACGCAAGCTAGTGATGTAAAAGAATATATTATAACCCTTTCTGGAACAACTATACAAGACATCACATCCGATGCTTTAGATGATTTGCTTAGATGGTATGCTCTCAATTGTTGTCATAGTAAGTATGATGATATATATTGCTTGTGTTACACTATGCAGCGTATGCTTATGCTTATACTCTGATTTTCTACAAGGGGCATGATTGTGGCTTTCTTTTTTTAAAAATAAAAATCACTGTTTACAAAGGCGCTCGAGCGAGACGAGGCCTGAGCACCTCACACAGTTACCGAGCGACGCACTTTAGCGAAGCACTGCCTGGGCACTCGCCTGAGCCCAAGCGTTGGGTACCTTGGGCGAGCAGTTGACCCAGATGGTCAACTCTAGTTCGGATGAACAATAACTTAGTTGGTTCAATTGAACTAACTGAGCACAATAAACAGTAATAGTACCCCTTCGTGATCGATAAACCCTAGGTACTTTGTTCCCCCGACTCACCTCAAGTCCCGCTGTTGCCTCTATCACCAATGCACAGGTCCAACACTTCCTTTGTCGCCAACGGACGGGTCCGAAGCTCTTGCTACTATAGCTTTCATGTGTAGTTACCTCCAGCATCGTTGCTTTCGTGTGCAACTCCTTCCGCCATTTAGGGACAAGATTGTAGCTTCCTCTACCCCTGTTGGCATCGTCCACGGCTTCCTCTGTTGTCGTTGTTGTCGTCAGTAGCTTCCTCCGTTGTCGCTATCGTCGTCCGCACATTCCTCTGCCACCACTGCACCGTCCGAAGGTTCCTTTGTTACCATTGCCCTCTCCTTCCCTACATTCCGCTGTCAGTGGCTACTTTTCTGCCCCTCTACTATTATGATTACTGTTAACAATAGATTAAATACTGTTAACAATGGATTGTTAATCCTTAACTGATATTAAAACTGCTTTTGAGGGTTAACTACTGTTACTATAATAAACTAAAAATTGATGTTAATCCTTAGAATTGTTGACCTATTTACAACTAATTCCTATTTAGAATTACTAATCTTTATTTAGCATTGTTAATTGCTATTTAGAATTGTTATTAGTCCCTAGTTAGCATTGTTAACCTTTTTTTATTTAGAATTGTTATTAAGGTTTTAGGATTAAGGACAAGTGTACGAAGCAATATAGAAGATTCATCAAAAAAATTAATTTAATATTGTATTTTTATTTATATAATCATATTTATCAATTGTATTATATATTTTTATATTTTAGTATTTTAGATTGTCTTGTTTCGCTCGGGCGGGCACCTAGCACCTTGAGCGTTTTGGGATCTTGGAGCTTAATGCTTTTAAAAACACTGAGGAAAATTAACTATTGCTTATTCAAAGAGGAGCATATAAAATTATCAGACTGAACTGATCCACCTAGATGATTTCATGTTCGGAGTAGAGGCCTTAGGAGGCAAGGATGTGTGTCACCATTTACACTTGGAATGTATTGAAAGCTAATTCACTTGGAATGTATTGAAAGCTAATAGAAAGGATGTGTGGTCGGTTCATTTGATATAAGGATGTTGTCTGGTGTAACGACAAGGATGTGTGCATCATAGTTCACACTTCTTGGAATGTATTGAAAGCTAATTGCAAGGATGTGTGGTCGGTTCATTTGATATAAGGATGTTGTCATGTATTTTATACTTGTGGACAAAAGCATATTGCTCTTGGGCAATTAGGTGATTAAAAAGTGGTTTCAAATGGTTAGCCCAGAGTTACGCAAGAATCTTGTAAAGGACATTGCACATAACTATTGGGCCAAAGTCTTCTTCCTTGGAGGCATTTGGCTTTTTAGGTATAAAACCCAAGGATGCCCCTAATTGGTATGAGCGATATCATTCCAGAAAGTTAGAGAAAGCAAGAGTGATATTATCTGACTTAATGTAGAATTCATCAATGAAACTATGTGCGTATGTTTTCGGGCTTTTGCCCAGACCCATCTATAGCAGCATGGATCTTATCAGTGGCAAAAGGAGACAACAAAAGATGACTTTCCGAACTAGAGATCTTGGGAAAGAAAATATTAGAGGGCAAGAGATGCCATTTGATGTTAGAGTTACTCTTCCAAAGATTAGGGTACCAAGAAGCAATGTTAGAGGTGCGTCCTTGGTTTTGTGTAGAATAGATCCTTGGGAAGTGTCAATTTGTGTAATATGGTTCTGTCTTTTATTTGAAAAGAACAAGTTTATGGAAATAACTGGTGTTATTATCTCCTCCAATCCAGAACATTTTAGCTTTAGTGATTTAAAGCGAAGATTTTATTCATGACATTTTATTTTAGTGGCTTCCTTGGCAATGATGGTTCCTTGAGTCTTTGATCTCAAGGAGGGAGAGTTGCGAGAGTGTTTCCTTAATATTTCGGTCAACGTTGCCAATGCTCGAAGAGTTCTTCTTGGAGAGTAGATTTCCAAAGGAGAAGAGATTCTATAGGATTCTATGTAGGGAGCACATAGGATTATCTAGTCGGTTTTCCATAATCCACTGGTTCCATATTAGGTCATGGACATCTTGGGAGAGGGGACAGTAAGGTTTGAAGAAAAAGAGTTTGCAAGCATGTATGAGGATTGGTATTAGTGCTAAGGAGAAGAGTGTTACCAGAGGTTACTCATGGAAGATAAGAGACATAAGAGTGAGGAAGAAGATACAACCATTGATCAGGGATGATCTAGTAGAATTCGAGCCAAACTCCAATTCGGCCCAATTGGAGTTCCAATCGGATTCCAGTTTGATCCTGATCAAACCAAACCAAGATCAAACTGGAGTTCAAGCTTAAAGACCCGATTCAAGTCAGCCTAGAACCAAGCCCACTCAACTCATTCCCAGTCCAGTAAAACTAGGATTAGGGCAGCCCCTAGCCAACTAGGGCAGCCTCCAACAAAAGACTCTTGCGGCTGCAAGGAACTAATGAGAAGTCCTAATCAGATTAGAACTTCTGGGCACCCTCAATCCTATAAAATCAAGGGGTTGCAGTCCCCTTAAAGCATCTAAATTGTGCTCCCTCTTGAGTTCCCAACCGGCCCTAAGCTAAGAAGTGAGGAGAGAAAGAGAAGAAAGAGTTTGCAAGTTCAACGTCCCTTCTTCCTGCCTGCGGTCACCTTGCTGCAAAGATCTTTTTTGAGTCGTTGCTAGCCTTATCACTTCCAAAGAGGCCCTTAGCAGCAGTAAAAAAAAGAAGAAAAGCAATCAAAGGCAGTCAAGAAGCAGCCCTAGCTGGCCCTAGCCTTCCAGCTTGCGTCGAGAGCCAAAAGAAGAGGAGTTTAGAAAAGGGTTCTGCCCTTCAACCGCAGCCCTGTCTTCCTTAAGTTCCAGCAACCGAAATTCTTTATTGACGCTTTGTCCAACTGCTGTGAGATGACCCAAAACCCTACTGCTTGCTGTCCAAACCTCAAGAGGAGGTTCCAACGGTAAGAGAGGAGACCCAAGCCGATAGTAATTCTTACCCTGTCGAGAGCACCTAGGTGCTATCCAAAGATCAATTTTGTTCTTACGCACATTTAAGTCTTTTATTGCGTTTTATTCTGTTGCTTAGCCCTTGTAGTTGGCACTTTAACTTTACAAGCAATAGAGTTATTTTTCTTTTGGTTTTACACTTGTTTCTAGAGATAATCTATCTCCTTCGCCAAAACTTCCATCTGAGATGTGGTATCAGATCGATGAATCATCGAACCCGAACCCTATACGGATCAACCACTTACTAGAAGCATAAGCCCTATCCAATCTAGTTGAGGCTACTCATGACTGCGTGAATCTCATTATCTGGATCGACAAAAACCTAGATCAATAAACTTCTTTTTGAAAATAAGATTCCACAAAGAAGAAACTGAGTGATTGAAAGAGAAGGAGATGCAATCAATTTTTTTAACAATCGTGTCAAAACATTAGCATTAAGATTGCCATAAAAAATTCGATTCATAAGAACATTCAAAAGACTTATATGACAAGAAGAAACTGTGCTAGCTTAAATATTGGTGAGAAACCACAGAGCCATACTTTGTTTTTCAATAGAAGAGGAGCAATTGAGAATCCTTACTTATCAGATATTTTAATGGTGTGAGCTTTCCACAATGTAAGGATGCACCCGATCTTCTGGTGGCAACAATAATTTCTTGCCAAGATGAGCCTTCTGTAACAAGATTAATCGTGGGTAGAGTAGATAAGTGCTCTCTAGCTATTTCCTTATTAGCACACTTTATAGCTATTTTCTTATTAGCACCTTTACAGTTCCTAGGAGATATAGTTCATTTGATTAAGAAGATGGATTTTCCTATTGGCTGCGAGAGACGAAATCTATGTTAATAATAGCCTTCTTTTTCTTATTTTTTGTCTAAGTGAAAATAGAATAGGAAGGTGACTTCCCCTTGGCAAAGATTGTGGCTTTGGGACCATTGTTGAGCGTGTATCTGCTTCGTCAAGGAGGAAGTTCGGAGAGTCTACGGTTCCTTCAACAATGATTTGGGGTTCAAGTTTGAGATTAAGCAATTAGAATACAGGGCGATTCTCATAGGTTATTGACTTGAAGGAGGTATCCACTCTAATCCAAAGGCCTTGGGAGTGAGGTTTTGAGAGGTCTAGAAGGATACACAGATAAGCAGATTTCCCCTCTTGTACCTGAAAGAGTGATGGCATCAAGTTTAAGCAATTTTGCTGAACAAGAATGTTTGGTTGCATAAACTCAAGTGGAAGCCTTGGGAAGTATAAATGGGAGTGAAAGTTATTTTTAGTATGGGAGGTTGGAATCAAGGTTGCCATGGGATTAAACATAGGGCTTAGCCCCTTAGAAACCATGGACCTCCAGTGAGGGTTTGTACTATACCTGATTTGGAAAAGAATCTAAAGTAGAAGGCGCTCTCCAATGGGGAGGGCAGGGGGTGGAATGGCACTGGGGAGAGGAGTGAGGAGGAGCGGCTTTTATTCAGGAGTCAAGCACGATTTCAGTTGTAGCTTCTTAATCCTCAAACCCATATATGTACTAAAACAACAGATGTCTACGGTAACAGCCCCTTTCAAAATGATATATATGGTATTCAGTGTTCTTATTTGTTGTCTTTTTGTTTCCACTTAGAAATTGTTGCATTTGGTTGCTCCTGGTGGACAGAAACCAGTCTATTATTCTTGTGATTTTCATTTGGTTTTTGTTCCTATTCCAAAGAAATAACAATTACCATATCATAGACAATTCACCTCTTTGGCTATATAAAAATGAATTCTCTTGAGAGATCAGCTATGAGGTGCTTTACTTGTATCAGTCTTTAACTTTGCATCAGGTTGTCAGATCAATTCATAATAAATGTTTTTTTTTGTTTTCTAATGCTTCTAAACTTTGTATGTACAGGATTAGGAACTCCTATTCGACGAGGTTTAGGCACAATATCAATGCTGAAGTGGTCACCGAGTGGAGACTATTTTCTAACTGCTAAGTTGTATGCTCAAATTTTATCCTTTTTCAATTTTTGTTTGATTATATAAATAAGTTTGGTTCTTAGTTTACATTCATTTGAAAGTTTGTTTAAATATTCTATGCAGCGATGGTACATTCTACCTATGGGAGACAAATACTTGGACATCAGAACCTTGGTCTTCAACTAGCGGATATGTCACAGTATGTAATTCAAAAATAATATTGTCCTCAGTTGGGTTCTATGCAAAAAATTGTTGACTGCCCTTGTATAGTTTCTCCCCCCTCTTGGAATACAATGGTCAAGTTACAAAACCTTAATGCTTATGAATTGTAACTGTTGTCATCCAGTATGATTATGCATTATGGCCACTTTAATCTTGAAATATAGTTTTTGTTCCTGTTTGTTTTTCTCCCTCTTCTGTTGGTCACTGTGGTTATTTCTCTAAAAGATTTGCATCTTTCTGTTTGTTGTTAAATTCTTTAGGGAGCTACATGGGATCCAGAGGGACGGATGATACTAATTTCATTCTCGGAATCAGTAACTTTAGGTTCAATTCACTTTGCATCAAGGCCTCCTTCATTGGGTATGTGATCTGGTTTTAATTAGAAGCTTATCTTATTTCTAACATGTATAATCTGCCATAGTCACAATAGGTTGTGTTTTCTGTTGTATGAAACTATGAATGATGAAACTAGTTTTCTTATAATTAACTGATCATGTATGAACCTTGCTGCTGATTAATAATTGTCATACAAATGTTTTATCATTAAACAGGTCTCACATATGGAGCAGCATTATTAGCAAGGATGCTCCAGGAAGTGTTAAAACAAAAATTTCAATCTGTTGTCAACTTATCGTGAATGTTTTCATCATAATCAACCTGCTTACACCATGTTTATGATTTATTAATGAACTAGTAGAAACATTAGTGATATTATCATATGTTACTGTATTAACTCATTATTCTCATAGTCATTTACATTGAATGATTGATGTTATTGTGTAGGTTTGATGTGACTGATCATCATAGATATATGCCTTAAAATGCATCTAAGCAATCTGTCCTGGAGTGTAGTAGTAGCCATCCAGCTTCCTTGTAGTTCTCACCTTGCTTGTGATGAGGATAAGAAAATTAAAAGAAACCTTGGTTAGAAGCAAGGACCATTGTACCATGCCGGCCAGTGGTATTGGTCTAGGGATGGATCAGTATGAAAAAGGCAATAAAATGGCCAAAAAATCATAAATTCATAAAATCATTAACTTGTTGGTATGTAACATAAGAACAATCGAACTCGGAAAAAAATGACCAACTATTATCGTAAATCTGTTGGTCGTAAAATCTTGCATAATACAAAGGCTACAAATACGATGAGTTATTATCATCATAAAGGTTCTGTCATATGTGCTTAAAGTCATCGATTACCTAAAGTCATCAATTGTCTTCCCCTTTTCATAAATAATATGTGTGGATCCTCGAGCTCCGTAATCTGAATTTTGGGTGGCATACATAAAGTGCTTCTACTCCATACATGCCCTACTATGAGTAGATGGCCCTCTATCGATGCCCCACCCTGAGGAGTAGATGGAACAATCAATACGATGACACTATTGTCTGTGTGGAGCACAGAATATGAGGGAGATGTTTCATCACTAGACTGAAATTGTTGCTCGACGATTCTTTCTATTGAATTGGTCGATGATACTACCTTCCCTTTCTCTTCACACGCTAGACCGACGTTTGTGGTTGTTTGGTGCCACAGACCCTACGAGATTGACTCCTCAACGTGCGACAGTCACATTCTGACTGAGGGTGTTGTTCCTCCTACTAGGATGTTCCTTTTCTTATATAGCCTTAGTGATGAAACAAGATGGATGTGGGGTCTCCTACCTTATCAAGCAATTGATCCCCTAGGTTTTTTGTTGCCTCAACCCATTCCAATATTGGTTAATAATCTTTGTTATAGAACTAGAGGTCAAAAGAATCAGTCTCTGGCTCCTCCAGTTCCTTGTTGAGGTTGGCATATCACAACGCATATTGTAGTGCACATATACAAGCTTTCTCTAAGTGTCTATATAATAGCTGGTTTGTAGACCTCCATGTGAATCAAATCAAATGTTGACCACTTATGTTCATATCATTTTGATGTTGTCATTTGTGAAAACACATAGACTGCAAGTCTGCAACCTTTATTAGATTGGATGCGGACCTTGCAAATTGTAGCCTCCACTTGGCTACAAAAAAAAAAAAAAAACTAACTAAACAAACACAGCCACTTGGAGTGGTATGCCGCCTCTTCCTATGTACCATCTGGAACAGAGCAGTCCATGTGTCGATCATTGAGTATGTTCTGCTTGTTTTGTAACGTTTTGGTGGCAAGACAATCATTCATTAGAAGCAGTGAGAAATGAGTTTTAGTCTAATAGAAGATATTGATCTTAATAGAGCTACACTACGTAGAAGTTTCCTTGTCACCAATCAAACTAGATGTCTTGAATATTTCTTGTTATCTATGTTTCATGCATTTTGCATGTAATGATGAGTAGTAGTTAGATCGAAGAAATGTTGGTTAGAAGCAATGAGGTAGACTAGAATCATATCACTAAGTCCTTTTACATGTTTTTATGAACTCTAGTTTAAACTTTAAACAACTAATAAAATCTATTAACTTGAGATGTTATTTATATATGTGATATATTTTTGTTTTTGTTTTATATATCATATTTTTTCTATATCATTAATTCTTGTATTTATTATATATATGAGGTAGACTAGAATATATCACTAAGTCCTTTTTACATGTTTTTATGAACTCTAGTTTAAACTTTAAACAACTAATAAAATCTATTAAATATATATATATAAAATATATGTTGTACTCCTTTTTATATGCTTCTTTTATATTATTTCGTACTTACATTATTTTGTCCAAGGAATATTATATCACGTGTACTATATCTATATCGGTCCTTGAAGGACCTGTATATGCGAGTGTATTGACACACGACAAATGAGGGAGAAGAGGAAAGCACAGTAGAGGAAGAGGAAGGAGGAAGGAAGAGGAGGAAAAAAGAGGACGAGGAAGGAAGAAGTGATGGCGATGAAAGAAGAGGAAGGAAAGAAGGAAGACAAGGAAGCGGTGGGGGGAAAAGAGAAGGCGATAGAGGAAGAGAAGAAGAAGAGGAAGCGTACCTTGGTGTGTAGTAGCAGTGGTGGCAGTGTCAGATGGCAGCAGCTCAGGAGCAATTCCATGCCCCCTGCGAAAAGAGGGCTCATATTCGTGAGCCCTAATTGAAGCTTTAAGTTCTTTCTAAAATTTTTCTAATCGGTTAGATCGGATCACTCGAAAGGGGGGTTGTGCTCCTATCTATTTACCACACTCATACTGCTACGTATCGCCCATCTAGTTTGATTCGATACAAAATGAAGAACGTTGTTTTTATCTTTATATAATTATCTTATTTTATATCGATTTATCATGCCCAGACTAGCATGTACCACGTGTTTGGTCTGATATGAAATGAAAAACCCTGATTTTATCTTTATATTAGGGTTCGCCATTTCGGGTACCGGACCCATCTCGAAGATTTGTTGGTATGGTATATACCGGTCTATACTGGTGTGTCAACACATGGTACGTTGGGACATGCCTACGGGGACTTAGGCTCAGTGGCGAGTCGGATTGGTGCATATCAAATTTTTGTTTTAAGGGTAAACGAATTCTGTTTCATAATCATAATGGGGATAAGACTAATTTTTTTTCTAAACATCAACAATGTGATTCTCATTCTCATTCTTTGTCCATTTTCTGTGTTACCAATTGGATCCTCAAAGTTATCTTTGCTTTTGACTTGTTTGTGACATCAACAATGCTATTGTTTCAGGACAGTCTAATGAAAAAGAAGGTGAAATTATGTTCATTTTACTGCTGTGTTGGAGCTGTGAAAGTGGAAGCAAATGACCGTCTTCAAAACTCTTTATTTGAAAGTTGATATTTGTGTAGATTGGAATTAATAGGACAATATAGTTCAACTTCATCTACTTGACTGTCAGAGGGAGATAAGAAATGTGTAATAGCACTAATAGCGTCAGATATATGTGATAGTGTTAGACACCAAAGTTCTTGGAGAACCTAACTGATTAAGTATGCTTTTCACACAATGCAATATTGTGTGATTGTAAATTCAAAAAATAGTGCTAACCATAGAAATTTAGGTACTTGTGCTAGCATATACTGAGTTATACAAAGATATCATGGTATATGCACTTAGATGTTTTGTAGAATTCAAATTGGGAAGTACAAAATCTTTTGTTTTAGACAGAGCAGCTCTTTTGTTTGTTAAAGAAATTACAATAACTGTACTATTGTATTCAACAGTTTTATATTCCTGATGCACATTTTGTTACCTATCTATTTGAGAAATATTGATCATCATGAATATATTGAACCTTCAATAGAAAACTACTTGTCCAGTATCTATATCAGCACAGTTGTAATTTATAGTATCTTCTGATATAATCTTAGATCTAGCAGATTGATAACTATCTTGTTATTTCTGTGTCGTTTGACCTCAGATGCACACCTTGTACCAGTGGAATTGCCAGAAATTGTCTCTTTGACTGGAAGGTAATGAAAGTTCACCACCTTATTGTATATCATTTTTTATGTCTCGCAAGCTTCTAAATCTGTCCAGACTTATATGAATCATAGTTAATCATTTAATGTAATTTCAGTTTATAATTAATCATTTAATGTTGGTCATTGAATGTAATTAAACAATGGAACAAAATGAAAGATGTTTTACACAAGGTTTCCTGTACCACAGTGTACCCTCGGTATGGGCGGTATATACTGGTCTAACAGGGGATCAGTATAGGTAGTACGTACCATTCTGTCGGTAGACCCCACCGTATCATGTGTTGGTATATACCATACCGATGGCCGGTTAGTACACTGGTATGGATCGGTAAGGTAAACCATGGTTTTACATTACTCCACTTGGTATAATTTATCCTAAACGTTTGAAACATCATGCACGATACAATTGGAGGATGTCCGAATAAACATGCCCAACCTATGTCATGGGTTCGAATCAAAATGATGGTGATATTAGGTTAAAGAATTACTTTCTGCTTGGCCAAAATGTAATTATATGGTACTTCCAACATGAGAAATCAGGGTCTAACAAGTTTTCAAAAGAATTGGCGAATTTAATGGACAAAAATTTTTGCTGTAGGGAAACAAAGCCACAAAGTAATCTATAAGTTTCATTTAGTTCTGGCTGCATGTTTGTTTGTTTGTTTTTTTGGCCACAGATGGCAACATCCATAATTGAACTAGAAACCACCAAATTCATGTTTCTGATCAAGTATATTTTTTCTTGATTAGTCTCTCCTTTCTCCATCAGTATAAATCAGTATGAATTAATTGCTAAATAAATTGTTAACTACACCTAACCAATGTTTTTAATTTTTTATAGATCTTCTTTAGACATGACCAAACCACCTTAATTGGTACTTAATTGATTCTTAATAGAAGCTACCTCTAATTGATGAATGCTGCCTCTTCTTTTCATGCTACTGATGTTGCATTTTACACATTTAGTTTCAGTTCTACTTAGTTAAGAACCCTTAGTTCTTGTCTCAAATTTTCCTTTGTACAATTTATCCCAACTTAATTGTATCAATCAAATAATGTCATCAGCACTTTAGGAACCCATGATTGGAGATACTATCTAGTATCATGAAGTTTTAAAGTAATTGCTTTCTACAGGTGTTGAAACATGAAAAATATTAGAGGCAGTAATTCTTGTCCTGAATTGTGAACTGACATGAAATTATTGCCTCAGTGGATTCGAGTTGTGCTTTCTTGTGCTTTGGCCATGAACGTGTTGGTTCTAATACAATTAGCACACATATTTGGTTTGTGTTTAGGAAAATTACATGACTAACCCTGATCAACCCAGCAATAATCAAGTTAAATGTGTTATTGTGCCATTTTCAGGTTAGTGCATTACTGATGGTGCATTTTGATCTTGTAAGTGGGTTGAATCGTGTGTTTTCATGGTTAATACTATTATCTGGTTATGAGTCATTCGATTCAAATCATGTTAGCCTCGGGCCTGAACAAATTACTAGACATGTTCGTGTTTCTGTTTGAATTTTTGACACTTGTCAAATGTGGGGTTTGAGTTGATAGTTCTATTGTTTCGTATGCATCTCAATATGCACAAACCTGATTTAACACATTGGTGCCCTACGTAGTGCTGCGATTTGGTGAACCTTGTATCTAATTCCCATGATGTTTGAAATGGAACTGCTGAAATTTTTGACTCATGTGGGTGTCTGTAACGGAATACATTTTGTGGGAAATTTTACAAGAAAATGCAGATGTTTGGGTTCATAATCATATCTTTCTGCTATATTGGTATCATATAACATCATTTGCTCAAAAGTGGAATAATTTGGGAGGAAAAGATTCTAGGAAACTTATTGGGTTATGACATGATGGTGCAGAAATGAGTAGACAGATTCCTGGAGAGATGAGGGTCGGATGGGTTGACATTTTGCTGCCGTTCTGAGGTATTAGACAGTGTGACCCTATTCAGCAGCATGACATGGGAGCTTCTCTGCACTAACATCCCATACGAATTGCAACATTTATCATGTACTCCACAATAGTCAGGTTCCATCCATGTGAAAGTGGGCTTGAGAGTTGATATATGGAGAACCTTAAAGGATTTGCAATCACCAGCGGTTGGTAATATAAGTTTATAGAAAGGGGACTTTGTTTTAATTACTATCGATATCGTTCCTGTGAAATATGAAAATATAGTAAACTAAATCCTTAGAAGACTGATATTAATTAGGAGATCGAACTCATTAGACCTTTACATCTCTAGATAAGGTGATGGACTGTTGAACTTTACTTATAATACAATGGTTAATATTGTGATGCATAAATAAATTACTTTTTACAAGGATGTGGACTTCGCCTATAATTTCGTACGAAAATTGATGCAAAGTAAAGCAAATGAATCATGACTGTCTGTGACATATAATTTGCATATTTCTAGTTCATGTTTTCCTATACATGTTATCTTGAGTATGTTATGGCAGTTATAGCATGTTATGCATTATTGGTTGATGCTCTATTTGTAATTTCTCAGTAGGGGCATTGAGAAGGTAACCTGGGATGCTTCAGGAGAACGCTTAGCTTTGTCATACAAAGATGGAGATGATATGTACAGTGGTCTGATTGCCATATATGACACTAAGAGGACACCTCTTGTCTCAGCATCATTAGTGTTAGCACTACCATTTTGCAGCAATATGCTTTTTCTCTTTATATATTTCATTCTTAAAGCTGTAATATTATGCTCTAATGTTCACTAATGCATCATTTTCTTGTTAAATCTAGTGGCTTCATTAGAGGACCAGGAGAAAAGCCAAAGCCACTTGCATTTGCCTTCCACAATAAGTTCAAGCAAGGGCCACTTCTATCTGTGGTAGGATATTGTAGTATTCCCCATCTGTCACTCAAGAACATACTCTCTTTATCATATGCGTTGTTGTATTATTATTGAATCTGTTAATTGCAGTGTTGGAGCAGTGGATGGTGTTGCACATATCCTCTCATATTTCGTTCTCATATCCTTCCTTAATTTAGGTAAAAAATCTGCCTGTCTATCAGCAGAAGTTCAAGCATTTGTGCAACTCAAAGGCATTGATAAACTCTCTAAATAGTTTGTCGCTCCATTAACTGGTATGACTAGTGGATTTGAGAGCTAAACATGAAGGTCTTTGTCAGTGCATTTGCTGACAATGCCTTGCGGAGACCTAAAATTTGAATTAAGTCCATTGTTACATTGGTTTAGTCATGTTATAGTGCAATTTGGGTTTTTCTCAGGTCTTGTTCAAGTCCAGAGAGTCAGATTTTAGTTTTTCCCCCCCTCTTCTGGTCTCTCACATGAACTTTGTTTCATTTCCACAACATCCAAGTTTGTTATTTCTTGTTTATTCTGAGTTAAGTATAATTTTTTAGATTATGGTTTAAACTTTCATTCTATTTTTAAGATTATTTCGTGGTTCATCCAGGATACTATTTTAAACTTTTACCATAGGAGCCATATTTGTGCGTCTACTGTGCTGCTTTTTGCATCAACGCCTAGCATCTGTTTTACTCTTATTTTTAATCCATAATAATCTTTTGCATACTGAAAGAAGACAAACCATCTAGACCTGAGCATGCCAAATAGACCTTTTTGCAGATAACTATGGCATGCTAAAAGATAACTTAATGTTATTGAAAATAATGGTGAGGCTTGGTTCTTCTCCTGGTGCCTGAAGTAGATTCCTTTTTGTTTGTTTTGTTTGTTGCATTTATCAAACTCATATTGATAACGTTTGCATTTAATGACCACTACGTTTAAAACTGTTCCTTGAGGGGACGCTTGAGAGGCACAAACACGAATTTGGGACAAGGATGGAAGAATATGACACAATATGGATTCTAGATATTAAAAGAAAGACACTAAAGTTAATAAATGTATTCATTTCTGTTTGTGTCAATAAATGTGATTACATCTTATATGACTTAGAGAACATTTTCATAAACAAAAGTTAGTTGGTGCCAGTAAGTCAAATGTCCAGAAAGTCATAGATTAATATAAACAAGTGGTTGATATGTGTGTGTGTGTCCTTGCATAGCTCCTATGGTATTCAACAAGCCTCCAAAGGTATCTAGCAAATGTCAGCCCTACATCGACATAACTAGCAGATGGTAGCATTTTGAAGAATTCATTCTATACTGGCAATGAATCCCTAGTAATCTCTGAGTACTACCTTATTGATCATATTAGCTGATTATATTTTTTTGTTTGGATATTGTTACAGACTCGCAGTTTTGTCTGGGTTGAGAGAAGTCAATGACCACAGCTTTGACAAGATGGTTATGATTTGAATACATACCGACGGAGCATAGGGATGCGCGAGAGACTTTGTTCTGGAATCTAAAATGTTACCAGGAATATGTGGATCATCCACATACTGTTGTAATAGCTGAAGCTAATACTTTGTTCTGGAGATGATATTACTTCCAAGCAAAAAAATCATCTTTCAAAACATAGTGGCTATGCTACCTCGCAGAAATACATGCTCTTCTCTTCGATTTTCTGTTGCCTCATTCCACTAGTTGCTCCTGGGCTCGCTATTCCAGCCGGCCTTATGATTGATTCTTCGTGGAGTTATGCATCTACTGGTAGGTCAGTCAGTCTGATCAAATTTTGGACACTTGATTTGATATCAATTGTAGCAATGTATCTGAAATAACTAGGGCATGCTAATGAGTTCATCTCAGTCTTAATACCCATTATAAGATCCGTCTGGTTTGATTAAGATCACTTTTTGAGTTCTTTGAGCAGCTTAACTTTCGGCATCGGTTTAATTAATAAACAAGTCCTTATTTATATGTGCCTAGATGGATGATCATTGAGAGCTGTCAATTAAATTTCAAGAGGAAAAACATAAATAAATAAATAAATAAATGGATTTGACAAGGAGGGAAAGTAACATATAAAAGCAAGCAAATAGCATAAAAGCCATCATCAGCCCTAATCGTTTTGTTGCTCAGGGGGATCAAAGAATTTGATCCAGTAGATGTAGTAAGTACATCAGACTATAACTTACGAAAGTGTGAAGTTCCAAATTTTCAGTCAATAAACCTTTTTATATCAAAAATGTTTATTCGATTGCGATAACTTATTATTAAGGGATTGAGGGTTCGAAACAAATTTTGTACATCCTTCGCCGTCGCATTCCCCCCCTTCCCGGATCCCTCCTCCCTCTTCCACCTTTCGTAGCAGTCCCCTCCTTCCTCGACATCATCCTCCCCCTCCCTTCTCCTCCCTCCTCCCTCTTCGCCTCGTTCGTTGCATCCCCCCCGCCTCGTGGCACGTGGCAACAGCCCCCCACTCCACCCACCCCACGCCTTCGTCGCAGCTCCTCCCCCTTCCACGACTCCATTCTCCCCTCCCGTTGAAAATCTTGATATAGTAGGTTATTGTATGCGATCTTGGCAATTGATGTTGAAAATTTTGATATAGTAGGTTATTTTTTTATATTCTCTGATTCCAGGTGGCATGTTAGTTATTGGGTATGCCGATCATCCTTTTGACACCATTAATTTTAATCTCACATGTCTGCGTTTTGCTATGAAATCTCACATGTCCGTGTTTTCTGGAGGAAAGGAAAGCTATATAGTGTCGTAGGACTAGTAGATAATCTTCTCTTTAGAATATGGTATAGTTTATTTTCCTCTTCGTTTGAGATTTCATTATGTTCTTGGTACCCATCCTTTTAGGTTTTGATGTCTGTGGTCACCCAATATATTTATTTTTATTAAAAGGTAAAAAAAAGATATTTATTTAAATTATGATAAGTTAGAAGTTGAAATAGTCTACACAGGATTGACTTCTCAATATAGACAAGAATTACTTGGCTTTTTATTGATGCTCGATTTACATTTATGATTGGGATAACAATAATTCGATGCAAAAATAATTGTTTCATCTATTAAGTTTCAAGATTTTTTTTTTTCTGATTAAAATGTATATTCAGATCAAAGCTCAGCACAGTTTAGTTGGCCTGAAAGCAGTTGCAGATGACCTAAAAATTCCCTAAAATATATATTGGTTTGATGTTAGATAGTTGTTGGTTCATGGCTTATAAAAAGCTTGAAATAAAAGTTTACAAAGATTATGATGTATAAGTGACAACACCCAAAAGTTTAGTTGCATAAGTTGGAAATATGGTTGATCTTGTGTCCGCAAGCTAACCAGGTTTATAGCTATGGAATTTGGATTAAATTAATCATTCTAACTAAAAAGATAGAGAATAAGATCCTCCTCTTTTGGTTCTGTTATAGGATCCAATGAGCAAGATGAGATTTGGCATTTATTAGCATCAATGTCATCGTCAAAGGAGGTGGCATCTTTTATTACAATACGTAGTAGGAATGCATTATTCTTTTCAAATTCTGGATTAATTCTTCCTGAATAATATATTTTTAGCTTATCTATATTGAGATATTTTTCCAAGCATATAATTTGGTAATTTCATCTAAAGCTGGTCTTTATGTTCTTTTAGAAATTATGTTGAAATCCATTTTTTCTAATTTGGTAAAGTTTAACTCTAGCTCATCGAAGCATACATTGTTGCCTGCAGTAGTTCTACACTGCCAAAGGGAGTTGCCTAACCCTTTCCTTTCTTTTTTCTTATGAATGTTTTAAGCTGAAATTGTCGACAGCTTTAGAGAGGCCCTATGAAGGATTTCATTCAGTATATTGTGTGTAGCAATAATATTGGGTTGGTGTTTTTGCTGGAGACTCACTCTGATGAGACCTTGGTTCGAAGGCTTGCTGGTAGACTGGTACGAGGCTGGAGCTCTATGGCAGTCCTGGCGGCTGGTGCATCTAGGAGCATTGCGTTGCTATGGTGGCACCCAATCATCAATGTTCAGGTGCTTTCTGCCCAAACCCTCTTTGTGCATGCAGTAGTTCAATTTAAAACTTGGGTCCTTGGATTTTAATGGGCATTTATGCAAGTGTTTCTTTAAATAGTCGAAACTGTCTATGGAATGCTTTGGGCTTTATTGATTTACATAAGATTCTGTGGTTGGTTCTCTGTGATTTTAATTATTTATCTTGTGCTGATAACAAACTTGGTGGTTGAAATTTTTCATATTGTTCCTCTATTAGATCTTATAATCAATTTCTCTCTAATGTTGGCCTTTATAATCTTGGTTTTATGGGTCCGAAGTACACCTGGTGTTATATCGCCAAGGTAGTGCTAGGATCTGGGTTTGTCTTGATCTGGTTTATGCAAACTCCAATTGGTTAAATATGTTTGGTAGCTCTGTTGTTAAGCACTTGCCTAGAGCTAACTCTGACCATTGTCCTATTTTATTATCTATTACCTCTCAACGCATGCATTCATGTAGACTTTTTAAGTTTCATTGTTTTTGGATTGAGTACAATAAGGTCCGTGACGTTCAACATGTTTGGAATGTTGATTCTTGTAGTGGGGTCCGATGCAGGTCATTTCGGGTAATTTAGGTAGGCTTAGAGGATTTTTGTCCTTTTGGAATAAAAACTGTCTTGGTAAAATTGAGGATGCCTTAGGTAGCACCCAGTAGGAGATGACTATCCATGAGTCTCGGGTTGGTGGTCTTGGGGAGGCTGATAGCCTTCAATTGTCTTGCCTATGCAATAGACACACTATTTTGCTTAGAAAGATTAACCTGAAAATTATGTGTCTCAGGCAAGACTCAAGTGGATTAATGAAGGGGATCTCAACCCTAAATTCTATCACTCTCTGGTTACTAGTCGTAGGTGGTTCAAGGCCAAAAGACCTTTCCTCAACCTGAAAAACTTTCCACTTTTTTATTTTTCAGAAAGTAGTAGCTTTAGTCTCGGCTAGTGACAAGGCCAAAAGACCTGATGGCATTATGTAAGGTATACATCGCCAGCAGGTTAGGTGGTCTAAATCCCAAAATGGATGGGTGAAACTGAACTGTGATTGATCTGTTGGGTGTGATGGCATTATGTAAGGTATAAATCGCCAGCGGGTAATGCTATTGTTGATGCATGCAGGGTGGTGGAGCAGCCGGATATCTTGTCCCGTGAGGAGGCTACTACAGTTAGGGAAGGACTCAAAACTGGCAGTGGCAGATGGGTATTTTTAGATCCATGTGGAATCTGATTGATAAATCTTGGTGAAGATTCTATGGAAGAGGAACCCACCTCCTTGGGCTTTAGGCAATGTAATACATGATATTGGGGCCGTTCTTCCAAGTTTTGATGTATTTGTGATTTCCCATATAGATAGGGAGGGAAATGAGGTAGCCAACCAGCTTGTCAAGAATGTAAGGTCCACCAAATCTTGTATTTGGAGAGGGGAGTGTCCCCTCTAAGCATGCCCAGGTTTTCTATTTATGTTACTTTATGTAATTGAAGAGTTGCCATCTAAGTTTGAAACTATTTGTAGCAATTGTTTCAATATCTAGTGCGGCACCCAAACCAACTGTATTATTATTATAGAACGAGCAGCATTCGAACCATAAGCATTTATGTGCATGGTGGTAGGATTCTATTCGAACAAGCATAGTGGAATCGTATGAGGGTTCCACTGATCGATTGTTTCTCTGTCTCTCTCTGAGTGATCTATTTATTATTAGGTTTTTCTATTTTTTTTTTCTTAATACAACACTGAAACCGTCAACGTCACGTGCATAGTGGAGTCTTTTATTGGAAAAATCATAGTGGATACGTATGAAGCAAAATCCACTAGCAAAAGCCCACCTTTCACGCTAGTATGCATGACTTCATAAGAGAATTTGCAGGAAGATCCTCACTAACAATATTTTGTTATCCTACCTTCCTTATTTCTCATTGTCTTTCTTCTGTGTGTTCGTTCATGTGCAACAACAAGTTGTGTTTTGGAAAAGCAAGTCTTTTACTTCATATTACTGAAACTGTTAGACTGTGTCTTATTGGCCAACCAACCTACTCTATTCCACATGTGGCTGAAGTGCTCTATCCACTATCTTAGGGAAGCCCCGGGAGAAAATAAATGATAGAATGCCAACCTACGGTTCCTCTATTATGTATGTATATAAGGTGGGCTCGGGATAGGCATCAGACAATCGATCCTTCATACATTGTAATAGAAGATCGTAGCGGTGACAAAATGATCGCCGTGCTGACTGTTTCTTTTGTAATTCTATTGATAGAATTTTCTGTTCAAGCCCAAGGTGGGTTGCAGAAGGGGTTCTATTCTTCCACCTGTCCCAGAGCGGAGGAAATCGTGAGATCGACTGTCGAGAAGTACTTCAACAGAGACTCCACCATCGCCGCAGGCTTGCTGAGACTGCACTTTCACGACTGCTTTGTGCAGGTTTGCCTTCTTTCTTTTTTTTTTTTTACTTGTTCTTACTCTCGTAATAAAATCAATATTGGTATTCCCTAGCACCAGCTAACAAAGACTTGGATCAGTTCCTTATATATGTACGTACGGTTTAATTTTCGGTTGCTTCTTGTTTCTTGAATTTACTTACTGTCCTTAAATCAAAGTTCTCTAATGCGATTCTAGAGGTTAATTTGTGATCAGACGATTTGGCGCAGTACAGCCGCCTTTGATTGCATCGTCACGGTCATCTGCTCATCCGTGGCATACTTTGTTTGCCTTGAAGGGTTGCGATGGATCAGTTTTGATTTCCGGGGCTTCTGCGGAGCGAAGCGCGGTGCAAAACCTTGGGTTGAGAGGATTCGAAGTTGTGGACGATGCTAAATCGCAGTTGGAGGCAACGTGCCCGGGAGTCGTCTCTTGTGCCGACCTACTTGCATTAGCTGCTCGTGATGCTGTGGATCTGGTAGTAACTAAATAATTTACAGCAACAATAGCTTTTGATCTGCAGATTGATTTCTTCGTGTACTAAATACTTGGATTTGATTGAATTGCAGAAAAAAAAAAAATAAATTAATATTACCATGTTTGACTTGGTTTTTAATACCTTGGGGACCATGTAACTAAACTGTAGAGTGATGGACCGAGCTGGTCGGTGCCGTTGGGAAGAAGAGATGGTCTGGTTTCATCAGCTTCAGACGCCACAAGTTTACCGTCGCCGACCGATTCCGTAGCTGTTCAGAGACAAAAGTTTGCTGACAAAGGGTTGACGGATCATGATCTCGTAACGCTAGTAGGTAATCTCACTTGTCATTCACACCCATGTGATATGAACAGCTCGAAGTTTCCATACCAAATATGGAGCTTCCGAGATGAACGAATCCTTGTTGATCCTACCCATCTTGGTTAACCTCTGCTTTCTCGTTTGCAGGAGCGCACACCATTGGTCAAACGGCTTGTGTGTTCGTCCGGTATCGGCTCTACAACTTCACAGCCACCGGTAACGCTGATCCTACAATCAATGAAGCCTTCTTGGGACAACTTCAAGCGATCTGCCCCCATGATGATGGCGATTTTTCCAACCGAGTCGCCCTCGACAAAGGCAGCATGACTAAGTTCGACGCGAGCTACTTTAAGAACGTGAGGGATGGCAACGGAGTGCTGGAGTCGGACCAGAGACTCTGGGAAGATGACGCAACCCAGGTCATCGTCGGCAACTATGCCGGAAACATACGCGGCCTCTTGGGTCTCAGGTTTGCCTATGAGTTTTCTAAGGCCATGATCAAGTTGAGCAGCGTTGGTGTCAAAACGGGGACAGATGGACAGATCAGAACGACATGCTCAAAATTCAATTGACGAGACCGCATACATATATATACTGAACAGAGACCGCTTTCAAATGTCTGAAGAAAGTATAGTGAAGAGGAGGAGACTGGTCCCCCCGTTCGAGTGGGATATGAACTGGGTGGGTATCATATTATATGTTGACCAATAAATTTGTATTATATTAAAACGATAGTAAATCAAGTTTCCCCTACTGATGAAATTCTACAGGGCTGCCTAAAAATTGGGTCCAGCGGGTTTAAAAGTTGGGTTTCAAGAGAAAATGGAGATAAGCTTGGGCCCTAAAAAATCATGGTCCTCCCATAGAGACATGGAGTCGATCAAATTCTGAAGACAATCGGAAGCAAAAGAAAATTCAGTAGATATATATGCATTTGTGTTGCCAGAAGAAGAACAGCCCAAACCCTAATGAAACTGAAGGGTATGAAATGAAAAACTTCATTCCTTTCTAGTGGTCTCCGCATAGCCGCCGTATATGATATAAATCATAATAATAGTGTCCAAGTAATCAATAATTACTAATAAATAACTAGGTGGCCAAGTATGGTATCCCTCGAATCAAAGATATCTTTACAACTCTTGCAGTCACTATTTATTATATATTAAATTGCAATCTACTCAATACAAAGCAGTGTGGCCCATATTTCGTCTGGAGATCCCGACGTAAGAAACAAAAATAATTTGCTTAGTCGAGGCAGTTCTAGCAAAAGAGAAGACGTACCTTCAGATGCCGGTTTACCACTCTTAAAAATATTCTCATCACGCCTGGAAACAAAGTCATCAATCACCAAACAGCCAAAATTTAGACATTATTTGATCAAGTTTCTTACCATTTGTTTCTCCTTCGAGAAAAATCCTAGAATCTCGTGCGAGAGAATTGGAGAAAATTCACTCCTCATGAAAGTGACCAGGAAAAAGGAACGAGGTTGATACTTGTGGAAAGATACAGTGAAACCAACTTAGTTGGCCATGAATTTAACCTCCTGACATTATATTTGCTCTTGGATTTAACCTCCTGACATTATGAATCATACAACAGCAGTGTTAAATAATAAATATACTCTTGGAAGCTACGTCACCTAGCACAACCAGTTTCCTTCTTGGGTATGTTCTACAAGCTAGAGAGCACTGCACTGCAATAAAAACAATAACCAAGTAATCAACAGCTAAAATACAGAATTTCATTGCATCAGCAACAAGCAAGGATAAAATTGAGTACAAAAGACTGATGGCAAAGTTTCATAGTCCTTGGGTTGTAAATGTTGATCTCATCATGTACTTATATACTGTATCTAACTTCATGGTGGCACAGTTAAATTCCTTTGAACATTAAGCTACTCTCATGAAAGCTTTCTTGAATCATGATTGTGAGACCTTTGGTACTCAATCTGGAGGTGATATGTGGACACCCGAGAAGACTAGCAAAGGCATAAATGAAAATAGAGAGGAGAGGTTGAAAAATTCAGGCAATTGTGCATGCAGTTTGCCACCAATATTAGTTGAACAAATTGCTTTAGGCATCACGGACAAAGTCCACAAAAGGGCACTGATTAATAAGCCTCCTACTGGAATAAAACAGTAAGTGAATTTGATGAAAACTATTAGAGTAATACATGGTGGACAAAAGACACAGAAGCTAAAATTCTAATATCAGAATGACCACTACCAGCATCAACATATTATCAGAATGCTTAGGCAAAAAGAACCAATTTAGTCAACAAACAGAAGACTGGATGCTTACAGATGGCTGTGCTCAATGGCCATGTCATTTGACTCTTCGGCAAAAATAACTGATTTTAAGTTATCTATTCTATCCCATCTGTCTTAGTTAAGGAAACCCAAGATTCTAATTGGTGAACAGTTAGTCTTCATACATACATACATACATACATACATACATACATACATACATACATACATACATACATACATACATACATACATACATACATACATACATACATACATACATACATACATACATACATACATACATATATACATATATATATACATATATATATACATATATATATACATATATATATACATATATATATACATATATATATACATATATATATACATATATACATATATATATACATATATATATACATATATATATACATATATATATACATATATATATACATATATACATATATATATACATATATATATACATATATACATATATATATACATATATATATACATATATATATACATATATACATATATATATACATATATATATACATATATATATACATATATATATACATATATATATACATATATACATATATATATACATACATACATACATACATACATACATACATATATACATATATACATATATACATATATACATATATACATATATACATATATACATATATACATATATACATATATACATATATACATATATATATACATATATACATATATATATACATATATACATATATACATATATATATACATATATACATATATATATACATATATACATATATATATACATATATACATATATATATACATATATATATACATATATACATATATATATACATATATATATACATATATACATATATATATACATATATACATATATACATATATACATATATATATACATATATACATATATACATATATATATACATATATACATATATATATACATATATACATATATACATATATACATATATACATATATACATATATATATACATATATATATACATATATACATATATACATATATACATATATACATATATACATATATATATACATATATATATACATATATACATATATACATATATACATATATATATACATATATACATATATACATATATATATACATATATACATATATACATATATATATACATATATACATATATACATATATACATATATATATACATATATATATACATATATACATATATATATACATATATACATATATACATATATACATATATACATATATATATACATATATATATACATATATACATATATATATACATATATACATATATATATACATATATACATATATACATATATACATATATATATACATATATATATACATATATACATATATATATACATATATACATATATACATATATACATATATACATATATACATATATATATACATATATACATATATATATACATATATACATATATACATATATACATATATACATATATACATATATATATACATATATACATATATACATATATATATACATATATATATACATATATATATACATATATATATACATATATATATACATATATATATACATATATACATATATATATACATATATACATATATATATACATATATACATATATACATATATACATATATACATATATACATATATACATATATACATATATACATATATACATATATACATATATATATACATATATACATATATATATACATATATATATACATATATACATATATATATACATATATATATACATATATACATATATATATACATATATATATACATATATACATATATACATATATACATATATACATATATATATACATATATATATACATATATATATACATATATACATATATACATATATACATATATACATATATATATACATATATATATACATATATATATACATATATACATATATACATATATACATATATATATACATATATACATATATACATATATACATATATACATATATACATATATATATACATATATACATATATATATACATATATATATACATATATACATATATATATACATATATATATACATATATACATATATATATACATATATATATATATACATATATATATAATATATATATAAAGTGGTATACAATGATTCAATCAGGTGAAGAAAGATTGGAGGACCATATTGAAGACTAGATACATCAAGAGAGAAAGGGTTCCAAACAATTGAATCTATTCATCCCACCTCGGAAGCATCAAGGCTTCACTACACCAAACTAAAAGATATATTTCCTTTGTAAATTTCAGCAAAACTAGAGAAATAAATTAAATAGAAAACAATATGAAGTTACATATTTGTGCAACAATCATTTTCATGCTCAAGGAAACTCAAATCCACATTGTCATGTTATGTTGTATCTGTGTGTGTGATGGATAAGTGTAATGTTGTAATATGCTAAAAATATTATGTTGTATCATACTTTTAGAATATTTA
The DNA here is from genome assembly GCA_004837865.1 of Musa balbisiana. Lineage (NCBI taxonomy): Eukaryota > Viridiplantae > Streptophyta > Magnoliopsida > Zingiberales > Musaceae > Musa > Musa balbisiana. Next base: position 39,449,468 of record CM017195.1, on the reverse strand, counting down.
AAGTGAGCAAAGCACCAAACTGATTATTAGATGCACAGCCTATTGTCATGTTAAAACACAATTAAAATTGTTGTTTTACTAGTAAGCACATGAAATAAAGAACAGTTTTCCCCAAAAACTGTCACTTTTTCCATCCTTTCCTTCTACCTATTTTCATGAAGTTACATATTTGTGCAACAATTATTTTCATGCTCAAGGAAACTCAAATCCACATTGTCATGCTATGTAGTATCTGTGTGTGAGATGGATAAGTGTTATGTTGTAATATGCTAAAATTATTATGTTGTATCATACTTTTAGAATACTTAAAGTGAGCAAAGCACCAAACTGATTCTATTAGATGCACAGCCTATTGTCATGTTAATACACAATTAAAATTGTTGTTTTACTAGTAAGCACATGAAATCAAGAACAGTTTTCCCCAAAAACTGTCACTTTTTCCATCCTTTCCTTCAACCTATTTACAACATTTATAATTTCCAAGATTGCTAAGTCATGGCCTCAGAAATAATCTCTTTAGCAAACTCAGAGGCCCGCATTTAGAAATCAATAGAAAGATAAAATTTCAGATAAGCAACATTGAATGACAAGTATTATAATCACTTTTGTAAGATTTAAAGTAACCTCAATAGAAAGGAACTGTACCTGAAAAAGCTAACTCATTTATTATTATCTCCAAAGAGAAGTGTAAAAAGAGTTGTTCAGACAACCTTCACTTCATATGTGAAGAAAATACCATGATACAATTGAAACAATCATATCACCTACTCAAATCTGTAATCTTCTCCACTTCATCATCATCATGTACTTTATAGTCAGTCATGTCAATTATGGTAGAAATGAAGCAAAACCAAATAGCTGTCTAATCAAGATATAGACTCTTTTTCATGGTCTCATAAACAAGATAAGTAATACTAGCAGATGGCACTACTTTGAGCAGATTTGGAATTATCCCTTTGTAGAATCCCGAAAAACCTTCATTTCGAAGGGTTTTCCAGAACACATCAGACATTCCATTACATGCAGAAGATGAATTGGTGCGCTGGGCTTGCATTCTGCAAGTAAATAGTAGATTTAATCATTAATCAAAGTCATAAATAAACGTGAGTTAACTACTATAACACTGTAATCATCAACTACCTTGTTCTAATAACCTGCAAAGGGTAGACACATGTTGCTCCAAGAGCTCCTGAGATAGTTCCACAACCTACTTGCACAAGTGGACCCGGTTCTAGATGAAAGTCAGCATTTCAGAGTATTAGGTCAGACTGAGCAAAAAAAACACTAGAGATCTGTGAAAAAACCAAAGATTATTTAGGAGCTTACCACTGTCCTTCAGAATATATGTTCTAGACATATCTTTCAAGGTCTCATATGCGCTAAGATCTATTCCTGCATATGGAATAATTCCAAGAAGAGATGGGATGAGACCTTTGTAGAAGGCTCGAGGTCCTTCATGAACCCAGATATCTTTTGTCAGAGTAGCAAGGTTGGGAACCTTACCACCTTCACAGGCATAAGTTTGCAATCGTGTTTTCACAAGATCAAGTGGATATATAGCAGTTTGTGCCACTGCACCTGCTAAACCACCAGCAATCAGTCGCCCAGAAGCCCCAATATCACTCTTCTCCTCACCTTTGGCTGTGACAATGAAATCTTTTAGCATTTCAAATGTATAAAATTTTATTGCACTTTCTGGTGCAACCTTCATTACATTTAAGCCATTCCCTCTGAAAAAACCCAAGAAATGACCGTCTCTCCAAATGTCTTTTATTGCCGGCATAATGTGTGCTTGTGTTGTTCGTACTTGCAAAACTACCTTAAGACGATCGAGAGGAGCAGTAACTGTACGAGAAGCTGCCCCAGCTAACCCTCCTGCAATCAAGTATTTGCTTGCATTTACATGTTTACTTATCCCTTCTGGAATAACTGCCTGTTCACCAATATCCACAAGACAAACTTTTTCCCAGTACTGATAAATGTTTTCAATTGTTGCTTCATGAGGGTAAAGCAGAAGAAAATCTCTCCATTCCTCAAAAGTTATTATCCCATTATTATCCTTATCCACATGCTCCACAAAACGGACAAGTTCCTCGTCATCAATCTCAATCCCTGCATAAGAGAAACTAAGAGGCCTTGCATAGTAAAAGAAGATGCTGAATGTATAGTTGAGAAGTGATACGAAAAATATGAACTTTCACAGGAAAACGGAAAGATGAAAAATATTCCTAGAAGATCTCATATGCCTCTAACTGTCAAGACACTCGTGTCCACTAATCCCAAAAACTGGGATAGCCACATTCAGATAGATAAAATAATAAACTCTGCTCATGAATATCAAAGCAACCTTTCTAAACCTCGCTCTTAAAATTAACAATACAATGGAATACAAAAGCAGACTATCCAGACGTCTCCCACTGATCCCAAAAACTGTGATAACCATGTTCAGATTGATCAACTAATGAATTCTGCTCATGAAAATCAAATCAAGCTTTCTAAACCTCTCTCTTAAAATTAACACTCCAATGGAATATCAAAGCAGACTATCCAGACCTCTCCCACTCTTTGAATGTCATCCCCCTTACCCAAAAAATGAACAGAACACAGAAAAGCCCCAACCTATGCGCCTTGCTTTAGGAGTGCAGAATTCTAAATTGGAGAAAAGGAAAGGATTCAGGTACATTTATGGTAAAATTCTACGTTCATTCTCATCTAATCAACCTTGCGACTTCTCAATGCAGAAAACCCAACGAGGAAGTATATGCAATCAAAACCAACTACAATTGCAAATGAGCTCACATAAAAATGCGACGATACATATTTGGTTTGATTCAAATCTAATCCATATAAGATCATGAAATCTCAGCTGAGAACAAGTTTCAGATAAATAAGAAACAAAACCATGAACCCTGAAGATTTAGGCCTGACAACTGTCTTGTCTTCCCTGACCTGCATTTACATTGGACCAAATATGCAGCACCACAATTTTAATGATGTTACATCCCAACACATCCGATAATAACATAGTGACATTTGTTCAGGTGCAACGACAGCCACTGGAAACAATGATTATGATGACCAAAGTACAACAATATAAATCAGTCAAAGTTGAACAGAAGACAAAAAGTAGCAAAGATCATGATCAAAACAGCAGTTCAAGAATGACAAGGACAGAAAGCAAAAGGAAAGTAAATAATTACAAAAGTTTTTGTTCAGATTGTATGCTTAAAATGGATGCACCCAAATGGCTAGCAAACATCTAAAAGATGATGATCATCAAATTCAGAATGCCAACAGTGACCTCTGACCCTCAAAGATATGGTGCATCTATGGAAACGCTATTGGAAAACGAAGCCAGTGCAATCTCATGTGACTAACTGGGAATCCAGAAATCTGGTGTCACACAGATAATATGCTTCCCATCATAATCATCACTCCCTGAATTTTTCCCTTATTTGGGGGCATCAGAAGTATATAGCAGAGCGACAGATTTAAATAATTCATTTTACCTGCTTTAATGAGTGCGTCCCAGAGCTCCTCCGGCAAGATGCAACCATTGTGCTCGACGTCAATGGCCTGGAAGATGCGGTAGAGCTCGAGCTCCTTGTCGTCCAAGTAGCGCCGAAACTCCTGGTAGTCGACACGGCCGTCTCGGTTGGCATCGCACACCTTCAGTAGATCCCTGGCGTACTTGTACTCGGCGGGGATGCGAAGGGCGGAGAGGCCGGCCTCGATCTGTACGTAGTCGAGATGGCCGACGCCGGCCGCATCGAAGAAGCTGAAAAGACTCCGGATCCGGACCTCTCTCTCCTCCTTGGTCTCGCGCAGGGCCAGGAGGACGTGGTCCATGGACACTAGCCCCGGCTTCTTCACAGGATTACAACCGCCTGGCCGTCGCCACTGTTCGCCATCCGACGCTGGCGCTGCCTCCTCCATCTTTGCCGGGAAGAGAATTCGCTGTTCTACCGCTTTGGCAGCGCCGGACATCTGCCGCGACCGCTTTGCGGAATCAATCGGTCTGGCTGATCCCAATAACGGTGGCGGAGCGCATCCTGAAACTCAATTTGAGGAGGAGGAGGAGGATGGATGGCTTACGGAGGAGATCGGGCGACGTGGAGGAGGCTAACTAACCAACAAACAACTATATGAACGGACGGAAAAATGTCAGAATCAGAATACATACCGCAATTCTATTTGTGCGACGGGATGCATTAGTAACAAATTGATGAAAACGGACGGAAAGATGTTTGAATCAGACGCATGCCCCAATTCTGTTCGTGCGAAAGAATGCAGAAAGGTTGGATTGGAAACCCCTCCAACTCGGTGAAGGAATTGACGGGAGAAGTGAGGAAAGGAGTAACAAATTGGGGTTGGGGAGCAAAGTCAGAGAAACAGAGCCATCAAGGACCGGGAAAGCATGGGAGTACGTGAGAGAAGTTGTCGATCGTTCGGCAGCTGCGGAACAAGCAAGGGGTGAGTAGAATCGATTGGGGGATCGAATAAAGAGGAAGAGCAAGAAGAAGATGCCCTCTGCTCCCTGTTGTTTGTTACAAAGTAGCAGTAGCTCCCTCTCCATTTATAGGGGTTTCGATCGATGATGTACCTTTTCCGTGATATTGAGTAACAAAATTCGACATTCTTGATTCTATACAAACACACAACTAACTTGGGAAGTAGAACGTGAATCCTTTTCGTTCGAAATACTGATTTATTGGAAGTAGTTTAAGGCGAAAGCCATGTATCCCTCGCAGAGTTGAGGTGCACTGCGAATTACCTGTTAGGGTGCCTTGGTATGTACCACGCCATATGCATCAGATGACAAGCTCAGTAGGCATAATTAGGTGGAAAACACAAAAAGAGAGTTTTGTGTGTGCGCGCCTGCTATGGTCAGCTCCGTCGCCTATGATCCCACGACTCAGCAGAGGGCACGGCGACGTTGGTACTGTGAACCCCCTGGAAGTCGAAGACAACGAAGGGTCGGGATGATGGGTAGGGCATTGGACAAGCAGTCTCGAGACTCCGGTACTCGAATGTTCTCTGTCTGATCACATTGGATAGGTGATCGGTGACATTCTCGTCATCCGCGCAAAATCACCTCTTAACAATATTCAATGTTCAATAAAATTTTAATTAGGGTAACATCAAATTATTTTCAAGAAGAGAATTGGATTAAGGCATGCTGTGCTTAAAGGTTGGGTGCTAATTATATATTATCCTTTATATTTGAATCTATTAGTATTACAATCTCTAAAACTAAAAAAAATTATAATTCTAAAATAAAATAAATAATTTTATTTACCATAATGTCGTTAACTATATTAACAGAAAACACAACCCTTTCATCTCCAACGATTTTATAAAAAAAAATAATTTTAATATCTCACGTACTAAAAATAAAAAATATTAAAATTATTTTTTTATATGTCATGTGTTCTATTTTTCGTCAATATAAATAACGATATTAGAATAAATAAGTTATTTATTTCACTTTCAAAAATGATATTAGAATAAATAAAATTATTTATTTCACTTTCAAAATTATAAAGATCACAATATAATTTTTTTAAATTCAAAGATTACGATGCTAATATAATCCAAATATATAGGGTAATATATAATTAGCTCAATTGAAACTGACTATTTACCAACAAAATGACACTAGCTTGTCATCACATAGAGCAAAAATGACCTCAGTCTATTGTGGAGAAAGATTTTTGAAGTACAAGTAACAATCCAAAACCTAAGAATTAATAAGAAATGTATTACAAGCCTTCGAACTTAATTTCGAAATATTCCGGAGAGAGAAGAAATTACCACAAAGCACTAGCAGGGCACTCATGTGACTTGCCCTTCTCAAGCCAAAGCGATACTACATCATGCTCATCTTCTGCAAAAACAACAGAGGTTATGAACAAAATTATTATTTGATATGAAGATCATGTTTCTCATAAAAGCCAGGCTGAACAAGAATAACTTAGTTTATTGTAAAAAGAGTCGAGCACTAGACAGCCGGAGCTAAATGAAAGGGGGAATACGAAAGTTCGGAGTGGACAGCAGTGATCTTGTCCCAACAACTTAGCACCTTCACCACCGGGGCAGCCAACTATTCTCTTGTTATAGTAGGACTTGATGACAGCAGGTGCTTCGTACAAATAGACCAGAAAGAAATTCATGACAAGACAAACATCTGATTAATTACAATAGTCAACACCAAACTCAAGACCAGTTTATTCTAACCATCCAGCTGAAAGATAAAATCTAATACAAAGTCAAATATCTGCAACAAGAAACCATTTTATCTTAGAATGTAAGGCTACAAGTTGTAGAAGCCACCTTGAATCTTGGTATTACAGATATAGGAGAAAATATGGCAAAATGAATTCAAAAGGATATGATGCATATATACTTGAGCATCCTCATCAAATTAAGAAAAATCATTAGAAGTTTAAGGGACGAAACCAAGTGAAATCAAAGATATAACAAATCATAAGATGCTGCTTTATGACAATCTTCAATTTCCAATGATATTAGATAATGATAAATGAACTGATAGGACACATTTTGGTAACCTGCCCTCCAATCATTGTTCACAGTCACGTCCGACCGAGCACGGTGTCACCCCGCAAAGACGGGACAGCACTGCTCGAGCACAGCGTTGCCTCGCGAAAGTCGGGACGGCACCACCCGAGCACAGCCACGTTCGCCTAAGCACAGTGCCGCCCCGCAAAAGTCGGGACGGCACCGCCCAAGCATAGCGCTGCCCCACAAAAGGCGGGACGACACCGCCTGTGCACAGCACCATCCTGCAAAAGTCGGGTCAGCAACCATAAATACGAACGGTACGGGCGGTCTCTGTGGGGGAGGGGATAAAAAGCCCCTCACAGGGCCAGCGTTGGGAGGGGAGAAGGAAAGGTTTTTTTTGGGCCAGACACTTAGTTCTAACAAGATCTTCGGAGGGGTCGAAGTCGAGAGCACCTTCCTGACCCCGACCTATGTGTAGGAACCGGAGACAAAGAAGCAGGCGGCGAGCCCGAAGGAGCCCCCGACTCTAAAGCCAAAGCCCAAGACAAACCACGTCAGACCACGACCTTCGTCAGCCGGACGTCGACGTGGATGACCCTGCGCACCCGAAACTGAACCAAGCCGTGCCAGCTCATCCGGCCACGGTGTAAAGGATCTCTATTATGAACCTTATATTTAGTGACACTATGGTTTTTGGGTTTCGGACAAAGTAATTCCAACCATATGATGCAATGACAAATATACCTAGAAACTAGATGTAGTAATGTTGTTTGCCATGGCTCACTAAAATAACTAGCAAAACAACACAATGTTTCACTTAGACTATAAAGGCTTAAACATCAAAAATGTAAATTGGTAAAAGCCAAGTAAGTTGTCCACAATCAATTTATCCACAGAATTGTGACTTCAAATTCTTCTGTACTAGTGAGGTCCAATTACCAAGGACAGTACACCAATGAATCACTACATCAGAAAATGACAAATGAGCTTCTAGGACACTTCAACTCCAATTATGTAATTGCTGATAATATTAGTGTAAATTCCACTTCGCCAAAAGACACTCAACCATTCAAGCACATTAAATTGACACTACCATTCCTTCTGCCACTCCCAGATATGGGTATAACACCTTCAACATCTTAGACTTATCCAGTTGTGACCCCACAAGCTTCTATTCTACTTTGGTTGAAGAATTGTGACTTGGTAACTGTTTCTACTCCATTTGCTGGACAGTTTGATGGAAAATCAGAGAGTTAATAAGTCATAGGAAAAATCAGTCTACCCTCATTGGCATGGCATAATCTGGATTGAAGGTAAGTAAGATTCCAAAAGAATCCGAACTATCTTGAACCAAACACAACCTAGATGGTCATAGGTCAAATCAATATGCACTATTGCTCACTCATAGAAGTTAGATCTGTAAGAAAATAGATTTCAAATGGGTGCTTCTTTAATGAAACGAGAAGAGGGGTTCTAAGAAAGAAAAAGACCAAAAAATAAAGGCTACTCTAATTATTAAAAAGAAAAGGCAAACAATCTCGCAGGTAACATTATGCCATAGATATGTATATGTAGTAACTGACTGAACTTATGGAAGAAGACTTTCTTTTTGAACTTTTCAAAATCCCAGATGATCCTATCCATACATATTTGGAACTCTCTAAACTTGACTCCTAATTGCTTATTCAACATAATCTTTATCCAAAACAGAACTCAAAGGTAAGCTTACAACTCAAAATATAACTCTATAATCAATATGAAAATAGTAGCCAAAACATGAACAAAAATAACAACAAAATATAAAATCTAGTCAAAACACCTAAGACTGTCTAAGGTGGATCTCTCATAAGGGGTAGTGCAACTAGATTTTATAGTTTCCGTTAGAATATAACCGATGCATAAGATGCCAAATACAATCAAAGGAACATCTTGCATCTCCAGCCCCTCCTCATTCAAAAATCACAGACAAACACAACAAACCCAAAAGTAAGATCCATAAGCATAGTAATACTTTCAGCCTCAACAAATCAATTATTTTGTCAAAAAAAAAGTCATCTTTCACAATATTCTTGTTCTTGGTATTTTAATTCTTGACCAAATATTCTCAATGAAACTGCCAGGTGACGACTTTCATCTAATCTTGGGCACTTGAGACCACCACATGATGGCAGACTAATAACTTACAGCTAACCTTGGAAACTTGAGACCACCATGTGTTAGCAGAATTTTTTGCTCTACATACAGAAAAACCTGACATGCAACCTTATCAAATATGCAATTTCAAAATATTTATTATGTTATAAATTGAACTTTAAAATCCAACTAAAATGCTTTATTAGTAAGAAGCCAACGGTGTTTTCACTATTGATAAACTATGTAGAACAATTTTGTGTATGATTATTAGTGACAGAATTTAAAACGAAAAATATATGTATATTGTATAAGTAAATTTTGAAAGGTATAACTTGTTGCAACTATTAACTTACATTTTAACAATTAAAATGCTATGACTGACTGAAACAGAAGCTTCATGTATTGCTTTCTTTCTAATAAGCCAAAATTTTGTGTTTTTTCTTCAGAAAAGTAAAAAATGGTCAGAACTTTCAAATTACCGGATCAGCTTAAGCTTCTCTTGATTCCCAACAGAGACGACCACAATAAAATTTAAGGGGCTAACCTATTTATTTGATTAACCAGAGAAGAAAAGAAAGAAAATATCATACCAAGGACAAGCAACCAATGTCAGAAAAATCAGAGACCAGTGTCTGCGTTCCTGTTGAAAGATTACACAAATTGATTCCCTGTGCTTTGTAAAATACTCGTGGACATAAATGAGAAACCTGTATGCTCGAACGTATTGATGATTTTAGTCAATCGACCGCCTGAACCATGTGAATCTACAAGTGTAAGCCTATCATATTTGAAACGGCCTAGATTTGAATCTCAAACAACTAATAGAACATCTTTCAATTGATACTTGTGTGCGCCCCCCTGTATCCCGTTTTATGGGAAAAAATAAAAAAAGTTCGTCCTCCAACCCTACAGATCCACCACTGCTATCGTAAACACAAAATCGGAAATCTCAAGATTAGGGCCACTGACCTTAGTGCCGAAAGGGCCGACCGGAGCATCCATATCGAACCGCTTCTTCCCCTGAATCCAAACCAGTCAATAATAAACACGGTCAGCGCATGCTAATCCTCTAAAGAACGGTTTTACAAAATACTAGGAACAAATACTTTATCAAAGAAGAACGCAGAAAAAGGAAAACCCCAACCTCGAGCTCCTTTCGGTCCAGTGGCAATCGGCATCACGTCCTCCACTCTCTTCTTCAACGATCCATCACTCGAGGCCAGCCAAGCGAACGCAGAATTAGCTTCGAAGTCCGATGAAACACCAAGGAAATAACGAGATGGGATGGGAGGAGATGTCTAGCCTACCGGAGACAGCTGAGAAGAGAGGAGTGGTGGTCATCCGCAGCGGCGAGGAGGTTGACGAAGCGGACGCGCGATCGTGGGGACAGCGTGTGGCTTTCCGCCAGCGGATCACCATGTATGGGCGACGCAAACCCCCTCCACAGTGGCTTCGGGCTGCTGGGTTACGTTGGGTTGCCCTTCTGCATTACGTTGGGTTGCCAGTTGGTCCTCAACCAAATTATTATGGTAATTATTTTCTGAAGAGTATCAGTTGCCGTTAACTAAATCTCCTCCCTAATGTCATCTTCTCGGCCTTCCGGTTGATATGACTTGTGGCCGGGCGAGAAGGTTCCACGACGTAAACCCCCAAGCAGTCATCTCAAAACAAGCTCAGCATTAAATAGGAATCTCTTAAGCCGTTGCCCTTTTTATTCAAAATTGTATTTCTTTCGTCTCTGAGAGCTACCGGTGTTGGTCAGCACGAGAAGTACCAGCAGGGGGCAACGTGGTAGCAGCGTAACCGCTCGCCATCGTTGCCCGACCTTTCAAATGTTATCCATCCGATGTGCATCAAACCACTTCTACGCTACCAGTGCTTCCAGGAGTCCCAACTGGTCTTCCCCATTTATTGGAGCGGCAGAGCCGAAGCCTCATCATAACTTCGAGCTCCATCGTCCTCTTTCTTTGGTTGTTGGTGACGTCGCATCACATGGAGTCGAACGCCGTGGTTTGGTTCCGGAAGGGGCTGCGGATCCACGACAACCCCGCGCTGGACTACGCTTGCAGGGGATCCACCCACATCTTCCCAGTGTTCGTCCTCGATCCCCGTTACCTTCATCCAGACCCCTCTGCCTTCTCCCTTGGTTCTGCCCGCGCTGGCCTCAACCGCATACGCTTTCTTCTCGATTGCCTCCTCGACCTTGACTCCAGCCTCCGCAACCTTGGCTCCCGCCTCCTTGTCCTCGAGGGGCACCCAGAACCAGCCTCGGTAATCTGCCGGATCCTCAAGGACGTGAGTGAGCCTCGGTGACATCGATCTCTCTCTCTCTCTCTCTCTTCTGTTTTCCTGAGATATGTATTAGGGGTGTTTCCCTTGTTCTTTTACTTCATCTTTTTGGCGTACGGGTAATTTTTGGCCTTTCGGCGTAATTATCTTTAGAAGGTAAGTGATTTCTTTTGCGAATTTGGTGATTTTGTGTTGTTGTTCTTAGCGTGGCATCTGCATTCTTTTTCCTTATTTGAGGTTTTGTTATGAAGTTCTCCATTGGTTTTTGGTCTCTTCTTTTTCTTTTTCGTGCTCTAGAAATCTAGTTGGAAATGCTATCCTAGTATTTTAGGATAAGTAGTTTCAATATATGGAGGTAGAGTTGAAATTTGTACTCTAGTTTGTATTTGTTCTGTTTTGATTGCTTTGCTGTTTGTTGTAGTGGAATATTCGGAAGCTCTGCTATGAATTTGACACGGAACCATATGGTCAAGCTCGGGACAGACAAGTCACGGTGAATGGTTTTCACTTCCACCTTTCTTATTTCTTGTTTCTCTGTTTTTATCATAAAACTATTCTAGAACTGAGAACAGATTCCCTACCTTAACTTCTTGAAGCTCAACCTCTTTTAACTTGACTAATAATAACAAAAGCATAGCTCGCCCTTGACTCTTGAAAAAAAATTTCCTCTCAACTCCTGAAGGATTTTGCCCGTCAACTTGGAATTGAAGTGTTCTCTCCCGTGAGCCATACTTTATTCGACCCTGCGGAGGTTATTAAGAAGGTAGTACTGATAACTTCTGATAAATTAATAGTGAATAGCATCCTTGTGCATCATGATTTTATTTTCTGTTCTTTTTCTTGTGGTGTGAGATGATTTAAATCTGTGCATCTACTCGTATTTGCGCTGCTAACTCATTTCGCTACTATTTTCTATCATGTATCTCGTGCTATAAAGAATGGAGGAAGACCACCTTTGACCTATCAGTCATTCGTGGCACTTGCTGGAAAACCCCCAGACCCTCTTGCGAAAACATACTCTGAACTTCCTCCTGTTGGAAATGTTGGGAAGGTTGAATTGCTAAATGTTCCAACAATTGAAGAACTTGGCTACAAAGATATAGAACAGGTCTTCAGCTTTCAGCATTATTGGTTGATTACTATAGAAACGTGGACTTATGTTGTGGGTTGCTTTTGTAGGAGGAATTTTCACCATTTGGAGGTGGTGAATCAGAAGCTCTTCGAAGACTGAAGGAAGTTCTTAAAGATAAGGTGTTGTATCCTTTTTAACTTATATTCATACAATAGTTCTATTAGAATTGGTAAGTATTTCTAGAAATCCTAATTATATTCAAATTAATTGATAAATTTTTAATTAAATTAAAACTTCTTAGTAAATTAGGGTTTGTTCTTATAAATACATATGGAGTCTTGGGACTTTGGTGAGGGGGGGGGGGGAGAGATAGAAAAAAGTGAGAAATACTTTGATGCACTTGGGTTTCTCTCTAGGGTATCTATAGAGGGTACTCTTTAAGATTTCTTGAGAGGATGAAAAAATAATATAAATTCTTCAATATTTATATGAGAGGGTCTGCAAGGAAATCTGTGCTTGAGTAGGAATACTTAAGGTCTTATAATTGATCTCGCATATATTAAGGAATTTGGTTTTCTCCGTGGATGTGGGCAAGATTTGTCGAGCCATATTAGTCTTGCATCGACTTTTTGATACATTATTTGATTATTGATCTATGGTGGATTTCAAGTTTTGGTTTTTGATTTTTCTATTCTCCCTCCCTAACAAAGTAGTTATAGAGCCCAAAAGATCTAGTGATCAGAGATTTAACAAAGATGTCATCGGTTATTTCTATTGGATTTACTGTAGAGAAATTTAATGAAAAAAATATTTTCACTCTATAGCAATAGAGGGTGAAAGATCTTCATGTTCCGCAAGGTCTAGTAAGAACATTGAAGGGACGGGCATGAAAATAAAAAAAAGATGAGCGACGAAGATTGGTGGAGTTTGAGGCAAAATGCGTGAGTACTATTCATATTTGCATCACTGATAATATAGGATAAATTAGAAAAGTTTTATCTGGCAAAAATACTTAACTAACAAATTATATCTAAAGCGAAAGTTATACAAGTTGAGGATGGAGGAAGGTGGAGTCTTGGTAGAGCATTTAAATATATTAAAAGGAATATTGGATCAATTGAAAAGAGTTAACGTGAAGATTGATGAAAAAGATAAGTTATTGTTTCTTGTATCGCTCGTCGACTCCTATAATAACTTTGTAGAGAAAATACTGTATAAGAAGGATACAATAACTCTAGAACAAGTTGAAGAAAACTTTAGTGTCTTATGCTACAAAGAAAAATGATAAATTTGGGAATATGGATGGTGAGACATTAGTTTCTCATTAGTATCAAGCAGAGTTGTTCCTTAAAAAGGAAAATAGGAAGAAGAGATCAATAAGTGCTCTCTTATGATGGATGATGATAGAGATGTCCCCACAATACCTAAAGGTAATGATGCATCTTTCTAGAAGAATTGGTTTTTAGATTCTGCTTATGTTACTCATGTTTGCTTTCAGAAGGATTGTTTTGATTCACTGAATGACAAGTTGAGTCTAGGTGATGAATCTATGGGTGTCGATAAAGTGAAGAACAAAACGATTGATGGAGCCATGCATACATATGAAAGAATCTATTTTTTTTTAGTCTTTTATATTCTTAGGGTTATGGGTGGAGTTTTAAAAGATACTTGAGGTTGCATGGTCCTTATGAAAGGAAGATTACATCAAGGATTGTACATCTGGAGGAAGTATATTAAAGACCTCAAAGGGTTGAAAACAAGTTGCACATGTAGGGGATGGTAAGTACCTACGATAGTGAGCTTCGTTTGCAACGCAGAAAACAAAGGGTGATATTCATGGTTTCCAAGATACAAATGGTTGTAGGGGAAAAAATCATGTTGGTGGTAAGACAGTGAGATAGAGGTCTCTCTGGAATCAAGTAGCACCATTGATTCGGTTCCAGCTACACAGGATGCATTGGCAGGCTTATTGAAATCAAATGTTGGGCTATAAACTAATTCGGTTTGTATAGCTATGGTAAATTCTTCAAGCCAATAATTAAATTTCAACATGAGGTACAAAGTAAAAAAATATTCACCACAATAGATATTGTTAGGATTGGTAAGTATTTTATGAGTCCTAATTGTATTCAAATTAGTTGGTAGTATCCTAATTAAATCAAAACTCCTTAGTGAATTAGGGTATATTCCTATAAATACACCTTTAAGTCTTAAGGTTTTGGTGAGAGGGGAGATAAATATGAGGAATACTTTTTGTGCATTTGGGTTTCTCTTTGGGGTATCTAGATATGACATTATCTAGAGTTTCTAAAGAATGTGAGAAAATGATATAATTCTTCGAAGTCTATGTGAGGGGATTTGTAAGAAAATCTACGCATGAGCGGGGATAACTCAAGGTCTTGTAATTGATCTCACATATATTGAAAATTTTGGTTTTCTCAATAGATGTAGATAGGATTTGTCAAACTATGTTAATTTTGCATCAACTTTCTGATACCGATTGTTAATCTTTGATGAATTTTTCTTTTTGATTTTTGATTTTTCTCCTCTCCCCCGTAACAAGTTCAATAGGAGTTCATTATGGTTATTATAAGTTGTTAAAGGCACTAGGTGCTAAAAAGCACCAAGGTTTAATAATGCTGAGGCATTAGGTGCTCTGCTGTCAGGAGAGAAAGAGAGAGAGTCTGTGTGTGGTGACTTTGCTCCGAAGAAGCATGAAGAGGGATGGGGTTGTATGACTGTGTGTCGAGGCTATTGAGAACCGCTAGGAAAGAGAGAGCGAGGGCAGCAAAGGGGGAGAGAGAGCCAAGAGAGGGGGCACTTCTGCTGGGGAGAAGCAGAAACCAAGGGGATTCATAGCAAACAATCAATCCATCACACTGATTCTTTCTGGAACCACATTGGCAGGAGACAATGCTTCATTGGGTTAACGCTTTTTTAGCAATCTCCAACTGCCTCATGTTCTCTTATATATTTTAGTTAAAGACTCTTTACTGGATCCTGCTTCTATATTATGCAGGTGCTGGAGAGCAGTTGCTTATCTTTCTTCTTTTGGTAGAAGTTTCTTACCTTTCTAATCCTGTGAATTTTGTAGGAGTGGGTAGCAAATTTTGAGAAACCAAAGGGTGATCCCTCGGCATTTTGGAAACCAGCAACCACTGTCTTGTCACCATATCTGAAAGTAAGTTGATGAATAATAAATGAGGTAGTTTAGACATATTGAAGTCACAACATTGCGATTGTTTTAATAGTTGAAATGTTGCAGTTTGGTTGTCTTTCTTCAAGGTACTTTTATTATTGCCTTCACAGTGTCTACCTGACCGTTGGTAAACACACATCCCCTCCAGTTTCACTTGTTGGCCAGGTTAGCTTTTAACAAGCCCCTTATTTTCAACTTTACTAAGTGAAAATTAGCTAATCATTTGTCCATCAAATTTATGATAGTTATTATGGCGTGAATTCTTCTACACGGTGGCTTTTGGAACTCCTAATTTTGATCAGATGAGAGGAAACAAGATATGCAAGCAAGTTAGTGAAAACTTCAGGCATTTTAGTATATCATTTTGTATTTGATATTCATTAGAGACTTCGATACCTTATGTTACTCTATTCGTGAAAATCTAAATTACTCCTGAACTGGCTCTAGTTGCAAATGTGAATGCTTTCTGCTGTCTGTCTTGTAGGTTAGAGGCCTTGATGCCCATTTGTTGGTCTTGCAGTTTTATCTTCTTTTGAAATCTGGGACTTTTGTTCTTGTTAAATTTGTTTGTGCTACTGCTAAGGATCACTATTTATATGGAAAGGGAAACAAAGGAAAAATTATTAATCATTATGGATGCTATAAGCTGTCTAAAGGTAATTTTTGTCAAGAACTCGTCAGCATTTCATATGTTGTTAAAGGTAATTCTCCAAAGAAACATAATCATCATTCCCTGAGTCACAATCAGTTCCCAAACAGAAATTCTGATTTTAATGACATTTGTGCCATCAAAGTTTGTGTCATTAATAAAGTCTTGCATTCTTCTGCCCACTCTAATTAAAGGCAATGTTATGAAGGCTTTTTTTGCCGCATGTCCTCTCTAATATAATGTTGTTTTATATGATTTAATTTCCAGATCTTTATTTTTATTGCAACCTACTCAGGAATTTTAAGGCTACTCAATTCTTTTTCTTTTTAACTGAAGACATTCTGAAATTCCAGATTCCTTGGAAGGACGATGACAAATTACTTGTAGCTTGGAGAGAAGGTCGGACAGGATATCCCTGGATCGATGCCATTATGATACAGGTTTGAACAACCCTTTGATGAGGCAAAATTTGCAATATGTTTAACCAAGCTATATATTTACTTCTGTATAACAGAAATTCTGAAGCTTATGCATCTTCTAATAGCTTAAGAAATGGGGATGGATGCACCATCTGGCACGGCATTCAGTTGCATGCTTCCTGACACGTGGTGATCTGGTATGAGTGTAAGTTTTAAATTATTTAGTTAATTATTAAGTTTGTTGCTTGTCATTATCTTGAAATTAACATTTGAACTTGGGATCTTCTTTTTCCTTACTGAAAAATGATGATTGAAACATTGGATGTTGTAGCTTATAGTATTAGCGTTGCTTGTTGTATTTTGTTGATGGAAGAAAAAAGATAAATAACAGAATCTCTTTAAGGTTCTTTTTTTTGAAAGGGAAAGGTTGGTGAAGATCCAATCAAATCCCTCCCCGGTTTTGTAACACAGATCAGAAAGTATTTTAAAGCTTTACATAAAAGTTATTGCTTCCGCCAAATTTCTGTTATGAATTCAACCTTGGAAAAACTTCGTTGGATTAAATCTTTGAACAGTATGATATAAATGAATGGTAATCTATGGGAGGCTGCTTTCTGAAAACTACTAGGATAGAATACCCAATTGATTTTACTCCTGTATCTTGTCGATAGGCAGTAGTTATAGTTTTTGTGCATAATTAGAGTGTTGGGATAGCTTAAGTGGATTTTCCTCTTTTTGTTTGATGATGAAATATTTGACCGACATGCAGTTTATCCACTGGGAAAAAGGGCGTGATGTCTTTGAGAGACTACTGATCGATTCTGATTGGGCCATTAATAATGGTAATTGGTTATGGCTTTCTTGTTCAGCCTTTTTTTACCAGGTAGGCAGCATACCATCCTTAAAGCTCATGAAAACTGAATGATTCCACCTTATCTGCCATAAACAGTTTCATTTTGGAAATCTTCCTGATTATTTTGCTATCTTGCTTATTGTCAGTATCACCGCATCTATTCTCCAATATCTTTTGGACGGAAGTATGATCCTGATGGGAAATATATTCGGCACTTTCTCCCGGTACTAAAAGGTACTTATTTTTGTTTCGACCCCAATTTAACTTTTATGATGATAATTACCATTATGCTAAGGCCACCTGGTTTGTCACAGATATGCCGAATGAGTATATCTATGAACCTTGGACAGCTCCACTTAGCATCCAAAAGAAAGCAAACTGCATAATTGGAAAAGATTATCCAAGACCAGGTCAGTCTGCATATGTTGCATCACTCTTTCTTCAATGTTATTATGGAAACAATTGTCGGCCATATTTCAGCATAAGCTTAGCAACAGTGACAATGTTGGTTTAGTCGCACATCAAAATAGGATAAGATCTAGATTGACTTACAGGCTTAAATATTTTAGGTCATTGGATCAAATTTAATGAAATTAATGAATTAATTATCCATTAGATCAAATCATGATGATTGGTATTGCCCTATTTAAGTATATCAGATGGCATATGCTAGCTTAACAATATTTTTTTTATTAAACAGTCTTGCATTTTTAAGTTTGAGGCACAGAAATCTACCCAAGTAACAAATTTCTTCATGGGTAACCATTATGTTCCACAGAATAATTTGGTCAAACTTTGACTTGATAATTCCATGCGTAAGAGTTGCTAAAAAGTAAATAGTGAATGCAAACTTATAATTTTCATGCATCCATGCCCCTGAATGGTCATTCGGCAGTTTTATCGGCTATATGGTCACTTTCTTCTTCTTTTTTTCCCCTTTTTTTTTTTTTTTTTTGGGTGGCTGTTGGGAGCTAGCTGCAGATGAACAATTGCTAGCGTGATAGAAAAATGAAATTGCATAGTACACTACTTGAGCAACCATTTGTATGTATAGTTATCCTTGATATCACTAGCATTCTTTCTTTGGATAACTTTGCAGTGGTCGTCCATGACAAAGCGAGCAAAGAATGCAGAAAAAAGATGGGAGAAGCGTATGGAAAGGTCGGTTCTGTGGAAGAAGAGGAAGACAATATAGCAGCTTCTGAATCCACAGCTATGCAGAAACGGAAAAGGCGGAGCTAAGTAATGCAGCTCATAGGTTGCGTAACATTTTCTGTGCAAAAAAAACCGTGTTAACAAAAAAGAGTAGTAAAAGTAAAGTAAGAAACAACTGTCATTTTGTCGTCGAAGTTTATGACGCGGAATGGGCCTACAATACATAAAATATGAAAGTCTTTTATGGTTAATTTTCTAGCAGTCGTCAGATTTGCCCAACTCTCAGGTAATAGCATATAATAACGTTTATAAGTTACGCATTTTAAGCTCCTAAGCAATTATAGAGACCTGAGGCTGAGGATGTAGTTGGGTGTGACTCGCAAAAATATAAAATATAAATATAATTAATTATATTCATAATATATCTTATCTAATTAAATAAAATCATATATCGACACTCTTACCTCAAGAGTGGGTTTATGGATAATTAAATTATAATAATATTTTAATAATTTTGATAATTAAATTGATGATGCATTAGTGGTCGAATAGTATATACCTTGTCAGTATAGACCCTTATACCATATAGATTCTTTCAATTTTTTATATTTTTATTAGTGATAGGAGATATTTTGGGGTCACCCTACGATGACAGTTGATAACTACCTCCGAATCAATGTGACACCTTTGAATCAACATAATATATACATTTAAAAGCAACACAATCGATCGCATCTTGAAACGATACAAAAAACTCAGAAACAACAGTGATTGCATTACTCAGGACCATATGAAGCAGCACTCAAAATCAAGCAAGATAGTCCTGTGCAACGTGGAACTAGAACAGTTGGCCCGTGCTATCCGAAGCGGACGAACCGACCACCTGGAATATCAATAGTTATTAACAACCCGCGTACGACTAACTTTCGACAAGAGGTATAAATGTCACGCACCAACTCACGCTGAAGAGGTGCTCAACACTCATTTCATTATACAACTTATACCCCCCTCTCTCTCTCTTTCTCTCTCTTTTATCTTTTGTCTTGTACTAACTTAAGCATCGGATGGGTCGAGCCATGAACCCCCCGACGTCAACCTGTCGTGAAAGATCGTTGGTGCCCAAGAGATGATCTTGTTGTCGAAAGGCGACCCAACGACCGAGAAAAGATCACGTAGCTAAGAAGACCTCGATCCCTCTACCCGACATGTCCGCTCTTAGGCCAGAGCATCCCTCGCAGACAGTCTCATATGCGGATCCCTTATGCCGATTCATTACGTTAGCAACCCTATGTCAGCATGGAGGAGATACGATGATTGACTTGCACCTTTGATAGTGAACCAACCGAATCAACTCATTGATCGATAGTATTTTTGACACCATCAATTACTTAAGAGACTAGTTGGGCATATTTAATCTACGGGTTCCTTAACTTATACTTTTCGGCTTGATTCAGTGTTGATCTTAAGTTTGATTCCTGGCTGATGCATATATTTTTTCTTTAATCTACTCGTTCTTTTACTTACGCTTGTCACCACGGTTTAGTTTTGTGTCGATCCTAGGTTCCTTATATTTGGCCCCAACATGATGATCATCTTCGGAGTGGACCCGTTTGATGATGATCGAGATTGAGATCGCTCGGGAGTCCCCGTCGTGAGTTTTTGGAAGAAATGTGTTTTCTCATCGACATATCGAGCCTTGGATGTGATCGACGTTGCTTTCGGGGATGTGCAACGGAGGAGGAAGTCCGAGGTGGATCTATGTACTTGAATACATAACGTATCAAATTGCTTTCGGTGTGATGCAAAACTAGCTAGGAATTAGTTATCCAGAAGCTCCCGTAGAACAACTGACTTGACCCGTTGGCTGGTGGGTCACTGACCTCGTCAGCTTTCCCTTCCTATCCTACGGACGGGACCCGCCTGAGTGATCAAGAAGTCAGAAAGTTGGTCAATGATGGGACATTTTCTTGGCTTTATCTGGAAGAAAAAAAGAAAAAAAGCCAAAGGAACAAAACGACCGTGTATATCTTGACCAACCTTATACGATGAATTTTGACTTCGCAGGACGCTAACTTCGTGATTACTCCTCCCAATAACACCATAATGGTTTGGACCATCCGTCCCCTACTTCCGACGTCTCTCATGGTGCGAAACCGGAATCATTTCACCGGTACCGTCCGTCTAAAAGGTCAGAAATATTTCTCCTGGTGCGTGACGAATGGTTTTGTTACCAGTAGAATCATTGACGCGCGTTGAAGTCGTTGTTTCGTGATCAACACAGCTAGGTGCAATAGATTCATTCACACCTGTCCAGACAAAGTCCCATCACATCGGCCAAGTGCGTGATGAATGCTTCTTTGACATCACCTCACAGCAGTGGTAGCATCACGGTGTGAGTGCAACGATGTTCAACGCAATTGTTGACTCACTACGTGCGTGTCTTACGGTCCATGCAGCGGTAGGATGACTTCACAAGAGGGATGAGTCTTGCCGACCAGAGAAAAGCTACCTTGGAAACGACTTCAATGCCAGCTCTCTCTGGGATGTGTGTATATATATATATATATAGAGAGAGAGAGAGAGAGAGTGTGTGTGTGTGTGTGTGTGTGTGTGTGTGAGAGAGAGAGAGAGAGAGAGAGCGGGGGAGACTGTCATATGGTCGTCCATCGATCGTTTCAGAGCCTCCGTGCATGTCAGCATGAGGAATACCACATTCGCATGCACCCTTTGGCCATCCTTTTTTATTGTCGTGCGCGTGCTTCTTTTCCTCTCGTGTCCTGTGAAGTCGGTAGCTTCCCGATCGGAGACACCACCCACCCAATTCGCCACCGACCGCGCGGCGCTCCTCTCCTTCAAGTCCTTCATACGTGACGATCCCCTGGGGGCGCTGTCCTCCTGGAACAATGCATCGTTGCATTTCTGCCAATGGCGGGGTGTGAGGTGCCGCCTCCGCAACCATCAACCGCGGGTCACAGCTCTGCGGTTGGGGTCTCTCGGCTTGGCGGGTTCCATATCTCCCTCCCTGTCCAATCTTACCTTCCTCCAGAGGCTCCACCTCCCTGAGAACCGTCTTCAGGGTGTCATTCCGCAAGAGCTGGGCTTGCTGTCCCGTCTTCGACATCTCAACCTGAGCTACAATCCTCTAGCCGGAGGCAGAATTCTGGTGAATCTGGTTCGCAACTGTTCTCGTCTTCGATACCTCAGCCTGAACGGCAACAACTTGCACGGGGCAATCCCACGCAGCATCGGCCGATGCTCGCAACTCCAACTTATTGGTTTGACGGATAATAAGCTGGAGGGGGGAATCCCGAGTCAGCTGGGATCCCTTTCCGAGCTCAAGCTGCTTTCGCTTTGGAACAACAGCCTCAGTGGACGCATTCCTCCGGCTATTGGGAATCTTGCCGAGTTGATCCAGCTCAAGTTACAACACAATCAACTCACCGCCTCTATTCCTGCCGCCATCGGGAACCTCACGTCCCTGACACATGTTGATTTGTCCGATAATTATCTTGCAGGCGGCATTCCATCGGAGCTTATGAATCTTACGACCCTGACCACTCTGTATCTGGATGACAACCAACTCACTGGGGCGATTCCTGCTGCAGTAGGGAATCTCTCCTCCCTTGCCCTGCTTGATCTCTCGTATAATCAACTCACAGGAGGCATCCCATCCGAGATTGGAAATCTCGTCCCCCTGACTCTTCTTTATTTGTCTGGCAACCAGCTCGCTGGAACCATCCCATCGGAGATCGGCAACCTTGGGAGGCTGAGGAATCTTGATTTGTCTAGCAACCTCCTGGTGGGAACCATTCCTTCGAGTTTGGGATCCGTAAAAGATTTATACATCGCGACTTTCTACGACAACCAGCTAGAAGCAAGGGATGATGTGGAATGGGGCTTTTTGGATGCGCTATCCAACTGTACCAAGCTTAGAGCACTGGATCTATCGAGGAACTATCTCGGCGGCATTTTACCGAGATCGGTAGCCAATTTGTCTACGACCCTGGAACGGCTGTCCATGATCACCAACGACATAGCTGGGAGGATTCCTGCTGAGATTGTCAACCTTGCTAAGTTGAGCGAGGTATGGCTGTCCTCTAACCTCCTCGGCGGTCCGATTCCTGCAACACTTGGAAGCCTCCCGAGTCTACAACTAATAGTTCTGGAAGATAACAAGTTGACGGGAGAAATCCCGGCGACCCTTGGCAACCTAACCGGATTGTCTACACTTCTTGTGTCCTCCAATGAACTGCATGGACCGATACCTCTTACTCTTGCACGCTGCCCACTGAATACATTGGACCTTTCTTTCAACAAGCTAAGCGGCACATTGCCCAAAGAAATCCTATCCATCTCCGCTCTCACCGTGTTCCTCAACGTTTCCAGCAATTCACTGACAGGATCCCTGCCTCCGCAGGTGGGAAACCTGAAGAACGTTCGAGCTTTGGATGTTTCCAAGAACAAATTGTCGGGCGAAGTTCCCGGCAGTATCGGCGGATGTGAGGTGTTGCAGTATCTCCATATGGAAGAGAACCTTTTCGACGGACCCCTTCCCACATCGTTTAGCGGGTTAAAGGGACTTCAAGAATTGGATGTTTCACGGAACAACCTGTCCGGGAGCATTCCCAGCTTTTTTGGGAGATTCCCGTTCTTGAGGCTTCTCAACATCTCCTTCAATAATTTTGAGGGCGAAATACCAAGCGATGGGATCTTCCGGAACGCGAGAGCCTTCTCGTTTGCTGGAAACAATAAGCTTTGTGGGGGCGTCCGGAATCTGAAATTGCCTCCGTGCTCCTTCCACAGATCCTCCACAAAGAAGAAGCATACATCTCCAAAGCTGGTCGCCATCATCTCAGCGGCCGCTGGAACCGTGTGCCTGGTCCTGCTTTTCTCTTCGTTCTGCGCTCTTCGTTGGATACTGAAGTCAAAGCGGGAAACTCGCACCATGACAAGCATAGAAGATCGATACAAGAAGGTCTCCTACGCCGAGTTGCTGAGAGCAACAGATGGTTTCTCCACCGCAAATCTGATCGGTGCGGGAGGCTATGGTTCGGTGTACAAAGGATTTATGAACGGCGTCGTCGACGGGTACGACGTCGTTGCAGTAAAAGTCTTCAACCTGCAGCAGAGAGGGTCTTCGAGGAGTTTCATTGCCGAGTGCGACGCGCTGAGGAACATCCGCCATCGAAATCTTGTCAAGATCTTGACAGCTTGCGCAAGCATCGATTTCAGAGGCAACGATTTCAAAGCACTCGTCTACCAGTTCTTGCCGAATGGGAATCTAGACCAGTGGCTTCATCCGGACGCACAAGGGCCAACTCGGAGGACGCTGAGCCTCACCCAGAGGCTGAACATTCTGATGGACGTGGCCTGCGCATTAGACTATCTGCATCACCAGGGTCCAGATCCAATTGTACACTGTGATGTAAAGCCCAGAAACATTCTGCTGGACAATGACATGGTGGCTCATGTGGCCGACTTCGGCCTGGCAAGGATCCTCAACAGAGTTCCCATCACCGAAGCTCAAAGATCATCTGGCTCTATGATACTGAAGGGAACCATCGGATACGTCGCTCCAGGTACACACTCAGCTTCTATCGTCTCCACCTTAATGATGTCTTGTTTAGCTTTGCTTTGACCGATAAAGATGAAGTTTGGGAAAGCATATAGTTGCAAAACGTGCATGTTTGGTTGTCTGTTTGTGCTTTGGGTTGCTTCTTACAACTTTTATAAGAAAGGTGTGGTGACGCTTTTCCTGTCACAATAAGAGTGGTGAGTGACTCCTTAAAAGAGAAGACTGGCCATGGTTTGAGTTCAATTCAGTTATGAACTCATGGTTGCATAATCGTAACTCTTAGTATAAAATCTGTAGTCATTGTTGTTCAGAATAATAAACCTTATTTGATCTATAGGCATATCATCGTCATATCTAAGATATCAATCTGCAAGGAGAACTAGATACTATTTTTCTTTTCTAATCTTTTCATAGGACTACTTAGATTGATGAATTAGAGAGATCGAGAGAAAAATCTTAATTTCTCAACAGTGTTGAAATGCCTCTTTTAGCCACTAGAGATTCTATTTATTTATAGACAAGAACACATGATCTATGATAAATTATTATAAGAATTCCTCCCATCAAGAATATCCCCTAAGAAATTTTATTACAACATGAATTTTTTTTATCAATAATCATAATTAGAATCCAATTAAATATATAATATATCTTATCTAATTAAATAGAAACACATAATCTATCACCGGCGACAACAATAGTAGTAGGTGGTAGCATTCATTCGAACATCTCTTTTTGGTTATATTTTTACGGAATATATAGTTTAACCATGATGATGCAGAGTATGGAGTGGCCAATAAAGCTTCTACGGAAGGGGATGTCTACAGCTACGGAATAGTCGTGTTAGAGATGTTCACGGGAAAGAAACCTACGGACGTGACTGCCCAGAACGGTCTCAGTCTACCTCGATACGTGGAGATGACGCTCCCAGAGCGTGTCGCCGATATCATGGATGCCAACTTGCAGTTGATAACGGAGGAGGGAGATGAAGCAGCGGCACATCAAGACATGGAGCGTACGAAAGCAGATGCAGTGGAGTGCATAATCTCCATCCTTAGGATCGGCATCGAGTGCACCAAAGAATCGCCAACGGAGCGAATGCAGATGAAAGATGTGATCGGTGAATTAGTTGCGATCAGGAGCACGTTGTTCAGGCATAAGGTGCAGCAAGGTGGGAGAAGAGTCGCAATCTAACTCGGACATGATGCTCCTCCATCGACTACGACATCGAAGTAAACTATCAATGTTTGAGCACGAGAGTTGCACGTCTGCCCAAATTTCCTGATGGTTAAGCAACGTAGTATCGGCGTAAAGATTCTGAATAATCAATCGTACACCACCCGAGGCGTCAAAGTTTGCTACTAGCTAGTTTTGTGCTTTACGTTACGATAGCACAGGGATTGATGCTGGTGTAATGGTTTTGTTGGACCTTAAATTACTATTTGCCTTTCGTCTTGCTAGTTGCTGAGATTGTTTCTTATTCCTATTTTTGTTTCTTTTTCTGAATTTGACTGTTGTTTGTGTTGCCAAGAACCGAAAAATTGTTGGAGCAATGGAGTCGTCTGAGTCCTGACCGAAAGCTTATACGAATATTCTTGCATATGAGTTTTTTTTATATTAAATATTATTCATGAAAAAAACGATTATAAATGTAGTGATGTCTCAATCCAACTACTACAGCATTTTGTTTATGTATAATACTCATAATCAATCAGAGAGACGAAAAGACGCCATGCGTCAACCTAATTCCTCTTCGCCATGGCGTTTTCTTAACCTTCACAGTGGTAACTCCGACACAAAGCTATTGAGGAAATTAAATGTCACTGGTGGCAGCGCGTTCCGGACGCCTTCCTCTTCACGATCACAGCATTTAAGGAAATTAAATGCTGATAACAACAATGGATGTTTGCAGCTCCTTTTCTTTCTCGAGAGACCGAATGAACGAAAGATGCCAAAACTCATGAAGATTTCTGAATCTTATGATTGACTTGGCTTGACTCGAGCAGCTGCTAGTCTTTAATAAGTGTATCTAAGATATAGGGTAATAGGTTACGATACGTACACCATTGCTCCTACCGGCGAAGCGGCCGGCGCATCTACATGTCCGGAGATCCCGTCTCATGCGTCGCGCACGCAACTTGATTACGAGCCTCTCCTCTCCTCTCCTCTCCTCTCCTCTTCTCGTGCCACGTCGTACAATTCTGCGCTTCACCATATTGCTTTTCCACGTTATGATATGACGGGTCTCCTCTCGCCCACCGACGAGTTTGGGGCCGGGGCAGGAAACAGGGATCCCCAGTACTTATTGACGTCACGGATCTATTCTCTGACCCCACCGTGGCAGTAACGTGATGTGAGACGTCGAATCCCTGTGTGCGTCGAGACAGACGAGCCTCGCCCCTCCAGCATATATCGTCCCACAGATCTCCTCCTCTGCTGCGATAGACGAAGCGATGGAGGAGACGGTGGACAGCCGAAAGCGGAAGGAGCATGACGACGACGGAGGAGAGGTGGTGAACGCTGTCAAAACGATCCCGGCAGCGATCTTCGACGCAGAGCAGGAAGTGGAGATGGAGGAGGCAGCGGTGGCGGAAGTGATGAAATGGCTGGAGGAGGAGGTACGCTTCGCCGCCGTCTCCCATCCCCCTTCCTCGCCGTCCTGCTGCCAGGAGACGTCCTTCGTCACCATCAACGGCAACCAGGAGAGCTGTGGGCCATCGTTCTCCAGCTCCGCGTGCACCGTTATGGCCAGCATCGACACCAGCGGCGGCGTTTGCGGCGTGCCCTACTTCATGGGGTGCCCCTCCGACCACGGCGCGTGGCCGTCCGCCTTGCCGTCTATCGGGAAGCTGAGGGGCCGATCGGGTGATGCGCCGGTGGGGGGGGAGGCGGGTGGGTGCGGCGGCGCCGCCGAGGATGAGGATGAGGTGGATTGGGAAGCAGTGCACGTGTGTGTGGCGTCCAATATGGTGACATGTCCGAACGAACGGTTTCCAGTGTAAAAAGCAACGACGACTCGAAGACCGTCAGTTTGATTAGATTACTCCGTAAAAGGTGATGAAATTTTTGGAGTAATTATATATTACCTTTTAGTGAATTATAATTAATATTCTGATTCTTATATTTTTTAAAAATAATATTCAGATCCCCGTAAAACATTGAACTCGAATGAAAAGGATAAAAAAATAATTTTACTATTTATTAATTTCATATAAACTTTTTTCTATAACGAAGGTTTTCACATATATTCCTCTTGGTGGGTGAAGAATATTCTACTCCTTGTGTCGGTGGGTGCAGGAGAAAGCTGGTTTGACACTATCATCGTAGCTGTCAGCAGAGGTAACAATAGAGACGTGAGCTACTGCATCGCATCGCTCAACTCGATAGTGGTCACAATCGAGCTTGACAAGCTAATCACATCCTCCTCGTCTTGTCACTCCAACTCCTACAGCCAGTCTTGTATCACGGAGGATGGCCTGTTGTCGAACCCCAAGCCAGTTGTTGCCACCGCATCAGTCGATAGAGGCAACGACAACGACGTGAGCTATTGTACCGCATCACTCCACTTGGTGGTGGTCACAGCCAAGCCTGACGTGTTGACCAGATCCTCCTCCTCGTCCTTGTTCAAAAGTAGTTGTCGCTCTAACTTTTGCAGTCGGTCCTGCATCGTGGAGGACGTCTTGTTGTCAAACTCCAAGTCAACCGCCATATGCATGGTGGAGAAAAGCATCTCTTACTGTCTCACAAACCTAAACATCAACAAAATGGACGAAGTTAAGGAGAAAGGAGCCTGAAGATAGGTTAATTGGAGGAGGAGGAAAGTGGGAGGAAGCGAAGGAGACAAGAAACATCCTCTGCTTTACGGATAGAAGGAATAGCACATTTTGTAATTGCATCTGCTGGTGTTTGTGCTGCTTCTATAACCTCTCCCCTTCCGTAAGCGATCGCTTCAAAAGAGTGTCGATTCCAACATTCGAATGTGTTGGGATTAGAGTTTGTACATTGCAACGACCAAGGAACCCGATGCCATGTTCCAAGCTATTTCCAGTGTTTTACAAAACATGTACTAAGAGAAAGACAATAAAAGGCGAGAGGAATGCCAAAAAAAAAAAGTCTTATTGACAAATAAGTTATAAAGTATAAAAGCCTACTTGCAAACGAAAACTTTATATGAAATTAATATATAATAAAATTATTTTTTATCCTTTTCATTCATGTTTTTTTACATGTGATAATACGTGTGATTCTTTCTGTCAACGAAATTAATAATGTGAGAAGAATTATGGTTAAATATTTTATTTTTATAAGTGTAGGGATCCCAATATTATTTTTTAAAGTATAGAGATTGAGATATTAATCGTAGTTAATTACAAGAAATAATCTATAATTACTTTTAAAATTTTGTAAAGTGTTTATACCCCCATAAAAATTCTATAAGATGCTCCTATGAGGCGCAATCGTCACAGCAGCAGGACTTTCTTATAAAATCAAGGATTAACTTTTCGAGATGAATTAGCATATCAGGAACTTAAGCCACTATATTTTTTTTATAACCATAGTTTTAATTTATTAATAATAATAATTTTGTTACCTATTGTCTTAACTTATGTTTTAACTATAGTTTTCAAATATTACAGTAATAAATGAATCAAACATTATGGTTTTTGAAGAACCATAGAGGCGTGCAATCCGAACCAAAGGATCACTTGATCCTACTATCGAGATTAAAAGAAAATTCAAAACCCTAAAATTTCTTAAGCTCTCATCAATGTTATCGTGAACCCTATAGTCAAGAAATTGCAACCTCTCTGTCATGTGAACCCCTTCTTTTAGGCATTATGTTAGCTTCATCTTGTATGAGATTTTCTAGGGTTTCTAAAACTTTCGTTTAAGCTTTCGGTGAGTATAATTGACTTTCTACTTATATCCTCTATGTATTCTCCATTATATAGGATTCTTGGTGATAGAGAGTATTCTGGTATTACCCTCATGGCAACACTCAGCAGCCATGTCAATGCCAATGTGGAGCCTCAGGGTTGACATAGTGCACTGCTCAGCATAACACCTCGGATTTGGATCAAATGATTGCCTGCTCCCACATTGCCCGAGACCATACAAGACAGTGCCACATAGTACAAAGCGACTTTGAAAAGCTCGGAACAACACCGCTTGCTCCCACGCTGCCCAAGGCTATGCAAGACGAAGCCGTACAATGCAGTGCCACTTCGAGAAGCTCAGAATGGTACTATGTGATGCAGATCTTTGTAGGTCGATCAACACTCGCACGGAAGGTACGAGCTGACCGTCCGAGGAGTCAACGACCATATACGACCGACCTTCGTTTGTAGGTATAAAAACCAACCATTTGACCAACATCAAGGGTCAAATTTCGAACACTCAAACTCTCCTTAACACTCACCACTCAGCACTAGCTCAAGCTTTAGAGGGGTTGAATCGGGAAATCCATCTCCCGACTTCGGCTTGTGTGTAGGAACTCGACGAAAAAGGAGCAACAATCTAACGAGGGAAGAAGAATAACTTGTTGCCAGATCTGACTCTAGAGACAAAACCTAAACCCAATCTGACATCAACCACCCTCACCCAAGTAACCATGTGGACGACTTTATGCATTCAAGATCGGACTAAATCATGCTGACCCATTTGCCACGACATAAGGTTGCTCAACACTTGATAAAATCCAAGAGTATATATATATATAGTGCTTTTGCCTTAGCAACTCGTTCAACTTCGGGATGATGATTAACCTATCCATTTTCTTTGACTGTATGATGTTGATGGATCTGAATAGCTTTTTGGTGAGACCAACAACAATTTTCAGCATCACACAATTCCATTTGTTTGCAGTCTGCAAGCCTGGAGATAGTTTTATGTAGTATCATTGCTTCCTTACTTATGTAGGCCGAGGATACTGTGATTGCAACGAAATAATAGCAAGAGCAGACGCCAATATCCGGAGAACAACAGCTTACAGCCATCATAAATGTCATCCGCTAGTCAAAACGCTCAATTCAAATGAATCTATTATATCAGCTGCACCAATTTCAAGTACTTGGAAATCTAATAAACCACTAATGGATCCCAATCTTTTACATGAAAGATCACTTTTGGTGTGCATTGTGCGTACAATGTCTGCTGAATCAGATTGAATGCAACAGTCGGTCTAGCTATTAATTAAGATATCAAACTGCATATCCAGTTTGTCAATCACTATATGAATTCCTGTCTTCTTCTTTCTAAGCTTGTGTGCTACTTGTGCTTCAGCTACCAAATAGCTCGGAAACAATACGAAAACTTAATTGAATGTGACTTTACCCACCTTCGAGAAGGAGCAGAACAAAATTATACGTCTTGCTATTCAGCTGCTGCACATTGGGAGACGCAAGATGATGAAATATTTTTGTAACATTTCGATGACAAACTTGTTTCTTGAAATTTATAGATGAAGTCGGATATACTTGAATATTGTATATTATGATTGTCATATTTATTCTTATAATTATTATTTCTAGGATAAAATGTTATTAATTACTATGGTGGTTATCTTTTATAATTTATAGATAAATTGTTATTAATAAACTAATCATTTAGAAGAATTCTATCGAGTATATATATAGCAACATGATTAATGTCAATGGAATGTATGAATCCAATGTTCACCCATACAATGGTGAATCTCACACTCATATATTTTGCTTAGCTTAATCTCACACTCATTTTTACCTCTCTCTAAAGTGAGAGATTTATTACTTCGTTAAGTTAAAGTGAGCAAAGGTTTGAACCCTTAGCTACAATAGGTAAGTTGAAGATTCGTCTGAAAGAATATAGTAAGAATCTTCGTTCGATTCGATATTCCAAAGATCGTCGTTGCTGATAATGATATACAATTCAACCTCGGAGAGTTGAGTTCTACTGCTCCGCCGTGACTCCACAAGCCGTGTGGCCACCGGAAGAAAAGAGGCAAATCAATTATCCCCGAGTTCCTATCTATGGTATATTATAACTCTCGGGGCTTTTACACCGTCGGATGCGTGATCCGTTTCAAACGTATGGTGAGAGATTAGTGTTGCTATGGTCATTTTGGAATATCAACTATAACATTTTGCATATTGATCCCAATCTCAGCTCAAAACACCAACCTTCCCAACTGGCTAATAGCTCGCTCGTGGGCCCCGTTAGGAACCAATGCGAAGGCTTGGTTTCGGTGTTCGATCTCTCGACAGAGACACGGGAGTGAGTGGCACCCCTGTTTACATCCGCCGCTGTCGTGTGCTTTCCATGTGATGGAGGAGTTTGTTCACGCGAGCGATCCTGCGTCTTCTTCCGAAACAGCTCGTCCGTCGTAACTAAGCAATCGGCAAAGGCGAAAGCGGGGGAAATAAAGAGGGCAGGACTGCGGGGAGCGCACGCGCGATGGCGAGATCCTCCGTCTTGCTCTATCTGAGCGTGGTGCTCTTCATCGTCCTGCTCCTCTCGTTCGCCCCGAACCGCCCTAATCACCCCCACCGCCGTCTCAAACTCCGCTCCGCCATGTCCGGCCACGACCGTCGCAGCATTTCCTTCGACCCTATCATCGCCGACATCGAGCGCCGCCGCGAGGACCGCGAGTGGGAGCGGACCAACTTCTTCCCCCAGGGCCACGCCCCCGCCATGGAGGCCCAGCCCGAGTGGGAGGACTTCATGGACGCCGAGGACTACATCAACGACGAGGAGCGCTTCAACGTTACCGACCGCATCGTAAAGCTTTTTCCCAAGATCGACGTTGGCCCCGCCGACGGCTTCGTCAGCTCCGATGAGCTTGCGGAGTGGAATCTCAGGCAGGTGGAGAAGGAGGTGATGCACCGGACGCAGCGGGACATGGAGCTCCATGACAGGAACCACGACGGCTTCATCTCGTTCGAGGAGTACGAGCCGCCCAGCTGGGTTCATCGATACCATGGTCGGTCTAGATCCCTGCTTTGCGACAACTCTGTTCTTTTTCTTTTGCCTGGACGTGAATTTTGGTTCCTGATTTACAGAAATTTTGGTTCCTGGTGAAAGATTTGTTGTTTGCTGTGCTTCTTCATTGTCAAGATTTAGTTTTCCCTTTCTCCAGAATACCCTTAATATCATTAAGGGGGACTTTATATTTCAGCAAAAGATGGGATGTTTTACCCATCTGATGTTTGAACTTTTCGTTTGATATGGGAATCTGTTTTGCATTATTTGCATTGTTGCTGTGGATTTTCGGATCTGTTTAATTTGAGATGTTTATTTTCTCCTTATGTCTCGAATTCTGGATGAGAAACCGCATAGAAGTATAAAAAAATGATATCTTGAGGTTTGGATTCAGCGAAATCTATTTATGCACAATCTTAATCTAGGACAACGGCAAGTGTTTGGATCACAAAGATTGGAGTCCGATATGAGTGAATAAGTATATTGCAAAAGCTTAATGCATTTAAGTTTGGTAATAATAAACCCTCCCCGCTTCGAGAGAGAGAAAAATAATAATAATAAAAGCAGATATGACGAACTTATGTGTTTTTTGTCTTATGATACTGGTTTGAATTTAAAGGGCCAAAGCATCAAGTATAATTTTTTTTTCTTTTTTACATTGGGATTTGGATATCAAAAAAGAAATGTTATCCAAAGTTGTCAGTCGTCTGTCTGTCCATCTCCAGCGCATTGCCTCTGTTTGTACTATAAATCTTTCCTCAAGATTAACAACAAAAGTAAATTTAAAGTTAGTTCAAACAACATATACTAGAACACAAATTTATCAACTACTTATCCATTTTGAGGGCTATTAATCGCTACTGTTTGGCACGAATATACACAATCTTTTGTCAATTCAGTCATTAAGTTTTGACATTATGCATTTAATTGTTATACACATGGAACCTTGTTACTGCATATAGATAGAGATATGGAACTTGAAGTTTGAACCTGAGATAAATATATTTTCTGATCTTTCTGTCTCTAATATATTGGCAGATGATAATTCAACTGGTGATCAAGTGGGGTGGTGGAAAGAGGATCACTTTAACGCTTCAGATGTGGATGGTGATGGGCTTCTTAATTTGACAGAGTTCAACGAGTATGTTCTTTGTTCACATTCCCATCTGGATTTACATGGTACTGCTCTTTATTTATTGGTTTTCTTTATATTATGGATGCAGCTTTCTTCATCCAGCAAACACTAACAGTCCCAAACTGATCCAGTGGTTGTCCAAGGAAGAAATTAGGTACTACTATCTCTGCTTTGCCAAACATGTCTATAGTTTGTATGCGTCAATGCTTCATTAAAAGATTAGTCATATTTGTAGTATAACATACTTTTAGGATGGTAGAAGCACCATGCTGATTTTAGTTCTCTTATTTGGATGTTAATTTTGTGCTTAAATGCGTTAGACCGTATCACATTTGTCCAAACAACTTCTTTCACATATGTTTTGTAACTGACTCAGCCAAGTAATTCTCTGTTATGGACTGAAAAAATGTGTTTCCAGCATATATAAGTTGCTGAGGTTTTCTTGTTTAGGTTTTGAAGATAGAGCTCTTTGTTCTTATTTTAATATCTATGCTAATAATTTCATATTTTTGTGCATGGCATGTCATCTATTGTTGAAGAGATTTTCTTATCTCACTAGTTTATCCATTCACTGAAAACTATATGTTATGCTCAAAGCATAAACTCCTTTCCATGCTCTGCAGTGGTGATCTCATGAAGTTTAAACTTACTAATTTCAAACTGCATATATAAACTCAATCTTTTATGTCTCCTATAATGCAAAAGAAAAGTTCTATGCAGATGCCACAATTTTGGTTTTGGGTTCTTCTTTCAGGCATCAAGGGTGCGATGAAGGAATACAGTACATAATGTTCCCTTTAGAATATAGCTCCATATGCTTAGCATATGCTACCTTTAACTAGGATTCGATAGTTTTCATCCTATCTTCTAATGGCTGGTTATCCGTCCATCTTTAACCTGTACTACTCTGAATTCTGCATGGTCAGCATCATGATTGGGGAACCTCCTATCAGTTCTTGGTTGATCTCATTATTGTCCTAGAAATTCCCTTTTCCATCCAAGGTGTTCTCCAATATCAACAAACATTGCAGAAGGGCCTTTCACTTTCATTATTGTATTTTTGTATCTATTGTAGTGTTATCTTCAATCTTTTATTTTTGAAAATTTATTTTTAATGAAAGATGGGAAAAGATTGACCCACCGAAACTATATAATAGTAAGGAAGAAGGACAACAAAGTAAATAAAGAATAAGAAAGCCCACAAAGAATTGGGGTTGTGGGGGGAGGGAGGGGACAGACCAAAGAACAGCAAATGGGAGAAAAAAACTCAAAGAGGAAACGACCAACCACTTTGGACAACTGAATCCCTAAGTGCTGCAAACCAGTCGTTTATCAGTTGAGAAGCAGCAGTGAACAACAAATTCAAGTGTTTTGACTTATCCTAGGAAGCAAGTTGGTTCTTTTCAAGTTAGAGTCTGACAAATAGCATCTACAGACACAAGAAAAATCTTTACTATCAGAATCAATGCCCTTTGCCCATTAAATCAAACCATGAAATAGATAACCGACCTGGAATCTTTTACAGGAAACAACAATCCATAACACCTTGGCCATTGAGCATTTAAAGAAGACACAAAATACGAAAAACTGATTAGTTCACACAAGTTCTCTTTTTTTTTTATCGTTTATTTTAAGTATACAATGTCTTAGCATTTTTAAGCTTTCTTGCCAAACTTGCATAATTAATCTTGCTTGTTCTAAAAGGCTTACAATCATTAGTGTTCAGATGTTAACAAAGCTCATTCTATAATTGCCTTGGAAATATAACTATAGCCAAGGTTAAAGGTGAGGATTTGCTGTTGCTTCTTGGAAACTTTCTTCATCATCAGTTTCCTCTTTG
Source organism: Musa balbisiana (assembly GCA_004837865.1). NCBI lineage: Eukaryota > Viridiplantae > Streptophyta > Magnoliopsida > Zingiberales > Musaceae > Musa > Musa balbisiana. Next base: position 39,414,671 of record CM017195.1, on the reverse strand, counting down.
CTCTTGCCCTGTACTTCAAGCTACTCCATTATGCATATCCTTACCTTGTTAAGTAATTGTACATTCTATCGATAACTTTATTCCCTTAGCCGTCATACCACATGCTACTCTTAAGTCCATAAAAACTGTGTAACATCATATGTCGGTGATCCTTCTCGGCATGTATCAATCTGATGTTCAGATGCTTGTTCAATAAAATAGAGACAAAATATTAAAATATTATGAAGGCATCAGGGCTCAACCTTGATCCTTTTTGACTGAGTGCAGATATCCTTCTTTGTTTATATGACAGGTTTATAATTCAAACCTTTCTGTGTTTAGACAAAATTATGATGAAAAGTTCATTTTGACTGATGCATTAAGGTTTTTAAAATATTACGAAGGCATCAGGGCTCAACCTTGTTTCTCTTTGACTGAGATCAGATATCCTTCTTTGTCTATATGTATGGTACAAGTTGATAATGTAACCCTTTCTGAGTTTTGTTATCCTAGAAGATGAGCTTGAAAACCTTGTAATGGCATTTTGTCATTTAGGTATGCAATTACTTTCAAAGTTTACTTCAAGTTAAACTGTGTTTCTCTACTTTGTCTTTATTCTATGGTCATCTAGTAACATTTTTGTATGCCAAAAGATTTTATCAAAATAATCGGGGAAAGAACAAATAAGTAAACAATATTGCATCATATCTGTCAACAAACTTTGGGCAATCCAATTAGTTGTTTTTTAGATATAACCTTTTAGGTTATAATCCTATCTCTTAAATTAGGAACATCTTTTGAGTGTTAAATGGATGGTGTGCAATTCCTTCAACATGGTTTGCACGACTAATTCCAATCTACACACTCACTTTTTTCAAATTGATCTTGCCGATTGTGATGATTTTGAAATTTATTTGGTGATTCATCCACTTATTGACTTGTCAAGTTAGACCTGGTTTATATGACAGATCTCAAGCAGATACCAATCCTGATGAATTTCCAGCTGATTTAGCTGACCGTTGTCAATTTCAATCCTATTTTCAAATTTTCTTGCCAATCATGCTGATTGCAAATCCAAACAATGTTCAGCATCTGCACCATACAATAGATCTGAACCTAATCCTGAACCTAAATTCTAGACTGATTCCAACTGATCTTGATCTTGAGAACCTTGGTATCAAATTATTCATGGATCCTTTTAATACATAGGTATGGTTTATATTTCTATTCATGATCTGGCTGATCGCAAATCCAAACAATGGTCGGCATCTGCACCATCATCTAAGAGATCTTGACCTATCCTGAACCTAAATTCTAGACTGATTCTAACTGATCTTGATCTTGAGAACCTTGGTATCAAATTATTCATGGATCCTTTTAGTACATAGGTATGGTTTATATTTCTATTCACGATCTGGCTGATCGCAAATCCAAACAATGGTCGGCATCTGCACCATCTAAGAGATCTTGACCTATCCTGAACCTAAATTCTAGACTGATTCTAACTGATCTTGATCTTGAGAACCTTGGTATCAAATTACTCATGGATCCTTTTAATACGTTGGTATGGTCTATATTTCTATTGATTGGAAAAAGGCTTGATGACCATTCTTGATATTCGCACATTTCATGAGTAAAAACCTTAAAGTTTCTGTTTAGTTATTGAATTTTGCACAGAAACTATTTTCTTGGCAACTTTTTTTTTTTTGCTAATATGTTTCAGTTTTCTTTTCAGGGAAAGAGATAAAGATAAAGATGGGAAGCTTAATTTTCAAGAGTTTTTTAATGGTTTATTTGACTTAATCAGGAGAGATGATATTTATAACCTTACACATGAATCTGATGCTTCAACAGAGGCACCAGCTAAAAAGCTATTCTCACAGCTTGACCACAACAATGATGGGTACATGCATTGGTATTTGTTTTTACTTTTGTAAATTGAAAATGGAATTTATTTGGTAAAATTTTGATTTTCTTTACAGATACTTGTCTGAAGATGAGTTGATACCTGTAATTGGTGATCTACACCCATCGGAGCATTACTATGCTAAGCAACAGGCTGACTATGTTACTTCAGAGGTATCTGCTGATGACTTCTTAGATAATGTTACCGTTCACAGCATGCCTAGATATCTTCTTCAAGCAAAATGCTCGTGATTGACTTTGATAAATCCATATAGAAATTTTCCTAGGCATGAACACGAAACTTTTCTTTGAGAAGAGAAGAAAAATTAAAATTTTCTTTTCCAGTACCCAGTCTTAAACTGCTGGATGTAATTTTAGGATTATAGTAAAATCAATATCTCATTTTCTTCATTCCATGTTTCAACTCTCCTCAATTATGTCTGCCTATTATCTCAATGAGCTTTGGGGACAGAAGAAAAAGGACTCGACTCTGGTGTCATGGTCCTGGTGTGATAAACATATAGCACAGTTTAATTGTTTTTTCTTTCGGTAATTGTCATGGCGTGGAAGGTGGAACAGAGAAGTTTAGAACTTTGTTCACAATTTCTGGGGTAATGTGTAGGTTATAGCATGATTAAGTGCAAAATCTTAAATAATTGTACCATTGAGACATTGAAGAGTGCCTGTACAATTTCTTGAAACGTATTTTCTGGAAATTATACATTCACTAGTAAGCTTTTCCTGTTTGACTGGTAGACTTATATGTTGTTCACATAATGCTGGAATATTCATATGGAGGCTGAAGTGACTTCTTACATAGTACTTTTGGCAAATCTGCAGGCAGACACGGATAAAGATGGACGCTTAAATTTGAAAGAGATGATTGAAAATCCATATGTATTCTATAGTGCTATCATTACCGAGGAAGATGATTATAACTATCATGATGAGTTCCGTTAGTTATCCAGCTAATTCATTCGACACACTGATGTATATGATAGTAGATTCCTGTGAATTTGTGCTGTTTGATCACCCCGGTCTTTTCTCTTTGCTTTTTAGCGTCGGAGTAGCAACATAAGGATTGTATTTGTCTTTTTTTCTTAACCCAGCCATGTATCATTGATCGACAAAATCATCCTTTGGATTTTTATCAAATAACACCCCATAATAAAATTTTACCTGGGGTAATTTCTTTTTATCAATTTGATAAAAATGCCTTTCATCGCTCGCCTCTATGAGCAAGGTTAGAGAGCTTTGTCTTTGTTTGCAATCTGTGAGACAAATGGGAAACAGTATTTTTCACTTGATGTCAGCCAGTTTTGAGTTCCAAATTCTTGAAATTCTCCAAGTGTTTTTATCGCTCGAGTGGATGGAAATACATCAGTTTGAAGGGGTCAGAGGTAATTGTTTACATGTTTATCTCATCTGACAAAATACGGCCTTTCACCATCCAATCGCATCATCTGCCTGTGACAAACCATTCATATTAGCTCTGGTTTCCCAATGAAACGGGTGTGTTGTTGGGCTTTCACCAACATCTTGATTTGGACTTGCTAACATCTTTGGAAAGACGCAACATAGAATAATTAAGAATGGAGAAAATTACACTTCTTTTCTTTCTCCCATCCCATCATCTTTCTCTTCCTCTTAAGTTTCAAATATCGTAAAGTACTTTAATAAAAACTACTAAATCATCCAACGACGATGCGATAGACGACCCGAGTTTAGATACTAAATAATTGGTGTGGTGTGATCATAAATTACTCTACTTGAATTTAGTATCATATCGGTCTAATCTAATCTAAATTTGAATGGTAACAATTAAAATTTAAATCTAAACATGAATTTTATAGGTAGAATTTATGGAATTGGAAATGTAAACAATTAAGACAGACATCGGCCAAGTTTTAGATTTAAATCATAGGATTGACCAAAACTAAAAATCATGTGAATTTTTCAGTGGATACTATCGATTTGTAGGCCTTTTCAAAATATATTGAGAAATTATTCTTTAAAAGATCAACTTGAGGGTTTAAATCACCTGACGTACGATCCATCACACCATCGATTGTCATATCTTTGCTTATTCATCGGAATAATTCGACTAGTGAGGAGCAGTAAGTCTTTTCGAGAGTCACAATTCACTTTAATGACCCCAAAAAAGATGAAGTTAATTGATGTGATACTGACTTAATTTCGATTTGACTGTTGCCACACAAGCAAGAAACCAATGGGTTAATGGAGTCTGTGTATTACCTCAATTATTGGCTTTCGGGTCCGAATGCCTTGGGAAGATGATTTACCATCCCATCACAAACATTGATTGAGCGCGACTTCCTTCCAACCGCCTAGAGTTGTTGCGATACCGACTTCCCTCGCCGAGTAAACGTCGATGACATAAATATGATGTCATTTACGTCTCTATGTATCCTAGCAAATTTGTCTTTTCTTACGAAGGTTAAATGCTGTGATAAATTATTAAAAGCTTTACTAATTATATTTTTTTTTTCTTGTGATGACACGAGGTTCACGTTGACATGCAAATATAAAGAATGGAGATATGATGGATCCATCAGAAGGTTTTAGAGACCCAAACTCATGCTTCGTTCGCGTGCACGCACGTCCGTACCTGTCGGAGGCCGCCAGCTGTGGTGGGTTCCGCTCTTCGCGGCCATTCAGCTCCAATCCCAAGGGCGGTGGGAGAAATGGCTGACCGTGAAATTAGTACCAAGTCGCGGGTCTACGGGTGGGTCCCGTGACTGGGGCCTGCTACCGGTAGCCCGACAAGAAACCGGAGTCAAAGGGACCACCGCGTCGAACAGGTCAAGCCGTGGCGGACCGCCGATCCGACGACGGAGATGTCATCAAGCGGCACCTCGACATGAGACAAATCCCCGTGGAGGGCTTTTCGGTCAATTAACAAAGAAAACTGTCGGTACGCTAACCCGCGGTTAAGCTCACCGGGCCACCGGTAGAGGAGAACTTGGATTTAGCGAGGGGGTCGTCGGTGGGCTAACCGGGGTTAACAAACAGCACGGGGAGTCGAGAAAGGGCAGATTGGTATTTAAGCCGAGACCATCGGAGGAAAGACGCAGCTCCTCGAGGGAGAGGACCGAGGAAAAGACAGCGGGGTTGGGGGCGGGGATGGGAGAATCGAGCGCGTCGGTCTCGCTGGATGTGGAGCGGATCTCGTTTGGAGGAAAGGTTAGGGTTTCTCAATTTGTGGAGTCTTTTAGTGTGTTTTCTCTTTCGTTTTTATCGTAGTTTTCTATCGTGTGCAATCTTGGATCTAGTGTTGTCGCCACCATGATTCGATCTGTTTTGTCCAAAGTTATATCTTGATATGAGCGACAGGTCTCATTATTTATACGATTTTTTTGCTTCATTTTACTTGCAAAAGGAGACTGTTTTGTATACGTTATCTTTGTTCTATTAATTGGATTCTCGAGGAGTTTGTGTCTTGTACATAACGAATGGTTGATCGAGAGACTACGGAATGGTTATTGTTTCTTGTTATCTAGGCATCCGATTTGGAAATGTGTAGTGCTCCTTTAACTATATATTTCTGTATATGTATTTGATTCTTTTTTCCCGATTTGGTGACTGATTGTTTTCCTAGGATTTTATTCTTTTACCTATGTTCTTTTAATGATAATCCTTTTTATCATTTTTTTGGGTATTTGTTCCAAATATTTTTCATATTTCGTGTAGGCTGAATCGAAAGATAATTCTTCTTTGGAAAATATTTTGTTGAATCCCTTCTTTAACTACATAGGCGAGGATCATTGGTGCATCCTTTTAGGTAAAATCTACCTTTTGTCGGAACTGTAGTGTATTAGTAATATCGATAAAGATGTCGATTTTGTGGAGTGGCTTCCAGGGCTTTTCTTTTCTTTTTTTTGTTGATTTCAATGAATTAAGCTCCTATTTGATGTTACTGATCCTTTTGTTTTTAGATTATGTTGCTTGTTTGTGGATAGAAGTTTCAACAGTGTCTTAATTTGGCGTTTGAAAACTGAAATATTGCAGCTCACACATCTATTAGATTTCCCTTATGTTCTGTAAGCTAGAAGTGCACGCAGATAACATAAACCTAGTTTGAACTCATAAAAATAGTTGCTGTAGCCAAATTCTTTTTCTTATAAAGAATTCTGCACGTTTAAACCACTCATTGTAGGGTATTAAACAAATCTTGTTGTCATTGGTATGTTGATAAACTACACCTAGTCCGCTCTGGTGCTCAATAACCTTGAGAATGTAACTTATGGTGGTTGTTCCAATGCATAATAAATCTCTTGTATACATCATCTAAAGGTTCTTCTTGATGTTGTGCCAAATTACATGCCTTGTCAGATTTTATGTCTAGAATAGACCTTTCTTTCATCTTCACCTGGTTAACTTTGCCATTCTAATTTGTTAAGTGATTAATTTTTTGTATATTATCTATATTGCCAGGAACATCATGTTTTAACAAGCCATGGTCCCATATCAGTTGCCGTGTATGGGGATCTCGAGAAGCCTGGACTTATTACCTACCCAGATGTTGCTTTAAATTGTAAGTTTGATGTCAAGGCAATGATTAAGAATTGTTTTCTCTTTCCTTACATATTCCCGTTATTTGTTACTCTGGTTACTTGGATCATGAACTAAAATGTATAATTGAATAAGCCTGTAAGCATTGTTCTATGTTTTGATACTATCATTAGCGTTCACTGGGATAACTCTATTATCCTTTCCTTTGTGGTGGTTATTAGTGTCAAGTGCCCGTTCATGCAAGATCCTTTTCTCTCCATTGATTTGTTTATTTGGTCAACATTATTGCTTTTGTTTTTTTAACTGGCATGCTGATCACCACTCAAAACTGCTTACACTGTATTTACACTAGTCACATGACTATCATGCCCTGGATGGTGTATGCAACCACGTTCTTGTCTGTAGCTGTATTTAGTTTATCATATTCATCTACATGAGTTCCAAAGTACAATACATATTAAATTATGAAAATAATTTGTAGTTTCTTTATATTTAATTTCTGGAAAGCCAGAAACTTCTGCACCTAACATGTTTTGCCTTTTGATTGGTTTAGATATGTCCTGCTTTCAAGGATTATTCTTTTGTCCTGAAGCCGCTTCTTTGCTTCTTCACAATTTCTGCATCTACCATATCAGTCCTCCAGGACATGAGGTCCATTTTCTCTTTGTATCTCTGAAATCAAATTCTTTTAGACATTTATTCACATTTATGTTAACATGATTTTGTTGGTCTTTTTCTTTAAGCGTCCTGCAGTTAGGTGCTGCTCCAATTTCTCCAAATGATCCAGTGCTCTCTGTTGATCAATTAGCAGATCAAGTGGCAGATGTTCTTGATTTCTTTGAGTAATATCATATGACTTTTTTCAATTATGTTTTCTGATTGTAGCATCCTCAAACATAGTGCTCTGTCAGGATGCAATTGGTTATTAGTGTTTTTAGTGTCTTGAAACGTCACAGTTTACAGGTTGGGTCCTGTAATGTGCTTGGGGGTTACAGCAGGTGCTTACATACTCACCCTGTTTGCTGTGAGTTCCTCTTCAATTATACTCCTTTCAATTTCTGGTTTCTGAATCTTCACTAAGTTTATGCATCTTGTTTATCTTGGTTATAGACAAAATATAGGGAACGCGTTCTAGGTTTGATACTTGTATCACCCCTATGTAAAGCTCCCTCATGGACAGAATGGTTGTATAGTAAGGTATCTTTTTTGTATTCTTATGAAGTTATGTTTACAAACTTAATAATTTAAGTTTCTTCTAAAAAGTGCTTCTAAATTCTCAGGTGATGTTAAATTTTCTCTATTTTTATGGAATTTGTGGCTTGATTAAGGAATCCTTACTTCATCGATATTTCAGTAAGGTACGCCAGCTCTCTCTCATGCTTTCAATGTGTATGCTGTATCTATTTGATATTTCAGTTTTTTCTTTTTTTTCTCTTGTCGGCAGGGAGTACGAGGAAGTTCACAGGTTCCTGAATCAGATATTGTGCTAGCATGTAGAAGTGTTAGTGTTCTGAACTTCTTTGTTTCTCTGTGTTGCACTTGGGAAGATTGGTTTAAGCTATTCTGCTATTCTTATGTTTTTCTCCATTATTGTGCTTATTTTACCTTCTGCAGCTGTTGGATCAAAGGCATGGTGTAAACGTGTGGCGATTTCTTCAGTCAGTAAATGAGTAAGTTTGTATTACTTTATGAGGTGTTATTCTACTAAAGCAAGCTAGCGGATATTTCTAAACATTGTAATGCCCAAACAGGAGATATGACTTGGCAGAGGCATTGAAGAAACTTCAGTGTAGGACACTAATTTTTGTTGGTGAGAATTCTCCCTTCTGTTTGGAGGCCATTTACATGGTGACAAAACTGGACAGAAGATTCAGTGCCCTTGTCGAGGTACTTTATGACGTGTGAAATATTTGCCTGTGGTACTATATTTTCTTCGGTACTCTTTAAGTTACCATCTGATTTATATTGGTCTTTCTGTCATCAAATAGTGTGGTTGGTTTGTTTCTTGAAATCACATTGCAGGTTCAGGCGTGTGGATCAGTTGTGACTGAAGAGCAGCCTTATGCAATGCTGATACCAATCGAATACTTCCTCATGGGCTATGGTTTGTACCGGCCAAGCCAGGTAAGCTGCAGCCCACGGAGTCCACTCAGTCCGTCTATATATATATATATATATATATATATATATATATATATATATATATATATATATATATATATATATATATATATATATATATATATATATATATATATATATATATATATATATATATATATATATATATATATATATATATATATATATATATATATATATATATATATATATATATATATATATATATATATATATATATATATATATATATATATATATATATATATATATATATATATATATATATATATATATATATATATATATATATATATATATATATATATATATATATATATATATATATATATATATATATATATATATATATATATATATATATATATATATATATATATATATATATATATATATATATATATATATATATATATATATATATATATATATATATATATATATATATATATATATATATATATATATATATATATATATATATATATATATATATATATATATATATATATATATATATATATATATATATATATATATATATATATATATATATATATATATATATATATATATATATATATATATATATATATATATATATATATATATATATATATATATATATATATATATATATATATATATATATATATATATATATATATATATATATATATATATATATATATATATATATATATATATATATATATATATATATATATATATATATATATATATATATATATATATATATATATATATATATATATATATATATATATATATATATATATATATATATATATATATATATATATATATATATATATATATATATATATATATATATATATATATATATATATATATATATATATATATATATATATATATATATATATATATATATATATATATATATATATATATATATATATATATATATATATATATATATATATATATATATATATATATATATATATATATATATATATATATATATATATATGTTGAGGTACCCACCTGTCAATATGACACAGAATAATATAATGCTATTTATTATCCTGAAACAGGGTTGGATTGATGTTGTCTCTAAGCTGCCTTGCTTGCTTGCTTATCTTTCATCATTTGTGTAATAAACCAACACATCCCAAATCCTGTATCAATTTACAGAATAGCCAATCGTGATACGGTTGCTTCTGTAGGTTATATCTGCACAAATAAATTGGCCCTCAGGTCCTGCGTGGGACTGTTAGCAGCAGCACACCTCAACGTTCCTGCTGCTGATAAGTAACCAAGAGTATAAAATCTCTAAAATAATCATTTGAATGATTTATTTTTAAATAATTTTATCTCTGCATTATACATAATATGTATTTATAAAATTAAAATAATCACAAAGACTATTCAATGATATTATCAATCCTACTACAAATCTTTTATGTATTTTATAAAATATGAATAAAACCAAAAGATATTCTCCATCATTCATATATACAATATATATATATATATAAACATTATATTGAATACTATTTATACAGGTTTACCTATAGTATTCTCCATCATTTATTTTTTCGATATTCTCATCGAAGCCTTTACAGATCTCCTCATCTTTGTTTCTGTTGAATTTTCAATCTTCTGCTTTAGGTACAATGAATGTATTTCTCTCGACTTTCAACTGTTCTCCATCATTATTATTGAGTAGTCAAACTTTGATCCGTCAATGTTGTTTTATCAATAACTTTGACTTTAATGTGGGGTTGATTAAGTTATATTGATCTTTATCGGTTCCTACGAATATCTTGAAAGGAAAAGATTTTCCTTATTGTGTGTTAATCTCTCAAACATTACACTTGAATTAGGTGGATGTTTATTGGAGCCTTAACAAGCATTGCCTCATACATTTAAAAGTTTTTTAGATTTTTTTTTGTAAAATTTACTTACCAATTCTTTTTCTACTTAGTTCTTACCTTCAAATAAGTTTGCAACACTTTCATTTTCGATTGATATTTTATTCAAAAATAAAATAAATAATCTATTCTCAATAAAATCGATTACTCGGTGAGGATTTGATAAATATTATCTTCTATTAATTTATTTCAAATTTTTTTTAAATATATATAAAACTCCTCTGATGGATAAATAAAACAATTACGATACTTAATTTTGCACATTCTTAGTTGTTTTCGACTTCGATCATATGTTCGAGAGTTGTACTTAGATTCACCTAATTGATTATTACCCTTTGGTTATCAGCCTTCGCACACCTTTCTGCTTTGTTGCTCGGACGATGCCAGAGCATGTGGCCGCACGCACAATGGATTTGCTGCACAACATCCAAAGCAGCAGCTCATGCCAGCCTGTTGCTGCACGCTTCGTGTAGAATTTTAGGCAGCGGCAGCCGCAACCATCATCATCATCATTAGTATCTTTTCTGTATGAGATCGAGTACAAGAACGCATTCTAAAGCAGTCTTTTGACATCATTCGAAAAGGGTTTGCCATCACTACTCGTCTTCGAGGATCAAAAGTAGTGGCATGTTTAGTGAGGAACAGGTAGAGGGTTTGGTAAATTAGCCTCATGCGAAGACAGTGGTGTCGTCCGAAACTTGCAATCAACCGAAACCAACTGGTTGTCGACGTTGCCGCGATCGGCCGTCACCGACTCGTTGACGAGCCGAAGCAAGACTTTCTCGAGCTCCTCCGCGTCGCTCCATTCATGGATCGATGCTCTGAGGGCGCCCTCAGGAGGATTGTCAACGATGAGTTCCCACAGGGGATACTTCTTCCTCGGCATCACGTAGTCCTCTTTATTCAGCCTAAGCGACGGACAGTAGTCTCCTTTTCCATCGCCAAGGTAAATGAATCGCTTCCTCCCCTCCACCAATGCAGATGCTTGCATTCTCTCTATGATTGTACTCTACACGTATGCATGTATGTATCTATTAGCGGTGTTCATCAGGCCACCGTGGTGAGTCAGATTAACAGCAAGCGAACAAAGAAACTCACCTTACACATATTGGGAGGGCAGAGGCTGCAGCCATGGGGAGAAGTCTCGAAGTGGTGATGAGGGAAAATTCGAAGCCTCCCCACCTCATCAACATACCCTGGGTTCGTATTGATCTCCGAGAAATAGCTCATGAGCCCGTGGTGCTCGAGAATGGTGTCGATGAAAAATCTATTGGCGTCACTTACGATCCGCAACTCGCACCTGACGATCGCATGCCATTAACGAAGAGGCCGATCGGAAAAGAAACCAGAGTGACGATCAACGACAACTATGAAAAAGGCTGAGCACGTGCATATGTACCCAAGGGCGTGAGCGGATTTGATGGCAGCAATGGTGTTATCGGGCATCGGAGCCCTCCTCAGGCTTTCTACGATCTCTTCGATCGTTCTTCCCTGCGAATGGAACTCCCCCATCATCCTATCCTGAGCACAAAAAAGCGCAACCCAATGATTAGTCCAAGAGAAGAAAAACTCGTGCAAGTAATAAAGAACATGACCTGATGGCACTCAAACTGCATCCGAAACCGCAAAAGATACATACCATAGCGGAATTCCATGGCATGGTTTTGAGCAGTTCATCGAAGAGTTGCGTGCCGCCGAGATGGTCGATGACCCAGTTATCGCTGTCGCAGTCGACGATGGTCTTGTCGAAGTCGAACACCACAACGACGTTGGCCATGGCAGTGGCAGTGGCAGTGGCAGTGGCAATGGCAATGCACAGAAATGCGAGGTGCGACGCAGTATTTATAGGAAACAAGACATGCCAATGGAATATTGTAGTTAAAGGCCTCCACAGCACCTTCTACAAGTTTGGTTAGTGGGAAGGATGTTGGAATAAACTTCCACAATATTCCGACTCGAATGTTCCGAGAAGCCACCAATCGAAACGTCGATGGCCATTTTTATCCACTCGTACCACTCCAACACTTAGATCTTCTGTGGAGAATCACCAAAGTGGTTGTGTACATATATATCACGTATGGCTTGTGCCGGTGGCTATTGGCGTTAACTTGGCAAATTGAAGGCATAGGATGACAACATCAATCAAGCATATGGAATTTTTCTCGTGATGTTCTTCCCCAACTAGCAGGGTGATATATTCGTGGCGTGGGGATGTGCTTTGTCTTACGCAAGATAATGCTGTACTTCAATTCTTCTTCCTTTTTTATTTTCTCAAAAAAGGATATACTCGTATATATTAGCTCAAAAAGAGTAGAGAGCATACTTAATGTGTGTAATAATGTTGTGAAAGAAAATACTTATCCGCCTCATACGTTCTATATGACAAACGAGTCATGCAGGACACATGATGGAAGGTTCTTATCTTGATGAGATGAAATATTGGTTACTGGTTTGTGCTCTGCACTGCATTAATAATAAATTGAAGGAATTAGGACACCAACTTACATGGAAAGCTTGAGATCCTATGGAACTGTATTTGGTGTTACGTCATTATAATACCTTAAATATTTGGATGCTATTAATATTATGATTTTTGTACTTAAAAAATTTATATTAAATTTTTTTTAATTTTAAAAGTGAAATAAATAACCTCATTTGTGATTGACAAAAAATATAATACATGACACTACGTGCTCGATTGGTACGAAAGTGATAGACAAAAAGATAATTTTATTATCTTTTTATCAGTAAAATCATTGAAAACATAAAGTTGTTAAAATTATTTCTTTTACCCATCATTTTTATACATAGTGTTGTGTCTTAGAATACGTGATGTTTTAGCACAAATAACTAACGGTAGGATACATAGAGTTATTTATTTTATTTTTAAAATTATAAGGATCTGAGTATATATTTCTTAAATATAAAAATTATGATATTAATAAAATCTAAGTATAAGGATAATATATAATTAGTCCATCTAAAACTTAAGATATTATATATTATTGTTTTAGAGGCTATATAATATTATATAATAAATGTATTTTGATTCTAGTATTTGTAATTTGTCAACCTATTACTTGGACAGTGTATGTATGACATGACATGACTTGCTCTGTTTATAAGATTTGAATGCAACATAGTTACTAATGAAGTCAGGAGGCTTCCTTATTCCAAAGCACAACTGCATCTCACGTACGCTCACTCGTGCGCTTCCAAGATATTTTCTCCCCGCTGACGTTGGACCTCGCGAACGGCCACGTGCATCTTGGCATCACAATCTTGGTTAGATTCGTCGAGGCCGGCGTCCTCACCTCTTCGTAATCTACTGCCGCTTCCTTTGTGTTTCTCCGCCCTCCACCTCGCCTGGTCTTGGATCTCTCCAACCAAAGCAAAGGGGAAGAAGGAAGGATGGGCGCGGTAGTGAAGAAGGGATGGGAGCAGTACATGCTTCAACTCCAACTCCACCCTCTGAGAACCAAAGTTTGGACTTTTATCTTTTACTCTCCGCTTCAAAGCACGTTGTGTTCTTCTTCTATTGATGGTGGTTGGGCTGTAGGCGATCACGGCCGGCGTTTTGGCAGGGATCAGTGATTCGGTGGCGCAGAAGCTTTCGGGCATCCCCAGGCTGCAGCTGAGGCGGCTCCTCCTCAAAGTGGTACTGTTGACTGACTCTGCTTGATGGTTTTGGTTGGATTTGTCCACCTTTTGTGTTCGGTTTCATGGCTGATCTGATCTCTGAGAAATATGCGTGCCTGTTTTGCTGATTTAAGTTTCAGAAATTTGCTCTACGAGAAATAGTTTAGATTCGTCCTCGACGCCGCAAAATTAGGCTCCGGCTCCTTCGATTCGTCACTAAAAAGACCATCAAGCGCCATGGTTTCTGGTTCTTCTTGACTGTAGATTTTGGTGATTTCCTTTATGTCAGAGAAGCAAACTTTAGTTCACAACCATGCGATCGGTCCAAGCCATTTGAAGCACACAGTACTAACATAATCTACCTGTATGTACATTTTACTCAAAGCTGTTTGAAATGTTCGCATGGCTCCGAGCTAGCTTGTTCACTTTGTAGCTGCAGTATCCTCGATGTCGTCGTCACCAACTTTTGTGTCAAATGGAAGTTTTCTCTTTTATATTTTCTTCATGGCTCATTTTTTGTTTTCCATGCTGAAATCCGTCACTTGTTCACATAATTCCCCCATGACACTTTCCCTTATCATGTGCTTCAGCTCTTTGGCTTTGCCTATGGTGGACCTTTTGGGCACTTCTTGCACAAGCTGTTGGAGATCATTTTCAAGGGAAAGAAAGATTCCAAAACGGTAGCTAAGAAGGTATTCTTATGCATCCAGTTTCATGTCTATCAGCTTCCTCCTTTTCTTTAAGGTAGCAATTGACTTATATCCGGAAGATGTTGCAGCTTATGTGAACTGTCGTCGTGTTTTACATAAGTTTTGATAATATATTTGATTATATATATATGTGTGTATATATACCGAATGGTATATTGTTCGGTATACAATATTGTATTGTACCGAGCGAATGTCGAAATGCCGGTACGGTACGATATTTCAAACCTTGATTGGAACATATGACATCTTCGTACTTAAATATGGCTTTGTTCTTACAAAATTATCAATTTCATGATTTTTCATTCAGGTGCTATTGGAACAGATGACATCTTCTCCTTGGAACAATTTTCTTTTCTTGATATATTATGGCTTGATTGTTGAGAGTAAGTTTCCTTAAACCAGTAACATTAAATGAAGATAAACTCTGCGTCAATGGCTATATTATATGCTGACATGACTTCAATTACTTACGTTTGTTACCGAATGAAACTCTTCTCTGTAAGTTCGTTTGTGGGTCTCTGATTTTTTATGTTTAATCTTCATTTGTGATTCCGTTGTTTAATTGAACTGTTGTATATCTTCAGCAGCTAGCACGAAGGATGAAAGTTCACGTATGGCCTATCCTTTTGTTCTCTACTATAATAAATATAATTTTTAGAGTTTGAAACTGCCCAAATCACAATTCTTATATCTCTAGATTTGATTGAAAAGTTTATATAAGAGAATGAGAGTGGATATGATCCATGCTACTGTTTGGTGATTGAAGATATGTTCTAATTGTGATCTGAATGAAGGTTTCTTACTATATGAATGGTTCAAATTTAACAGCTCTGTTTTCATGCCAACCATGGACATGAACTGCTTCTTTTATTAATGCAAATAAGAGTTCCTCTTTTTAATCTCAACCACCCATCTTATTAATGGTGAATTTGGTGAATAAAGTGGCTACACTTTGGCTTTCCGACTTGATTTATCGCGAAAAACTGAAATAATGTCAACTGGGTCTGTCACAACTAAGTATGATAAGCATCATAAGCATTCTTCACAGAAGATCTTCATCTCACTCCACTCATAGTTACCTATGATGAGTGCCCATGAAAGTTTTTGATAGCGACACGGATTGTTAATTCTCACCTAGTTGGCGAAGACGGAGAGTTAGCGCTTCTTGTTCCCAACTGTCTTGCCCACATGCGTCATACCATATGCATCATCAGAACTGATTTGAACTTTTATTGCCCGTAGGAAGGCCTTGGCCACAGGTCAAGGACAAAGTTAAAAAGGATTACCCCTCGGTGCAGTTGACTTCATGGATGGTGCGTAAGATGATATCTTCTCTGGTCTGAATTGTGGGTTTTCTAGCGTTTGCTCGACTCAAAACTATATATTGACTGATTATTATGTTTTGCAGTTCTGGCCAGCAGTAGGGTGGGTAAATCATCGGTATATGCCGCTACAGTTCCGTGTTATATTCCATAGCTTTGTGGCATGTTGCTGGTATCATTTTAGTCCCGTTTGACATTCTCATTTACATTTTATCCTCATCATTTTTTTTTTTAATTTCTGATACTACAATGTTTATATGTGGTCGTTGCAATCCACAGGGGAATATTTTTGAACCTTAGAGCGAGGACTAAGGCCTTGCCTAAATGACGGAAATACAAGCGCAAGGAAGGGATTCATTCGAAAAAGCAAAAAAGGTCAATTATGTTTGATCAAAACTTGAATTATATGATTCATAGCTCGGCGAAGGCTCTATTCTCGAAATGACAAAATATATCTTTGCCTCTTTGAAGTTTTAGCATTCCATATTCATACCTCTCCAAAGAAATATATCTTTTGAGTTGAGCATTTGAAACTTCGAAAGTTCCAAACATAGCCATGAGGCATATATTCTGTAGATCTTCTCTTGCCACAAGGGTGCATATAATATTTGAATTGATGAGGCATTATCTGTGATTTTAAATTGAAGAGATGACTGACTGGCCTCTTCTCTCTCTTTTTTGTCTTTTCAGAAGGCCAAGTTATCCTGCTTGGTTACATCAACGTTGGCTGTGGTTCCTCCTTGTAGAGGGAAAATGCTGAATGATTAGATCTGCATAGAACTTGGCAGTAAATGTTGTAGGAGAGGGAG
Source organism: Musa balbisiana (assembly GCA_004837865.1). Classification (NCBI taxonomy): domain Eukaryota; kingdom Viridiplantae; phylum Streptophyta; class Magnoliopsida; order Zingiberales; family Musaceae; genus Musa; species Musa balbisiana. The sequence continues at coordinate 39,397,710 of CM017195.1, read as the reverse complement.
CCAATCCCCAGTTGCTCTTAAGGAGTTGGAGTTAGGCTTTTGCTTCCGGTGAACACTTGGTCAGGAACACTAATATTTGCAGCCAAAGTTGGTTGTTCACATGCTGATTATGAGTAGTCAGTCGCTGGGTGGCTCAGTTCCGAGTATAGCAAGTCCACTAGCCTTCATGTATGGGATCCCATCCGATTCTACAAGAGAAGTGCTACGCCTAAGAAAAGGCCAACTCGTTTTAGAACAGCTTCCCGGCAAACTCCTTGATATCTTCATCTTTACAAGCGGCAGCATAGGGCACAAAGTCTCTGAACTCCGAGAGGCTCCTTCCGAAAGCCAGCTTCAACTTGAATAACTCCCCATTCTCCCTCTTCTCCAAATCTTCCTCCCCCAAATTGAATTCGATTTCCTCTTGCAACCACCTGTATAAGCCGGCATTGTTCCGGAACAGCTCGAACACCATCCCTGCCTGCCCCGCATGCTCCAAGGTGTTCACCACGGTCGCCAACGACCCTCCGGCGGTGGCCCCAGCGCCGAAGCACCTAATAAACCAGATCCGATGGTAGCTAGGCCCGCAAATATAGGTACTGCTACGGCTAACGTCTTGTTGATGTTCAAGACCACCTTCCCCAATGTCACATATTGTTCCTCATCTTTCAGCTTCAGAACTTTGAGAAGACCCCTCATCTCTTCTTCCACTTTTTTGCTCCAACCATTCCTTTCAACGCCATTAATCGTACGCCTCTGATGTGTTCCTGGTCGCCTTTGTCGTAGTTTAGGCCACCAACAAGCAGGATCAACCTTCTTCGGGAACTTCTCGAGCATTCCAGGGAGCAAAGGCAGGGGATAAGCCTTCTCGAGAGCGAGCACCTTGTTCATGGTGTCCATGACATCCAACTCAGTTGAAGCTCGCAGTGCGAGAGTGTCTTGGATCGATCGCTCCAGTTGCTTCCACATCCACGTTGCTTTTCTTTGTTCTTCAGCTAGCTGCGAAGGCTGAACCTTGTTGACGATCAGCATCATTCCAGTCGCAGTGCTGAATAAGAGCACGGACGCTACCTTGAGCGGTAGTAGCTGCGTTGTTGCTTCTCCTACTGGTATCGATGAGATTCCTGCCAAGAGCGATCCGATGAGAGTGATAGAGTTGATGGAGTTCGTAAGGAGGTGATTCCAATTGTCTCTCCGTGCTCCGATGATGGCATGCATGTTGGCTCTATCAGCAACCGCCTCGGCTATGGCAAGAAGCTCGCTGACCACCAAATCCTTGTCCTCGTTACCTGGCACGGTTTCTGTCGGTGCCTCCGTGGTGGCAGTGTGCTCTCGTCTCAGGATGAGGTCCTCAACCGTGATCTTCTTTGACAGCTTTTGATGGTAGACGCTTTTCGCTCTGAAATTGGAGGAGGGACACAGGCTCGCATGAAATCTTCGATGAGATGATGATGAAGATGGCTGCAAGATCTGGATTTGGAGAGCTGCCATGTCTGAACCTCTCTGTGTTTGTGTTTTGAGATGTCTTCAAGGATCGAGGAAGAAGCAGCAGCAGACGTGAAAGAAATGGAAATAAGAACTTATTGGACCGGATTGCGATGAAACGGGATGGCTGCATTTCACACATATAAGCCATCGGGGATCATTGTCGGCTGACTGCAGGTTAGACCTCAAAACATCGAATTCGGAGAAGCCAGAACGAAGATGAATTAGTCAAAGTCGTTGGGTTTCACAGTTTGACTACGTAAACGGATGACTTCTTCTCCACATTCTGTTCGTCGAATAACTAATTTAGATTCTAACACGGGGAGACGTCGAAGCATAAAAGAGAATCTGAAGTGTGAACTCCTGCTATTTCCACCGTTACACCCTGCCATCTTTCCACCTCTTCATACTGTTGACTTCTCATTCACGGGGTCCGAGTCCAACCGTCTTTTTCTCCTTCCTTCCTCGGAGGACCTAATTGGCTGGGGGTTTCCCACTTGGTTGCATGTATCATAGTATATAGTAAGCTTTTCTCCAAATCGTTAGTGATCGAGTCTGACTTCGCATGAAACACTGTTAGAATATAGAGCAAATCCGACTCTTCCCTTTGAATCAAGTGAACCAACTTTCATTAACTTGAAATATTGAAGAAGTCCTTTAAACATAAACAGTCAATCGTACAATATAATTTCTGAAACTTATATTTGGCGAGGAATCTTATTCACGAATTATATGGTTGCTGTTCCGTCTCTACGTCGAAACCAAATGCTTCTGATAATTGATGAGATTTCTCAAATTTGAGGAAATCTCTCTACTCTGTTGAGGGAAATCCTCTAAACCGTTGAGGAAAATTCTCCCTTCTAACCTGTATAAATATGAGAGAGACATACTTCATTTACAACTTGTTTATGTATTTGTTTTCTAACATGGTATCAGAGCAGTTGCTTTTGATTTCCTCAGCGACAGTAGTATCGTCGTGTGTTGGCTAAGCGGCTGCAACAACACGTTGTCTCAAGCGGAGTCATTGAAGAAGTACCAAGACACGGATTCAGAGCCAACGCTAACGATCACCGTTTTGGCTCTGCTCATTCACTCCTTCTCTTCCTTCATCGTCGACCTTGCTCTTCTTCACCGTGGTGTCTTCCTCCTCAATAGCGGCGAATGGTGAACGACGGTGTCTTCCTTCCTCTACCGCAGTAGCTTTCGCTGCCGCTTCCCTCGTCACAACCGCTTCCCGGCTAGCAGCAGCCGCAACCGTTGCATCTTCCTTACTCTACCGCAGCAGCTTTCGCTGCCCACATCTTGCTCGAGCGAGAAGGGCCGCAGCCACCGTTTCCCAGCCAGCGGACCACCCATCGCCGCTTCTACTGTCGGGGACACTGCCCTAACCGCACCGCCATCGCTGCTTTCCCTTAGTTGCAGCTTCGGTGTCGTTGTTTCTGTGGTGCGATAGAAACAGAGCAGCTGCTGGTCCCTCTGCTGCCACAGGCACCAGTTGCCTCCACCGCTGCTGCTGCTTCCCGGCCACTTGAACGCCACCCGCCGCTGCCAGCCACCGTGCGACGACTGTCGCTCGCCTCCCAGCCGACGGTCCCCCTTGCTCTGCATCCACAGTGACAGAAACAGGGCAACTCACTGGTTGCCCTTGTTCCCAATCGTGACACTACCGCTGCGAGCGTCGATTGCCACCACCATCGCCGCTACTTCCCGGCCGGCGATGACTGCCACTGATTCCTCTTCTCTGCATCATTACTACAGCCTCAACCCCTTGCTCTGCATCCTTTGCCGGAGCCACCGATCACCTGCAGATTTCTTCTATACAGCTGCAAATTTCTTGTATATTTCTCTCACTGCAGTTTCACTCTCGCATGAAACATATTGCTATCGACTTCCATTTTATACGCGATCAAGTTATCCGTCGTCAACTTCGTGTTTCTTAAATTGGCCGACTCACTCACCAAGCCTCTAGCTCAAACTTTTTACATTACATCAATCTAAGATTGATCTCCTTGATAGGAGCACCATCTTACAGGAGCATGATAGTAGATGAGATTTCCCTAACTGTTTGAGGAAATCTCTCTACTCGGAAATCCTTTAAACTATGGAAGAAAATTTTTCATTCTAACTTGTATAAATAAGAGAGGTACATGTTATGTTTATGTTATGTATTTGTTTTCTAACAGCTTCTGCTTCGTTCAGCTCGAGATGGCTCCTCACAGGTTGCAGGCTGCCTTCATCCTCCAAGTACGGCACAGTCTTCTCTCCTGACCTAATTAAGCTTGCTGACTCGGTAAAGATGCGTGAGTTTGGTGCCGGTTGCTTCAGCCGGCTGCGTGTCCTCCGTAACGCATATGTTGCTCAGCCTTTTGACGAGGATCGACGGTGGTGGCACAATGCTTGCCATGCGTTGCATTTCCTCTATCTTTTACCTTGCAGATTACTCGTTCCCACGTTCTGGTCAACAACGAGACAAGAAGCGGATGGTGACGAGAACAGGGGGCCTCAAAATGTTGTTCGGATGAACTTCTCCTATGCTGGTGTCGTGTTGTTGGAGATGAGGGGGAAACATTATGATCTGCAACCCTCTTGATCAACCACAGGACCTAAATTCATGACTTGGTATTTTGGGCTTGTACTAACTACAAGGCAGGAAAACCCACTTCTCCGATCAAATCACAGAGAGAGAAACCTACTTGATGAAACTATAGCCTTCGGTCACATGCCGTGGTAGAAGGGGAAGGGCATACTTCTTCTTTAGCGCTGATCACCTAAAGAAAAAACAAAGACCTACTATAAATAGTCTTGAAAAAGGATGGATGCCTGATGAACTCTGTACTCCGTTGTTTTCTTGCTTGTTGTCGAGTAAGCGAGGAGAGGTCCATCGCTTGTAGGCCTCCTATGAGGATGGTCACCCGCTTCCTTTTCTGGGCTGAAGAAGAGAAGTCTTCCTACGTGCATTGGGTAACAGTGGGGAAGAGCCATCAGATTGAGCCTGCTTGGAAGGGGGAGAGAGCCATTATACACCGCGTGAGGGAGAACAACCTTCGAAGGTGCCAATGGCATTGGCTGGGAGGGAAAACTAGCAGAAGGAACCTCCGGAGGAGGACCTTTGAGAACCGAGGAAGAAGGGTTTAAACCAGTGGGATCGGGAGGTTGGCTAGGATTAACGGGAGGCGAAGATCGAGAAATAGTGGACAGGGCAGTCAATCGAGGTGAGGTAATGAAGGAGGAAGGCGATGGGTTCCCCCCGTAGCCTCGGAAATGGCCCAGAGCTTGTCTCTCTTCCTCCTCGACTCTATAAACACATTGGAACTCCTTTTCTTAGATTCTGCGATTGGATGCGCCAGTCTGCGTAAAGCTTGCCGACGCTTCATGTTTCACCACGTCAGAATCACATCGGTGCTCGTCTCCGCAGAAGGGTACCCACCAACTTAATTAATTACTAACCAACATTTATCTTACGATTTCATTTCTTCTATTGTTGGAAATCCGAATCTTAAATTCGTGAACTCGTGAGCTGGCCAACAACTGCACCTAACCAGAATCATCAGCAACAACAACGACACACACCAGATAATAATACCCGGAAACAAATGCGGCGAGGATCTTACCGTGAAAATGTTCGGGGATGGAGGGACACGTCACGGTGAAGCGTGATATCGGAGATGTCGTGATAGTCTGAAGCCGTACGTCCTGCATTCAACGGCCATTCTTTACTCCCTTCGATCACTACCTGTCCCCCCAACGACGTGCATGCATGTCGCACACCCTAGCCGATCCTTCACGTGGCCTTCTTCCATGGCCCGTACGTCTTGCGATGCCGTCGGTCACCGGTCTATCCCACAACTGTTCCCTCCCCTCATTAATGGCTTCCTCGCCCCAAGCCAAAGCAAACCAGCAGTGCACGTCGAGGTTACGTCGTCTCCCGGGTCTTCACTTTGGCCGGGGCAATCCATCCGGTCTTCTCATTCATCTCACCAAAGCGAACATCGGAGAATAGGACATAATGTGTGACTCCCAGTATTTAGTCCTTGTCTGAAACACACAATAGGCTAGGATTTGTCACCATGATTGTTGTCGTGGCTGTTACGTAGCTTTTACGAGTATCTCCGGAGAAGCAAGAAAGCAGTGCATGCTTGGACCACAATAATTGGACACAACGAATCTGGGCACTCACACGCGTGCTGCTTCTGCTATGCCTCACTGGAGTTCGATCGGATTAGATTTGGATGGGATCCACAGGTACCATCTCCTCACTCTGACATGCTGCTGCTCTCTTTTCCCTGCGTTGATGTTCCATGAGCTTGCACCGTGCTGGTGGAGCAAGAGACAGTACGCCATAGCTGTGCACTCGCTAGTGGAGTTCCGTCTCGTGGGCCCTCTGTCCTCTGTCCTCCTCCCTCCTCCCTCCTCCCAAACACCATTTATGGCGTTTTCGGACCACAAGCATCACGGCGGGGCTCGCGTGACGACGACCCGCCGAGACAAGGACTCCATGCCGTGGTGATTTCGATCGGACGGTCCTTAATCAAGACCGATGATAAAGCGAGGCTCATGTGACATGATATGACTCCACCAACTCCTTTTTCATCTTAGGCTATAAAAGTAATAACACGCTTCCACCGACTTATCTTAACAGTTATTCCCGCGGCCCCAGGCCCAATCTCAACCGTACGAACCACCATCAATTCTGAACAATAACAACGCTACACAATCCCAACGAACGTCGACCCGCATACTTTACCTTTCTGATGATTGCATCGAAACTGTGAAGCCCACAAAGAACACTGTGCATCGACCCGGGTCTTTTACCTTTCTGATGATTGGATAGAAACTGTGAAGCCCACAAAGTTACGCTCTGAAGGTGAGGATTTTGAATTCACTAACTGCCTTTGTCGTGTGGAGGAGATAGAACGTGTCTCCTGTCGGGACAAGCGCAGGTATGATAGATCGATCCCTCTCCCTCCTCCACGTGTCCACCACCACCTACTACACGCCTCCCGAAAAACCGCTTGCTTAACTCCGCCTCCGTCATCCCGACGCCGCTGCAGCGGAACCGAAACCATCCCACCCGTCATCGCCTCAACACCCCCGAAACGCCGTCAGTTATAGATATTTTATAATCGCGGTTAGCTAATAACCCAACCCCGGTCACCGCTTCCCCTTTATATGCCATGTAGCGCAGTGGAAACTGGAGAGCGAGAGAAGACAACAGGAGTGGCGCTGGAGAGAGACGACGACGATGATGATGATCGGGCGAGGTGTCACCCTTCACAATCCGACGGTCCACGTGCCGCCCTGGTCCTCTTTCGATGATCCGATGGCCGGCGACGGCCTCCCCGACGAGGCCACGCTCGCGGCGCTGCAGCTCTACCTCCGCCGCGAGGAGGAGGCGGGGGAGGACAACGCCCGGTTGGTGGACGCGTACGCATCGGACGAGTTCCGGATGTACGAGTTCAAGGTACGGCGGTGCGCCCGGGGGCGCGCCCACGACTGGACCGAGTGCCCCTTCGCTCACCCGGGGGAGAAAGCCCGCCGTCGCGACCCTCGGAAGCACCGATACTCCGGCTCCCCCTGTCCGGACTTCCGCAAGGCCAGCGGGTGCAAGCGCAGCGACGCATGCGATCTTGCCCACGGGGTGTTCGAGTGCTGGCTCCACCCCGATCGCTACCGCACCCAGCCCTGCAAAGACGGAACCGCCTGCCGCCGCCGCGTTTGCTTCTTCGCCCATACCCCCGATCAGCTCCGTGTGGTGCCTCCACACCATCAGCAGAGCTCGCCGACGGCATCTGCCGCTGGCGTCGACTCCTACGACGGGTTGCCTCTTCACCAGCAGTCGTTCATGCAGCCTTATCTTCCCAAGAATCTTGTCTCCTCGCCAACGTCGGTGCGGATCTCGCCGCCCAACTCCCCGCCGACGGAGTCGCCGCCGATATCACCCAACGGCGCGCAGCTGGGTTCATGGCATGCGGGCTCGTCGGTGAACGAGATCGTGGCGTCGCTGAGGCAGTTACAGCTCGGCAGGGCCAAGTCGGCGCCAACCTCCTGGGGGTTGCAGGTGGGTAGCGGTGGGTTTGCCTCGCCAAGGGGGGCGTTTGCGGGATTTAATGCTGGCTTCTGCAGCCTGCCATCGACTCCGACGGCTAGTACGATGATATGTGGCGATGCCAGGTGGCTGGAGGAAGTGGAGCCGGCGGAGAGGGTGGAGTCCGGGAGGGCGCTGAGGGCGAAGATGTTCGAGAGGCTGAGTAAAGAGAACATTTTTGAGAAGGCAGAGGCCTCGCCGGACGTCGGGTGGGTGTCAGAGTTGCTGCAGTAGCAGAAAGATGCTAATGGCAAAGTGAGGGGTCAAAAAGTGATGAAGATTTGAAGGAAGAAAAATATGCTATTATCCTCAATTCTTTCTTGAATTATTGCCAACGTTGGGATCTCCGAGGTCAAAAAAAAAAAAAAAACAAAAGAGAGAGAGAAAAAAAGTTGTCTCCTGTTGTGTGTGTGTGTATATATATATATATAAAGCATAGGCGGTGAAGAGTAGCGGAGGGTTGGATCAGAGTTGGGTTAGAGGATGAGGAATTCAATAACTATTATGCTGCTTCTGCCGTACAAGGAAGGGTTGAATGAGTGCTGAAGACTACTACTAGAGGAGGAGGCAGCATTCTGCGGAAACTGCATTATTTGGGTCATCGACGTCTTGCTTTTTCTTGTCATTCTGGTTATGCTGGATGTCCAATTTGAAATATTGGACCTGTAAATAGGTGTTATAGTAGCATCTCTGTCATCATGTTGACATTGTGTATCTTAAGTTTCCATCCAGTCGATTTCAGATGTTTCTGTTCATAAGCGGTTCTTTTCTTGCTTCGTAGATGTTGCGGTGGGCGTGGATGGAGTTGGAGTTGGTTTATCGCAAAACCTCACGATTGAGACCCTCTGATGTGAACCTTTGCATTACAATGTTGAAATTTTGGCAATCGTGCCCGGTTGATGCCAGGAGATCGGATGGCGACATGAATTCGCTAGTCCCCCAAGAACAGGAAAATATATCCTCTTTCGCTTGCTGTCCAGTTATCCGTTGACCGCTTCATCGGTGCAAAGATTGGCATGGATAACACATAGAGGTGCGATAGTCGTTATGGTGTCGCAAGAGAATTTGTCAACAGCGATACTCTTATCACGAGATCAGAGATGTTTGGCCTGTGAGAGACGGGGGCTGTGTGTTGATTGCCTCGTTATGCAAAGCTCGATGCGATCTATTGACTGTCTATTTTAGTGGTTCATGTGAGATGCGGTAAGATGTTTGGCATCGGAGAGACACGGTGCGTCGCCTCGTGTCTGCTCGAGCAATGAGAGGCCTGGCATACGGGCATCGAGTGGACTAGGTGGTAGAACCTGGAGCTGGATGTATCGGCAGGATGCCGGAGCTTGCCTACTTTTGGGTTTGCTATGACAGACACGGCATAGCATAGCATGCACGGATGTCCCTCGCTATCGTAGTTGGTGTGTTCCGGTCAGAGACCGGTAGGTTGGAAGTCGTGTTTGATACAGAAGAGACAGCTTTTCTTTAATCTTCCTCCTGATATTAAGCAGAGACACGAGGGTTTAGGTCTCCGGTGGTTCTAACGCGGCAGCAGCTTTGGAGCAACAAAGGCGATGATTTCCTCCGGAAACTTTTCTCCTCTTGCCTGGCGCAATGATGAAAGCTGATATACGATGAATTGATTGATATGACTGCTTTGAGAAAAAGAGAGCAGAAAAGCTAGCAAGAGAAGCCGCCGCGGAAACTCCATGCTAATTGCCGCGGTGTTACTGTTTGTAAACGACGGGTGAAGAAGGGAAGTCTTTCCATGACCGCACTGGATCAAAGACTAATTAAGCACCGCTAATTTTCCTGAGATGAACAGTATCTCCTCCGATTTACGCGGTCAAGGCGTTGCGTTGCACCCTTCGCGAAAGCCGAGTCACAGAGACACGGACGGGATGGGACGGGGGATGGAGGAAAAGAGCGGGTGGGGGAAAGATAAGGGTATGGGTCCCACGCACCCGGCGTAAGAGAAATGTGGACGTGGTTGTCCATACTATCCACTCCAGCGTGGAATTCCCCATCAGCTACCTGCATGACAAGATGTCGTACGGGTAAAGGTCAGCTGACAGGCCGCGCAAAATGGTATCTTTCAAGATGTGTCATCTTTGCCCTCCTTGGACGAGCTTATCCACTGTCTCCTGGTCAACAAATCTGCGGTAAGAGGGAGGAGGACAATGGGGTTGGGTTGTGGATCGAAATCACAATAGTTCCACGTCAACATGTAGTGCTTGGTTGCCCAACAACCGGCCTTCGACCTAAAGTGGAGCTCTGTTGCCTGAAACCCAGACCAAGATTTATCTGATTCATATCGTTGGGAGCCCAATATCTAACTATATGATGAGGTCAAACCTTACCAAGCTGCGGTTCTATTGACCTGTTCCTCCGCTTGCTTCTTCTTACGCGTGACTACTTCCGGGATCGATGATTAAGAGATGGAATAAACGCATGAGAGGAACTGATGGCTATAATGGACGGGGACCCCTCACCAGCATTATTCTGATGTTTACGTCTCGAGACCACATCCGGTGTTCCTCATCCCCCTTCTTCTGGTCGCATCATCTGTCACATTTCCACCCCCATTAGCCGCAATAGTTGCATATATAGTTACATGCCATCAGATCCAACTATTTTAGGATTCTTCTCTCCGTCTTCTCGTCCTTTTTGCTCTTCTCAGACTCTGGAGGCGATATGGAACGGTGATTTTGCGAGCAGCTGAAGTCTAAAGTAGTAGTGTCAACTCAGCTCAGCTAGTGGAATCATCCGACGGTCACCCATCCTTGCGCCTTGGGCTTTTTTCAGGGCATTTGCCTTCCTTGCTCCAGCCATATATTTTACCATGCATCCCCTTTCACCACCGGCCGAATCCGCAGGTCCCGTCTCTAACAGGACTACGATTGGAGCTTTCATTTCTCCGTCGGCTTCGTATGATCTTCTTACGGGGGTCGGTCTCTTGAGATGAAGGTGGCCGTTGTCCTCATCCGGAAATCATTCCGGTGTCAGCCTCAAGCAGGCCTGCCCCATTGGCTTTCACCCAAGCAACTCTCACCACCTTTGATACGACGACTGGGCTCACTGCAGCCTCCACAGGAGCACAGCAAGTGAGCTGAAAGGGAAACACAAGGGAGATCACGCAAGGTCACTCCCGAAAGACAGGGATGGGAACGAAAAAGAAAACCAGAACTCGGGCGAAAGGACCATCTCACCGACAGGCTCTGACCACGGATCATCACACCGTTTGTTGAGCTCTCGTCTCAACGTGCGAGTTCATGCACGCATGCAACGTGTGGGTGTATGACGTTGGCCTTCTGGGCTGCAGAGACATGTTTGAGTGGCAAAGCCCAATGCCATTTCACGCTACATCTTTCTTCTCTCTCTCTCTCTGCTTTCCGGGGAGCATGTTCATTAATTGCTGTACATGAAGTAATGTCGCATCGAACCAACCAAAAATGAAGTGTCACAGAATTGAGTCTCCAGTATGAATTTATTATGCTCATGGTCTTCTTGAGTTTTACGGCATTCTGTGGAGATCACCAAATGCTTCAGGCAACCTTAATAATCACAACATGTCTGAAAGTACTACTACAGGGAGGCAGAGTTCCCTGAGAGCCGATCTCGCCTTCTCGGAGACAAGAGGCTTAACCAGCGTAGAGAAAGCACTGAGCCACGAGGAGGAGACATTCATGGTGATAACCTTGAAGGAGAACTCGGACAGAGTTCAATTTGCGCAAAGGTATGTGTGGGAACGGACTCAAAATCGAGTCAGACTTGGGCCCAATAAACCGGATCAATTCCTCACCGAACCGGTCCAAGTCGCGTGAGAAGCCCTCGCGCGCCTCTGGCCGCCGCTGCGTTGCTCACCGCGTGGCCCCCCATCGCGCGCCTGCGGGTGCGTTTCACGCCGCGGTCCTCACCGCAACCCGCGCCGCTCGCCGCCTGCCCGTGGGCCCGCGTTGCTCGCCGCAACCGCACACAGCCGCCTGCGTTGCCCGCGGTCCTCACCACAACCCACGCCGCCCACCGCGGCCTTTATTGCTGCCGGCGCCTGCGCCGCTGCCCGCATTCCTTACCGCATGTTCATTTCGTATAACACCACATCCAAATTAGTTCCTAACCCATCCAAGAAAGAAATGTGATTATGAGGAACAGCTCATCGTGCAAGATCGTTGGAACGAAATCAATTCAAATCAAGATATACGATACATGCAATATTTCTAAGTAAAATAATAATAATAATAATAATAATTTCATTGTTTATTTTGAATGCCGGAGGCTATGGCAAAAGAGGACTTCTGAAAGTAAGAAAAGAGGTTCTTAGGGGATGTGATTGTCTTCTACTACTGTATTCTACTGTTGACTTCGAGGTTCAACAGTAATAGGGTCAATCACCGGCAAAAGAGGACTTTTCATTGTTGACTTGTCAATGAAGGTTTTGTTAAACACAAGAGTAATAATTTTAAAAATTTTCATATATGAAAAAATATAGCGGAGAAACAAATCGAAAAGTATGTTTGGACACCAAATTTTGCAACCGTAAATTTAATATTTATTGAGTGAAGGAAGAAATCAATCGTCACTATATATTGTCTCACACTTCACGACATAATATAATAGTAGAAAAAATAAACTGTATCATCGTAGAAATAGCACGATGTATGATTTCAAAAGCTAAGCTTTTAAAGTCATTCTAGACTGAGTCAAAGTCGACCACATGCTACTTGATAAATAGATTATTATCATCTGTTATTGAGTTCATGAGTTCAAGATACTAGAACAAAAATAAAGTAGCTCCTTTTACCTTTCATTCACATTTAATTTTTTATTATAAATGATATATAAAGGTGATATATGAATCATGATAAATTAGAATCTATATTAAAATATTATATTTTCTTATGTTATCCCTTGAGGGTAAAAGACTTTGAAGTCTTGATGCTCAAGAATCATAAAGTTGAAAAATATATGAGTATCATTTCTTATAAAAAATCTATCGTCGTCTATACATATTTGAAAATTAAATAAAAGGAGAAACCACAATCGGTCGAGGATAAGCACTCCTATAATATTATCCTTGATCGATCATGGATCACATCCAAACCTAAAGCACACAAATGTTATTACCTACGCAGAAGATGCTATCTCTTAAACATCATACATGGATGCGAAGTGACCTTTTCAATCTTAATCAATTAAGCTATCTATCTCTTAAACAACCGGTGAGCTCAGTCAAGTATTGCAGCCCTCGTTGGCGCTGCAATACATGCTAGGATGACGATGAAGATATAGAGAGCCAGCCATGTCAACTCGTACGTGGTACAGCCCGTGGGTGGCATCATCATCGTCCGGGAATCCCCCCAAAACCCAGTCAAACCCATATGGCACCTCAACAAAAGCATCCACCGGAGGTTTACGTACGCTTGACGATCAATAAAACAATCGTAACGAGTTTTAGCACGCTCCGTCTACCGACTCGTGGGCCCCCCCGGACGTGAATGAATCTAAGCTAACGACGACAGGGTTCTCTTCGTACCTCGCGCCCATCTGCCCTCACAATCACCTGTTATTAGTTAATTACTTGCTCATTTCTCGAATATAATTTGATGGATTACCTGTGCAACCTTCCTTCATTTCAATTGCCTACGCTATTACTTCCTCGCGTCGACCTCCACCGCACTGCAGATTAATCCGTCGGGTCGTCGTCGTCGTCGTCGTCGACAAGGGAGCAGAAAGATGCAGGACATGACAAACAAAGAGTAATAAGGGGGCTTAAATTAACATATCAACCAACTCGGTGGACTCTCTCTCATCTTCCACACCGTTCCCTCCCTTCCCCTCGTTTGTACTCTTTAACCTATGATTTCAAAATTCAAAAAGATTAATCTTTGATCACCGCGGTGTGCATCCTTCCACAGCGTTGACTCGGTCCACGTAAATCCTGTCTTTTTTTCTTCACCACGGACGTGGACCAACGATGCCTACCTTGTCTTCATTTAGTTAGCATCCTCTCACAGAGCAGAGCAGAGTAGCCTCTGTTTGCTAATCTCTTCACCACTCGTCTTCATTTGGGTCTGCTTCTCTGTCGGTTCTGGTAGCGGGTGAGGTGATGGGCAGAACTCCGTGCTGCGACAAGGCGCAGGTGAAGCGAGGGCCATGGTCTCCGGAGGAGGACGTGGTTCTCAAGAAGTATATAGAGGGTCATGGAACCGGTGGAAACTGGATTGCCTTACCCCAGAAAGCAGGTTCCCTCACCGCCCTGCCTTTGAGCATTTAACCCATCCACTGTGTCTGCTCTATTTGGCTACTTTAGATATGAAATAACCAATGGCAAATTCATCTCTTGGTTTACCGGATTTTATCGTGAATTTGCTCATATTCCTCCATCTATTTCTCTGATTCTTGGGTTCGGTTCGAATAAACGGAAACCCAAAACTCTCAGGTCTCAAGCGTTGCGGCAAAAGCTGCCGCTTGAGGTGGCTCAATTACCTCAGGCCCGACATCAAGCACGGAGGCTTCACCAAGGAAGAGGACGACATCATTTGCGGTCTCTACAACAACATCGGAAGCAGGCATCTTCGACTTTTCTCCTTTCCTCTTCCTCTAAATTATGACTCGGTTTCCGTGTTTCCACTTTCTTGAGCGCTTCTTGGCAACTCATTAATCTGTACTAGGTGGTCCGTTATAGCTTCGCAGTTGCCGGGCAGAACCGATAACGACATCAAGAACTACTGGAACACTAAGCTGAAGAAGAGGAGGACGATGGCGATGGTGGCAGCTCAAGAATCCAGCTCAAACAACACCACCTCCATCGACACCATCGTCGACCGAATCAATGTCTCGCCTCGACCACCACCACCACCACCGCCATCGACATCTCCTGTAATCATCCCAATCGTAAAGAACGAAACATACAACTGCGACGCCTTTCTGAAACCTTTAGTCCCGAGTCCTCCAGCGTCAGCAACGACCGACACTGGACTTGGCTTCGGTCGCGACAATTCTCCTCCGGTGGCCGCAGGACTCGCTGGCCCCCCCCCGAGTGTTCAGCTAAATGCGTCCGACGCTTCCTCTCTGGTTACCGTGGACGACGGCAGCCTCTATTCCGACTGGTGGACTAATGGATCGGCTGATACCGATGAGTTCTTCCTGGAGTTTGGTGGCGAAGTCCCCATGGAATTCTTGACTGGTTCCTCTGACGCCTCATTATTCGATACCGAAACCCGATCGCAGGTCACGTAGCCCTCGTGCTACTACGTTCCAGCAGAGTCTGGCTTTTCCCGTTGAAAGCCCGTGCATCATAAATAAGGAATTTACGGCAGACTAACAGCGGCATTAGCTTCCCGGACACCACCATGTTGCTGAACTTGATCTTGTATTATCTATACTCCCCTCCTTCGTAGGTCATCCAGATCTTTGGCCATCTATATCATTCAAAAGATTTCTGTTGCACTTGATCTTGCTCTTAACATCGCTGATGAGATACGCAGAGGCATGACGACACCTTCCTGTTACATAAACAAAACAGGAGTATTAATCGAGTAATTACAACTTATAAACGTGTTTCTTTTGGAATCGATCGGTGATGCGAAGAGCAGATGAGCGTCGGCAACACTCTTCCGACTGTTCCAACTGAGGTAATCAAACTCGCGTGAGCTCAAAGCGAAAAAGAGGCGGAACAGCAGCCCATGGAATACTTTTGCTACATATATGTTCACCTGTTTCTACACTTTCGAGAAGTTCTCATAGCTTCTTGAGCACATCTCTTGATCGAAGACTCGAAACAGGACATATGACTATGATCGGTTGCTTTTCCGAAGGAGAAGGAACATTAATTTGTCAGATGCCGCCTTTTTGTTGCATGCACATATGTCAGCGACTCAATTTCGAAGAACCTTCGGTCAGGTATTGCACTTGTCGAAGCCATCACTTTAGTCAGCCGCCTTGTCTTTGATCCTCTGTTATCCACATCATATAATATCGCATCTTCCATCCATGACCACTTGTCTAACATAATACGTAAACAGAGCTGGACATGGATCTCGATCATATTACAGTAAGGACATCACTCCCCTCTGTTTTCTCTCTCTCTCTCTCTCTCTGATCGTTGGCCTGCCCGCTCTACAGACTTCAAGAGAGAGAGAGAGATGAGATTATGCACTGTGATGTCGTGGGAAATAACTCGAAGAATTGACTTGCACAGATTTCTGTGGCTGTAATTACATATAATCTTGACCACGGTGGCTGATGTTACTCTTCTATGACAGGGAACAGTAGGCGAGTTCGAGAGCAACTTGTGGGATGTTGGATCCAGTCACAAAATGAGAGCAGACAAGGAAACTAAATTGCAAAGTTACGATATTTCATTTAGACCATCGCTCTCGCATTAAAACTCTCCCGGGAATTATCATTCCCTGTAAGACTTTGTGTCGTTCCATATCTCACGTCTCTCCCGCATGGCCTGAAAAGTCATGCACTCTGACCTCCGGACCCTCACCTCCGTCCCCTGCTTCCCAGAAGTTTCTTGGCTTTTGGAATATACCACGCTCCCGTAAGAGGCGTAGACCGGGAGGTTGCTCTTCCTTACTCGGTGCATCGAATAGAAAAGGCTGGCTGTCTTTTGGAAACTTCTTCGTCTGTCAGGGGATATATTATATTATATTATATTATTGATATGGAAAAGTTTGATACTGTTAACTCTCTCCAGCCGCCAGCAGAGATTTGCCGCCGGCCCTGACTTTTCAAAATGCCCATCCAAAGATCCACTCCTTACTGATACTAATATTGTAATCCAAAAAATTATATCGTATTAATGACTGACAGTACATCCTAACTTTTTTAATATCGCTTTAGATTTGGGATGGCATGTATGATGATGAGCCTGCCATTACTACCAATTTGATGTCTTACGTTGTAGCTTGTATGATCCGGAGATGGTTGGGATCAGATCGTACCACGACAATGTCATAATAGATCCTTATCGAATTGGCCCGTTATGCCTTTGCTATGACCAATCATGATTAAAGCTTTTTGGTCCTCCTCGTTGTCGACCACTTTTAGATCACGACTTGAACGTTGATGAAGATGGACAACTCAGCTATCATTTTTCTGTCCCCCATTTTTATTATTTATAATATTATTTTTTATAATAATTTAAAAATACCCTTTTAAAAATGAATCTAAGTATTTTATCCTCGATCATATCAAATATGGATCAAACAAATGTTTTATAAAATCAAAACCAAAATTGGGTTCAAATATGCTTTATAGATCCAAAACATGATTTCAAAATATTTTTATAAAACTTATTAAATTCATTATAATATGTATGATATCCTATAATAATTAAGAAACATATTAACATGAAAACGTACCTAATGAATCTATTAGAGTATTTTCAGAATTAATCGATGATTTGATCTTTCAATTGTGGGGTATTCTTAAGAACTTTATATTTCTCCTTAATAGGTAAAAAGAAACTTCATTAAATACTATAACGGGGACCATAACCTTATTTATAGTCATAATCGATAAATATATAATTAGATTATATTCATAATTGATGAATTTATAATTATACCTCGAGTTTCATATTTCTAACTTATCTCGTTATTAAGTTAGAAATATGACTGATGATATCCATACAATTAATTTTCATAATAATTATATTTCTTAATAAATTTTTTTACTTTAATTAGATAATTTTAATTTTGACTAATCAAAATAATAAGTTAACACATTTAATTATATGTGTGATCCTTAAAATTCTAATTCAGTCTCCTCCTTTGTTTTCTTAATAAAAATAATAAAATTATTTTTCTATTTATAATTTTATTTTATAAAACTTTTAATATTCTTAATCGTCTTTTAATATTTGTTTCTGCTATTATTTTTTATTTAAGCAAATGCTGTCCATCCCATCCTCTTTTTCCTCTCGATATAAAATAAAAGCGAGAAAGGTCGGAGAGTAAGTCATTGGAGAGCTCCGAATCGAATCCGTCTCCGCTGTGTTTGGGTTCGGGTTCGGGTTGGCGTTGTTGCCCCCCGATGGGGCTCTTCCGATCGCTTCTCCTCCTCCTCGCCCTCTCCGCTGTCGCCTCCGCCTCTCCCTTCCACTCCCTCCTCCGCGCCGTCCCCGAAGACCCCGCTCCCGGCCGCTCCGCCGACGGCGAAGGAGTCGCCGATCGCCTTTTCTGCGATAGCTGGAGGCTGTCGGTGGAGACCAACGACGCCGGGTATTGGCGGACTATCCCTCAGAAATGCCTCAAATTCGTAGAGGACTACGTGAACGGGGATCACTACGCGTCGGATTTCGACGTGATCTCCAGCGAGTCACTGTCCTTCGCCGAGACTGTCCCGATTGCCGGCGATGGGAAGGACGTCTGGATCTTTGACATTGACGAGACGCTGCTTTCCAACGTCCCGTATTACGCCATCAACGGATACGGGTAATTCCCTTCCTGTTCCATTTAGATGAACTTTTCCTTTAATCCCTAAAAAAAGGGTTAAATTCTGCTAATTAATTTGCATCCCGATGCAAATTAATTTCGAACGGAGATAAGTCCGTGTCAAGATTCATCTTATATTAGTCGAAAGAATGGGCTGTTCTTGGATATGACATGGTTTTCATTTTATAACCAGCACGTTTGTGTTTGTCAATTATCTAATGGCTCCAAATCTACTTGGTACCAATGCTCCTTATTTGGTTGTTGGTTACGCTAGGATGTTCCCCCCATTTTATATGGGAGTGGATGCGGAGCTCATTTAATTCACGAAAGTCAACTGCTTCCACGAATGCAGATAAGTTTAAAGTGAAGAAGATAGACAAAGACGATGATGATCTGTTGTTATGCTTTAGTTTAGATGGTGGTGCAGCTAACAATTGCAATTTGACAAGCAAATTATTTTCAAGGTTTAGATTACCGTGTACCAATCGAAGAAATAGGTTTAGACTAATGATAAGGCTTGAGCCTTAAATTGGTATCGGTACAGCTCTATCATTATATTCGTCAGGTCTAGCTATGCTATCTGACCCTACTTGGTTCAGTTTAAACTGATTAGCCAATTGAATAGGTTATAGGAATCTTGATGGTGAGTTGTTCTGAGTAGACCCAGAGGAAAGGGATACTATGGCGATGCTCCGATGCCCAGAATAACAAGTCCGACATCATGCACTTTGATTCCCTGAATAGAGAAGGAATTAGGGGTGTACACGTAGAACCTGATGTGAACCATGAAAGAATGAATATATATATAAGAATTTCATAGTCCACTACTGTTATCTTGAATTTAAGCATTGGGGCCTGGGCATACTTCATAAAAGACGTTTGACTACTCGATTACATATGAATGCTGCCTCACAATTATGCAACATGTCAGTGGGCAATGTTGTAAACAGCAAAGAGACTTGCGGATGGAAGTCTTATCTCGAATGTACGTAGTGGTTTGCAAATCATGTATGCAGAAGTGTGGTATCTAAATTTTAGTACGATGAATTATATTAGTTGTAATTGTAATATGCAAATTATATGTTTCTTATATATATTCAGTACCTGAAGAGTTTGTTCATTGTTCACTTTTAACTACTCTGCAGTTTATAATTCAGTTGGCTTAGTTCTTATACTTTGTCAACACTTTTTAGATCTCAGGTTTTCAATGAAACTTCATTTGATGAATGGGTGGACTTGGCGAGGGCACCAGCTTTACCAGCAAGTCTAAGGTTGTACGAGGAGCTTATTGGGCTTGGATTTCAGATGGTACTTCTGACTGGTCGAAGCGAGAACCAAAGAAATTCCACTGAGAAGAATCTACTGTATGCTGGTTATCATTCCTGGATAACACTTATTTTGAGGTGCATTTACTTCCTATATCTTTGCTTTGAACAGTTGGTACTGTATTTCATTCCACATAAGCACAATAATAACAGTAAAAATGCTTTGGTCAGTGCAAACCAACTATTTGCAAACTCATTCTTTTTTTTTTTTTTCAAATCTAATTGTTGATGAATTTAGTTAGGTTGCCATTGAGCATTCCTGTAAAGAGTTTGGTTGCTGCTCAATGTTAATTTTCTGACATCTATAGTTTGACTTGTTAAGTGGTTTTTCCTACTTTTCCTTTTTCCTCTTTGGCAAGATTTATCCACATAAAAGTATGTTATAACTAGATTTATTTTTCCATGAGTTTCCACTTGCTGCAATAATGATTAAGAGATTAAACATGCAATAGATATGAGGTCTGAAGCTTCACTCTAGGGAATCACCATATGCTGAAACAATCCTGAATGTGATGAAAATCTCACAAGATGTTTAAATTTCTGGAATTCAACCTGTTTTTGCCTACCATTTGCTATAGCATATGAACTTGTTATCACATCGGTGTGACTAGAAAATGAATTGAACATCATAACTAAATGCTATCACTTGCTTGTTTGTAAATTTCTATGTTATTCTCTCTGCATGCTGCCTCAAATGCTATTGCTGTGTAATGGGAGCACTGAGCATCTAACTTGAGCATAACAGATACAAAATTACAAATTCATTTACTGATACCTTGAAATCCAGGCCTCAAAACCAGGTTGAGGCAATCGAAATCACGTCTCATATGGATGCCTTCATTTTTTTCTCATTTCAATGCAAAATACACTTTTTATTAAACATTTTCAACAGAAGATCATCTATTAATACCTCTGGCTCTTGAATCATATAAAGAACCATTTTCGCACGCCAGCTTCATATCTAGGCAAATATATCTCTGTTCCTTTAGTGCCCTTATAGCTGTTTGTTCACTTTGTTTTTCTACTGCCTTGTTTGTCGAAAACCTGTCATTTTTTAATTTAATAGAATCCAAGGCATCAGTTGTTAATGGGTTACATTTAGCTAGATGAATCATCATCAGCAACATTTCTGTCCTAGAAAATTTGAACCCTGATTTATGCATTGTCATGTTTGACATGTCAAGCTCTTTCTGCTGAGAGTCTGTTTCAGTAATGTAATAAGATTGCATGGATCAGGCATAAGAAAACATGTCTGTTTTTGCAAGTTGAGCACTGCTGTATGGATTGCTTTTCGATTAGATCAAGCCAAATTCTGGTTTTGTGAGTTGGTCAGCATGAATGGCTGTTGTACTTTTTCCAGGAGTTGCCACAGATAATAAAGTTCTTGAAAACCATGAGGCCTTCTACCTTTTTGACAAGATGGAAAACTTGTTCATGGGGTTAAAAAATTTAACAAACAGAAAACTGGTTAATTTCAGATTCTGCACACAATTAACTTTTTTAGCTGTGTTTTCGGTTTTCTAGAAAGACTTCTTCCTATGTTAAATTTGCATTATTTTTAATTATATAGTTATACCGAAACTAGCATAACCAGGAATTCTTTGCATAAACATTTTTATTTTAGACCATGAATTATAGTTGTCTGGATATCATATTTCATGTTTTTTTTTTTTGAATAAGTCCCATATTTAAATTCCTGTGAGAATGTGGAAATTTAAACCAACCTTCCCCTTCTGCATATGTGGCTAATTGTGCTACGAGTACTTGACCCATTCAAGTGTGTAGTCTATATATCTTCTATAAATGCAAATATGGAGTGTTTATCGCATATACTTGAATGCCTGGATCTTATTTAGCTTTCTCCATCACTGCTAGTAGTCAAAATAACACTGAATTCAATTTAGAGCATAAACAACAGTGCTGATCCATTATTTTGAGTTTACTACGATCATTGGTGTAAGATATTTTTTTCTTCAAACGTTCCTTGATCTCCTAAATCGTCATAAAGGACTTCTAGAACACACATTTATTTGCACTGTAACGTACATGGATTTTTTATGTATCTGCTAATAGTTGGTGAAATGATGAAACAGGCAAACCTCTGACCTTGGAAAGCCTGCGCTGGTATATAAATCAGAAAGGCGGGCTGACTTGGAAGCGCAAGGATTCAGGATCCATGGCAACTCGGGGGATCAGTGGAGTGATTTGTTGGGTTTGCCGTTAGCCAAGAGATCCTTCAAACTCCCTAATCCCATGTACTACATCGATTGATGTATATAATCTGCCCTGCTTCTTTGCGCATTGGTCAAACTCATGTGCCTTTGTATGGAAAAGTCTTTCTGAATTGTATTCCACAACGCCAATTGATGGTTTTCTAAGACATGATTCTGGATGTTTTGACATGTCAACTACTGAGTTTTTACATGTCTATCTTTGCGGTTTTAAAATGACATATTTGCTCTCTATAAATACTAATATAACATGTGTTCCTATAATATGATCCTTCTCTCTCTCTCTCTCTCTCTCTCTCTCTCTCTCTCTCTATATATATATATATATATATATATATATATATATATATATATATATAATCTTCCTTTTCCATTACCTAAAAGTTGGTTAATGCCATGCCACCGTATTATAATGCTGCAACTGGACTTCGAATCGCAAATTCTCGGGAAGCATGGGCCCCCTTGTCAGGATACAAGTGCGTTGCATCATCCAAAATGGAAAAGAATTAAGATTAGAGCTATCCTTGAATCACATGGCGTGGAGTAAGGAGAACCACAATCTTTTGTTTTGTGTTTCCATCAAGTGGTTGGTGGGCCATGTTGAAAAATGTCAGAAATAGTTTGACCTAAACATCTTCTCAAATATTTCAAATTTGTAATTGGCTAAATATTTAATGAGTAAAATTCCTTAGAATTGGCTCATTTCAGCTCAATTATTCCATTAAAAATGCATTAGATGAGGTATCTTTTGGGCCATACTTTTATTAATTAATTAATTGGTCCACGTCGTCACCTAAATTTGTGATGGTCCAGAGAACCCAAACTTGGGCCCACAAGTCCTTATCCTGTGGCCCGATAATTGGACTTATATCCACTTCCTGCCATTTATTTTGTTCAAAAACATACACCTCCCGTTTTCCTCACTACCCACCTTCTTACTGGCGAAAGCAGTGGGGATACGTGGGCCTACCCCTCCCACGAATATGAGGCAGATGCGACGGGAGACAGACAAACGGGTAGATTGTTTTTATAGTCGCTTATGTCTCCAACAGCAAGTCATCATCCACGCTTCCGATGCCGACGCTCTCGGGCCGCTCCACTACGGACGGTAGAGATTAAATCCGTCGTGATCCCGTCTTCTACGGCGTGCATCTCAAGCTAAGGTCTACACGTAAATTCCAGTATGATGAGGAACTTTTAGCAAACTCGAGTCACCGGCAATATCCTATTACGGGAGTGGACTCTCTTGATCGGTCGCGTTCGTCACCACCGAGGCGGAGATTCTGTTTAGGGTTTCGAGGGAGAGATCGTGGTTTCCCAATAAAATTTACTTCTTGTGCTTTAACCTTTGCCCGAATCATCGGATTTCGTGTATTCACCGTCGAGGCTCCCGATCGGGGTGGAAATCGCTTGAATCGGTGGGTATTGGAGCACCCAAGCTTCGATATCTTTATTGTGGCATCGAGCGGCTAGGCCTTCGCCGAGGTGGACTCTGCGGAGGGTTGCGTGTCCTTTGCCGTCGGAGTATTTGTAATAGGCTGATCGGTTTTGGAGACGCGGTCTGAGTAGGATTTTCTGGTTCGCTCTCGATTTGTTTGAATTGGCAACGACGGTATGAGGATCACGGAGTTGGAGGACGGAGGATCTGATGATTCTTGCGATTCCGGCGTGCGGGAGATCGTGCCGGCCAAGGCGAAGAGGGCTATTGTCGGGGCGGGAGCACGGATTTTATTCTATCCGACTCTTCTGTACAATGTTTTTCGAAACAAGATCCAGGCTGAATTCCGCTGGTGGGACGAAATAGACGAGGTGATTGTTCATTTCGTTATGTTTGGCTTTGTCTATTCCCTTTTTCACATGCATGCCGCTATCTTTTTTTCGTTTTTTTGACAGGGTTATCGAGTAGCGCATCAGATGTTCGGTTAATACTTATATGTGAAAATAATCGATCTGTTACAAGTTCAGTACAGTACATCATGCTTGAAATATTTCTGATTTCGTCAGATTAAACTGGATAATCCTAGCAACTTTTTGTGATAAAATTCTTGTCAGAAATTACTTCTATAATCACTTCGTCATTGTGAACTCCTGAAAGCATGTGATAAACTGGATCTTATAGTTTTAGTTGCTACTGCAAGTGGAGATGTATTTAACTTTTGAAGTCTTAATTTGCTTGACGTTTGGGTTTTGCATATTGTTTCCTTCCTCTAAATGATACACTGTTAAGTCAGTTTTGCTTGTTTACTTTGTGATTGTACTTCTTGTCTTTGCAGTTTCTTTTGCTTGGGGCTGTTCCATTTCCTAAAGATGTTCCACAGTTGCATCAGCTTGGAGTTCAGGGTGTTGTTACATTGAATGAACCGTATGAGACTTTGGTTCCATCATCCTTGTATCAGGCAAGTTTCTTGTTTTCATGGATTCAGATTATTTAATAACCTACCTTTCGTTGCAGTCGATGTGAAACAATGAGATATATTTGTTTACTTTGATTGTAAGGTTTATGAGCTTCCATATCAAAGTGTTGTAGTGATTGCAACAGTACTACACTAATTACACCATGCTTAATATTTCCAGCATGTAGTTTGAGAAAATTTATTTAAAATGGAATTCACTATCGTGCAACAATTTTGGTTGACTTTTGCTGAAGTGAACTTTTCTGCATTTGTTATGCATTTTGACAGGAGTTAAACCTTTTATCCTGGTTTTTATTGAGAATTAAGTCAAGTTGCAGTCATTGAAGTTTCACATGTTGTTTATCTTGGTTTCCTGGTTTGGTTTTCAGACACATGGAATTGATCACTTGGTGATTCCTACAAGAGACTACCTTTATGCCCCTTCCTTTGTGGATATATGTCGAGCTGTCGATTTCATTCACAGTAAGATTATGAAATTTGTCCTTGCTTTGCTTATATTTTAATGTGCTTATATGCTTGTGATGATTCTTTGACCTGCATGAGTTGTTATTTCTCACCTCCAAATTTTGTTGCTAATGCACTATAGGTTTTATGTTGTTTCTAGCTCTCAAACTGCTATGATTTGTTTCTCTCCTGCAATGTCTATTTCAAGATTGTATTATGTGGTGGCTATGTGCTGGACATTTTCAAGCTTTTTTTTCTCTCTCTTTTTAAGCGATGTCTGTTTCTGATATTTACGATGATGCAATGGTGGATAGGCCAAGATGAGATTGTGTATCTCTTAATGGAAGTAGTGAAAAATAAATATATGTGACAAGTTGTAATGGATCTTTTTCACTATGATACTAATAAATAGATTGATTTTCCTTTCAGGGTATTTTCCCCAATTTTAGAACAAAAATGGGCATCCCAAGGATGTAAGCAAAAGAGAAAAGGGAGAAGTTACTACTGCTGAATATGATAAATTTATTACAGTAGTATTCCATTTATATAGTTAACAAATATTACATGAGGATCACTTATGGGAGAAAAGCTTCCTAGTTCGAAATCTAAGAATCCCACAAAATCCTATTTAAAGACACATTTAAAATTCTTGAAATATGACTCTGAATGACTTAAGGTCTCTCCTATAACCATCTATAACTATAATAGGACACACAATCAAAAGACAACTCAAAATATGGCTATGAACTCAACTTAAAATAAAATATATAGATGAAAAATCATTCCCAAAATAACATAAAATTAGAAAATATAACCAAAAGACCTGTTTCTGGTGCTGTCCATAGTCAAACCCTCGCGCTGGTTGGTTTGTGATCCCAGCTGTATAACAGTGTTACCTGGACTCTTCACATCAATTTGATAAATTATTCACGGTATGCATACACTTTTAGGATAACTATCATGATTCAGACTCAGGCCGAACTCTGACTGTAAGTTTTAACGATTTTGAAAGGTGGGTTATATTGTGTTCCGAGGCTTCATGTAAACCCATATCTAAATGTTCATATATAACATACTGAAGTGCATGTCATTTTCAATAATTTTCACCTCCTTGTATGCCTGTATCCTTTTTGTTTCTTGTCACTTCAGATTTGTTCTTGTAAAATCAATTTAGAATTTTCTTGATGCTATTCTTCAGTGTTCAAATTAAACAGGTGTGTGCAAAGTGTAAACACCAAATAATGACCCTGAGAAAGGCTGCATATGAATTTTTAAAATTTTCTTGCTTCAAAGATAAACATTTTAGCCTTACTCTCAAAATGCTTTGGAGGAATGACTGCAAACTGCGAAAATCTGCTTATAATTCTACTGAAAATTCAACAGATAACAATAGTCAGAAGTCTAGAACTCGAAGTACCTTTAGTGGATCTTTCTTAGATCTTTAACATTAAGGATGAATAATTTGTAGGCAACTTTTTCCTTTTATCTGTGATGGGTCTACTGGTATGTTTTGATATCAAAGCTTATAAACAGAGATTTCTTTCCAATTTATGTGAGGTCTCAATTTTTTTACCAGGAAATGCATCTTCTGGGAGGACCACTTATGTTCATTGTAAAGCTGGAAGAGGTCGTAGCACCACCATCGTCTTGTGCTATCTGGTAATCTAATATCTGTTTATTTTCATGGAAATATAAAATGTTGCATTTGCTTGTGTTATGTATCAAATTTAAAAATCTGAACGAAGAGTAAGGTGTGTTATATGATGACATTATCTTTGGTAAAACTTCTGTTCTTATCATAACATATTGTCATAGGTTAAATACAAGCATATGATGCCTGCAGCTGCCCTGGAATATGTTAGATCAAGAAGATCGAGGGTGTTATTGGCTCCTTCACAATGGCAGGTATGCAACTAAGCTTTTCTTAAATTTGAAGAGGAAAAAATGATACAAAAGTCTAGCTTTTCTTAACTTTTTAGAGGTAAAAAATGAAACAAAAGTCTAATTCCCTCGATGATGCAGTCATCTATTGGCTAGCATTTTATTTGTTGGGCTGTAAATATTTCACATGAATGCGTCACCTGGTTTTGCCTCTGATTCTCCAGAACCAGTGTGGTGGGTGGTAATCTTGCGTTAGTTTTAGTGCCTCCTTGCAATGGATAGCAAGGATTTTTGTGTTATGTAGGGCATACGGACTAGTTTGCACCAATATGGAATTGTCCTGCTACAACCAAGTGTACCGATGCATAAGCATCAGAACACCTTAAAATCCTTCTTTTCTGGTTTCAAGTTGCTGAACCCAACCAGTGATATACCAAAGTAATCCTTGTGATCGAGAAGTCAATTGTGATGGAGCAACTCTATCTATTTTGTCGTTTGCCAACAATGATTCCTCAGTTTTTGATAAATGGATGCCTCTTTATATGATTTTGGAAATAAGGACTAAGTTAC
This sequence comes from Musa balbisiana, assembly GCA_004837865.1. NCBI lineage: Eukaryota > Viridiplantae > Streptophyta > Magnoliopsida > Zingiberales > Musaceae > Musa > Musa balbisiana. Next base: position 39,370,860 of record CM017195.1, on the reverse strand, counting down.
TACTAAATCTTGTACTTGTCTAGATAGTTAATTTTCTTAGGACTTTTATGATAGTCATCCAGCAGCCTAGTATATTTAATGGATCACGTGATACCGATGCAATTAGGAAACCATACTTTCCTAGAGATTCACAGCATGGGCAAGATATTTTACTTCAAAGAGCTGATCATTTTCAGATGTAGAGCAGTAACTTCACTTGAGGTCAGCAAAAGAATAGGTTGTGGCAGTTCTGATTTACAATTATCTCCAGTTGGATCGGAGAAGATGAGCTGGGTTGATGAAAAGGTAGCTGTGTGGCTCCTTTTCGTTTGTACATCAAGCTGACTAGGTTATCAATCAAAAGGATGGAAGGAAGAAGATGGGTACCCCACAAGATAAGGAAATAACACTTGTCAAAAAGGATGGAAGGAAGAAGATGGGTACCTCGCAAGACAAGGGAATAACACTCTGATGCCTACAGCTGCCAATGGGAGAACGAGAAGAAGCTACGGAAGCTGAAGGGCAATGACATGTAGTGCCTGTAGGATAAGAAGTTATATATCTTGAGGGGCTATAGATTTCCGCTTTATAATGGCAAGAGTCTTGCTTGCTAGTGGTGGCTATTGTTGGGAAAAGGACAACACTCTCGGGGCTTGAGGAAGTCTCAGGCTTTCTACAAACCTGAAATCGTACTCAGAAGGTAGCATGCGGATTCAGTTTTGGATCGGAGTTCTTGATGCTCCTTGTAACCATCTTGGTGGTAGGTTCCATGCAGCAGATGATGTGGGTGCACACTATCACCATCGACGGTGCTAGCTATAGTACCCCACATATTTATCTTTTGATATTGATATCACGAGTCATCAATCACTGAGAATCTGGGGACATGCTTCTCTGTCAACACAGTTATCCACAAACTTGTTTTTTCCATCTTGTTGAAGAGATTGAGAAATCAGAAATTGCCAATCTTGTTGGTTGCACAGTTTGAATCAAATTCTTTTAAATGGTTGATTGGGTATAATGTATAGAGGAGTTGCCTTTATATATGACCTTCAATTTTGATGGAAAATGCAACAAAGCATTATTTGACTGTATATAGGAGTGTTGCTATTTCACTTTACTATTGAATTCATTTTGCAAATGTAGCACTTATTTGATGGTGTTATGAAAATGGCCTATTTTGCTTAGAAGGAATTTACAACAGATTTAACAGAGTAATTTGCTAACTGCTTTCATCTTTTATGATGAATGCTGGTTCTTGTTAATTTCAGGCGGTCGAGGACTTCAGCAAGCGCAAACTACAATATCCTGTGGTTAAAAGCAGCGTGCCTTTGTTTCCGGCAGGAGATGCTGTACTGATAACAGAGGCAGATTTAGAAGGTTATGACACGGGTGTGGTTGCTTCAAAGGAACTGAGCATCATTACATCATGCAGGTTTGGGCTGGCCATGCCAGTGGTAGCAAAGCTCTCTTGTCTCTTGTCTGCTTTGAGGTCTACTGGTGGCTGTCCAACAGTTACTTCTCAACTGCCACAAATAAGAGCTTGCTAGGAAAAAGCATGGGTGGGTAATCCTTTTTCTGTGCATACAAGTTGGGAAGTACAGTGTATATATATATATATATATATATATATATATATATAATATATATATATATATATATATATATATATATATATATACATACATACTAAGACAGCTCTAATAACATGTCGTACATATTGCATTAAGGTGTGATTTCTTGTAACTCCTCCTTTATTCACTGTGTGAGAAATGCTACTCATACCCACATTGCATTCGGTACCTGCCAAACACCCACAATTGTTTGAGAAATGCGGTTGTTTCTCAGAAGTTGTTGGTGTTGAACATCTTTTTTGGCCCAGCAAAAGAGGTCTACATTGCTTACACGTAAAGGATTGCATGAGAGCCTCGTGACCCCTTTTTACATGTTGGTCTTTGGCTCTAATCTCGAGGGTAGGTTTTTTAAGTTCTGGAGGCCTCCAATTCCTTCTGGGATCTTTCCAATCGACTGACTTATTGTTGCAAGATGAATGACTTCCAACCGTGTTGGTATGCTTTTTATGAAGCTATTTTGTTCAATATTAAGAAAGATTAAACGTTGACAATTTTGCAACGATGGAAGAAGCTCCCCTGGAAACATATTATTCATTCAATTTTGTAAAGATTAAAAAGCTGATTGTGCTCAGAATTTCACCGTAGAGGTAGTTGTTAGCTTAAATTTATGGAGAAAAGATAGTCTCTCTCCCTCTCTGTGTGTGTGTGTATATTAACTGGGAATCAAGAAGTCAGATAATATAAGCGCATCAACACAACTGTTGTGGCCATGAGGAACATACAAAGAAAGAAACCATCCAGCAGCTATTCTGGTAGCAAATAAGACTATCATATCGGTCGACACCTCAAACACCAATTTCAAAACAGGGTCATAACGATAGCCAGCCATATGCAATCGAATCACTGGGATTTGGATTTATTACTCACGAACATATTCAAACAAGTTCTTGCCCACCACAATTTCTATCTGTTCTACCTACCACCACAGCTACAAACTTTAAACCTTTAGCTTTTACCTCTAAGAACCTCCTGTTCCAATCGACAACATTTAATCAATGCTCCAATAAGGCAACACCCTTCATTCCATATGATTTGTAAGTAAATCAAATCATAACAGGAGTAGATTGGACAAAGGAAAGTTGTTCACAACAGAGTTGATCGTTGCCTGCTACACGGTGTTACTTTAAATATAACGCCAACCAAAAGAGGTACACATATCTATCCTTAACATCCATAGAGTCCTCGCAACAATAACACGATTCCCTCTCAAATGGAAATCTCATGCATCCTATTTGAAAAGGAATATGACCTGCGGTGAAAACTAAGAACAGGGTTCTTATCAAGTGCTTTTATCATACTTCCCCATACTATTACCTCTCGCATTTTGTAGAATGGTTTTGTCAGCAGTTATAAAGAAACCAGCAACAGAAGCTGCAAAAGAGAAGCACAAATGGTTAGTGATCTTGACCTTAGGTCTTCTGAATCAAGTGAGACACTCACACCTGACCAGATAACGTGATTTATTTCGATGATTCAATCTAATGTTATAACTGTTTCTAGGGGAAAAACAAAAGCAAACAATTTACTAGATTCCAAATTACAGACAAGCATAGGCAACGGGGTCATGTCACCAGGAAGCTAAATAACTCACAATACTTATATGCTCATCAAAGCAGAAGCCAAACGTCAATATAAGCAAGCAAAAAACTTTTGGAACCCGTAGAAACCAGGAAGTGTGAACTGAACATCAATTTTGAAATTATAAAACTTTGTAGTTCACTGACAAAGATGACCTAGTTTTGCATTTTTAATACCACCTCTTTTCTTGAACTAACATTATCTATCTGCTAACTTCCACAAATGAAATGTCCTGCTTCACTACTAAAGTCTCCTGGTGATTCTATCAACCACAAAATACTCATTCATCATTTTGTCTATAGTCACATCAAAAAGCAGAAAGAATTTTTAGTATCAGCTAGACATGCCATGCCACTTAAAGTTAGTTGATAATGGGTATAGTATAGATCAGAAAGACCTTAATACTTGTTACTTCATACCACTGATGGGAATGCTATATGACTACAAATAAAAGTACAAACTACTTGTTGTGATACAAAAGAAATGGTCTAAAATCTAATGTACAAATTACTTCATACCACTGCTTCACTACTAAAGTCTCCTGGTGATTCTATCAGCCACAAAATACTCATTCATCATTTTGTCTATAGTCACATCAAAAAGCAGAAAGAATTTTTAGTATCAGCTAGACATGCCATGCCACTTAAAGTTAGTTGATAATGGGTATAATATAGATCAGAAAGACCTTAATACTTGTTACTTCATACCACTGATGGGAATGCTATATGACTACAAATAAAAATGTACAAACTACTTGTTGTGATACAAAAGAAATGGTCTAAAATCTAATTGACTGCCACTTAAAGTTAGTTGATAATGGGTATAATATAGATCAGAAAGACCTTAATACTTGTTACTTCATACCACTGATGGAATGCTATATGACTACTAAATAAAAATGTACAAACTACTGATTGTGATACAAAAGAAATGGTCTAAAATCTAATTGACAAATTACTTCATACCACTGCTTCACTACTAAAGTCTCCTAGTGATTCTATCAACCACAAATACTCAATTCATCATTTTGTCTATAGTCACATCAAAAAGCAAGAAAGAATTTTTAGTATCAGCTAGACATGCCATGCCACTTAAAGTTAGTCGATAAGGGTATAGTATAGATCAGAAAGACCTTAATACTTGTTACTTCATACCACTGATGGGAATGCTACATGACTACAAAAGAAATGTACAAACTACTTGTTGTGATACCAAATGTAGGAACACTTCAACTCCGTATTGTTACAAGCTTAATTTGAAACCAGAAGGACTGACAATAGAACCACATGGAAACATAAAAAGACTAAGTAGTTTTCAAGATGTGGAATATTATCACATGGAGAAAATCCAGTCTGTTGTCCTGTGACAAAGAGAAACCCTCAAATGGCAACAGCGTGCAAAGGTCAATATATATTTTGTCTATTATCCTCTACTTCTGAAAAGATTACTGGAGGACATGTCTACAGAACTTCTAAATGAAGTGAAGATACAATTAATTCCTAGAAACATGATTACTAGTAGAAAATTGGTACTGTTCATTCCCTATATGATGTTGTTTCAGACCCTTATTATGAACTTTGGTTGTAGAACACACGGCACTGAACTTCCTTATTTCGAGACTAGTAGTAGCGCCAACCATCATAACTTATAATTTTTTATATTGTCTGGAAAGGATGTTTTCTAAGTGCCAAGAAGGTACTTTTAGGGCAGAAAAGAGTATTTAAGTCAGTGATCTGAATAATCCAGAAAAGAGTATCCAAATAATTCAGGCACTGTTTGGATCATGGTAGGAAATTTTCTCATATCATGGGTAAGAAATATAAGCCAAAAAATGAAGTAATTGCTTTTTCATTGTAATCAGAAAAAAAACTAATTTTAAAATATAGTATAGTCACCAGCAAAGCCAATGTACTGTAGAAAAGAATACCTGCTGATATGATAAGTGCCTGTGCAGTGTAGTTGAGGTTAGCTTTGGCCCAAGGAATTACACGACAACCAACCAACTGAAAAACATAAGTAAATTAGGTACAATCAATGTGCAAAGAGAGAGAATAAATAAATAAACTTGGCATTGTAGTGTTAAAACTTCCATTTTATAGTTGACAACTGAATGATAGCTTAAACTGCTCTAAATTCTGATCCTCTTTAATTGTCTAATTCATGTGTGACTGATTATGTACAAATGGGTAGAAAATGTCAATAGATCACATATTTGAATATCAAGAAATAATGCACTGCCCCAAGTAATAAATACTCACACGACAAAAGAAGATGCCAAGAGTTTACACATTTTAATGACAAGTAAATGCAATATCCCAACTAGAAACGCTGATACCACTAATCGAGGTAAGCAGAAAGAGATTCAAGGAAAACATACCGTGGGCACAGCAGCAATAGCACCTGAAATTGCAGCTGTCTTAAATCCAGAATAGGCCGCTTCTGCACAGCATAAAAACCAGAAATGACGAAAACAAATAAAAAAATAGATAAACGAGAGAGCAAGCTAAATTTAGTAGACAAAGATATGGCAATGATGCATAAGAGGAACAACAAAGATTACCTTGCCTCGATATTTAGCTTTAAACATGGTCAACAGTAAGCAGATGAAAAGAATACAGAATGATAACTAAAAGGAAAAAGAGTAAAGCAAGAACCATATAGACAATGATCAAGATATTGAAGATATTTAAGAGAACAGAGACGGCAAAAGGTGAATAAAAAGATTCATATGAGATCAGAGAGAGCCATTTAGTGCAATGGGATTCTGCCACAATAAAACAAGTGTTTTCTCAAAAAAAAAAAAAAAAAGAGTCTCAAACTGAAGGTAAAATTGATTTTATAGAGCTGCATGAAGAATAGGTAGCACCATAACGAGCACAATCATTGTAGAACACGAGTGCATAATCCAGAACAAGTACATAATAATAAAAAGGTAAAAAAAAAGATAAAACAAGGGAGACGACCTTCAGATCTTAATCAATACAAGTACAGATTCCTATGAACGATGCTCCAGTGTAGTGTCAAATGTGTTTGGAATAAGATAATCAATGCAAATATATCATGGCCAAAACTAAACCAGCTTCCTGGACTGCTTAGTAATTATATATAGCAGCATTTCTCACCACAATCCAGAATAAACCACCTGGAATTGATGTAATATTACAAACAATACCAGAGGACAAACGATCATTGTATGCAAAGACATCAGCATTACTCCCACCGGAAGCAAATACGCAAATTTCGACCCAACACCTCTAATTAAGAGATCTCATACAATTACAGATACCAGCACATGGTAGAGACTCGGCCCAGAAGAGGATATCGCCAGTGTTTACCAGCTGCAGCGGGAGATTAATCACCACCGACACGGTCACAAATGTATGTGAAACATACATGACAGCACCGGAATAACTTGCGCAGTGCAGCATATTAAGTTCTATGAATCAAATGAAACCTTTTCCAGCAATGTCGATCGTGTTAGCTAACGCGCAACAGATCGTTTTAATTAACATAACAAACACCACAGTAATAGAAGGTCCAAAAAGAAATCGAAATAAATTTGAAGAATGGCAAAGACGGTATCACTGCTTGATAAAAGACAACAATCCGGCCTAAATCCGGAGTATCTTTCGAGAATTACATGGTCGAATCATAATAAACGAGACAAAGCCAAACTGATGGGGCAAAAAAAAGATTCGATTCAGAAATCTGTACCTCGGACGGTGCTCTGTGAATCCGCAATCTTCTTTTCGTTGGGGGACTCGATCACGGTAGGCTTCATCGCGCTCGCCCAAAAAGGTTCTCGCCGTCGATACGACCCAGATCCAACTTCCTTTTGCTTGTTTAGCACCAGCCCTCATATAAGGGCGGAATGCGGAGACAAGAAAGGTCAGCCCTTCTTAAGTTAGACTCCGGTGGGGTCCACAGTTTGGTCCAATAAGAAAACAGGTAGACTCGGGTGGTCTATTAACTGGTAGAAAGTATTGGCGCTCATAATAAGGAGAAGAAGCAAATTGAGTGTCAGATGCTAAATTTCGATGTGAGTCACATACACAGCCCGAAAGGGTTTGGCGCGACGATTCTACGGCGGATCGCTGCGGACTTTCTACAATGAACGGTCGGATGATGCGCATGTTCACGCACGCATGTCATGTGTCCACCGCACACGTCGCGCAAAATTAGCCGCCAGTCAGCGTTGACAGGCGCCTTCGAGATTCGTGCAGAGATCCGATGAGAGCTTAATTTTTCATTGACAAGAAAGAAACTTGCTAAAGGATAATAATCAGATAAATAAAAATCACTAAGCACCTCTATATTGACACCTTTCTTCTTCAAACAGCCCTTACTGAGTGAGCCGGAACTCTACCTTGAGCTTTTTCCCCAGTATGGTAGCAAGTGGCCTTCCTTTTTCTATGATATACCAATAAGAATAGAGGATAGACCAATAATCATAGAGGCCCTCACAGACTACATACGATACATGATTGATAGAATCACTAGCAAAACATGATTGATAGAATCACAAGTCAGGGGGTTATTTCCACTTTATGCGGTAGAGGCATGTGTTATGGACCAGAAGAAAAAGGAGAAATAAAGAGAGACAATAGATAATAATAAATTGCTTTGTCTTGTTTATTCTTAGTCGATCATGGTGCTTCGAGGAGCTCGAAGATATTATTATTCCTGATGAGAGAATTGCGATGGATTTCGTATGATTTCAAGGGAAAGGGCTTTGATTCCATGTACAGCATACCCATCCATCATCTTGGAAAGTAATGGATGTTTCAATGTCCAAAATTCCAAAGCCAAAATTAAAATAAAGAGCACTATGCCGCAAGCTATCTGCTTTCTGTAGGGGTGCACAAAATTTTCTGGAGCAATAATGTTGCTTCCCTGCGCTTGTAATGGCTGGAAAACTGGAAAGGACAGCTCTGTCTGCTCTTTCATGATCGAGTTCTTCTCAACTTGGAAAAGGAGCAAAATCCGACTGAGATAAGGATTAAAATGAAAGGAATGTGAATCTTGATTACATAAAAGGGAGAGAAACAAAAGATGTGAATCATAGTTTGACTTGCAATTCAACTTACCACAGCAACATGGACATGCAATATACGATGAATATACGGATGCTTGCAATATACAAAAATTTATTTTTATCTTACAAGTAAATATGCAATTTTTTTGATATTATTATAAAGAGTGTATATGATTCATACAATAAGCCTTTTTATTTTTCTTTACAACCATTTATCGGAGTTTGATATTTTCTACACTTAAAAACAATGAAAATGCGTTTAACATATTATACCAAGTAAGGCATATAATAATTACCTCACATTGTAATAAAAATATAATAAATTAAACTAAAATATTTACCTTTCATTATTGTAACTTCATCTATATTTTTAATATAAAAATCTATTTAAATCTAATTACAATCAATATTATAAATAATTAAATATTTATATAATAAATATTTATATTTGAAAAATTATTATAAAATCTAAAATTAATCCACAATCTTCATTTCTCTTGTCATAACCAAAACCACCATACACCCCTTTATATAATAATTTAAATCTCTTACGATTATATATTTCAATTATAAAAAATAATATCATCTAAACCTTTTTTTAGTTTAATTATCAAATCCGATTCAAAAAACATAAACAATTCAAACAATCTTATCCTTTCATAAATTTTAAAACTACAAATTATATCTTCAAATCTTTTTATATCTATAATAATATTATTAAAATCCTTAATAACCAATAATTCTTAAACTATTTCATGATTAACTTTAATAATATATCAAATTTTAAATCATCTATTAATTCTAATCTCTTAACTTTTTATTGTAATTTTCTTCTTCCTATTGATCCAAAACAATAAGAGAACCCCTAACAACTTAACACCACATCCAAGCATTTACAATTTAAAACACCCAAGTGATAAAAGATAACTAGCAACACTTCCAAGCAACAACCTAAATAAATCTAAGGCAGGCAGATCTAACATAATTTTTTGTTTATTGTAACTAATGTAACACTATATATCACCATTAAAATATAATTTTCAGATTAAAACATATCTCCATTAATAATAACAATTTCTTTCATGCCAAATATATGTCACCATTAATAAAGAATGGCCAATCAAGTTATACATAATTTATGACCAATGATTGCATTACATGCAGTGAAAGGTATAAAGGTGCAATGACAATTAGAATTGTCTTAATCAAGCAAAAAAATGAAAAACTAAATATAAAAAAAATTCCATCAAAAATTAAATCCTTAGACAATTTTCCACAAAATAATGTTACATAAATAGACTAAAATTTCTCTCTTCTATATTTGAAACAAGCTATGGCCGTTTAACTAACAGTTAAGATGAAATCTCAGTCTTGTATCCCTCAAAGAGAATGCCAGGACAACCAGAGGAAGATTGCCGACAAGTGAAGCACAAGGGCAGATGGATATCAGGGACTACTTCATCCCTAAGGCATGTGAACAGGCCAGAGGGGCAGACGTGTAGTCCCACCATAGGGTTCTTTGCGTTTTACCATAAGAATTCCACATGAATTACATGAATGAAATGTACTTTGACGCCGAAATCCAACCAACGACAAAAACCAAAGACCAAATTAACAATGAGATCGAGCTAATGGCCTCAGACATCCAAGGAAGAACTGAGCAGCATAAACTCTCAAGCCTGGAGAGGCGAAAGCTCTTAGGCGGCCACTGCGAATGTTTTGAGAAACAAGCCTTAGTATCTGTCATCATTGGCAATTAGCTCTTTATGAATTGTAAAAGGCACAAAATATTCCAACTTTGACGTTTTAAGGTGCTAAAGACTTTATTAATCAAATGTAAATAACGACTTCGAGCACCGAAGATGGATGAATTGGATAACACAAAATCTAAAGCGCGAGGGGCCAAAGGCTGACCTTTTTCATTTTGAAGGTGAATCTTTCTGTCGGCACGAAAAAAAAATCCAAACTTTGACGGTTTCAAGTGCTAATAACCATATTTCTTTCAAGAACGAACACAGCGAAGTCAGTTAAAATACCTAGGAATTGGATTAATGGTGAAGAACGATCTCAGACATCCAAGGAAGAATTAAGCAGCACAAGCTCTCAAGCCTGGCAAGGCGAAAGCTCTCAGGCGGCTACTGCGAATGTTTTGAGAAACAAGCCTTGAATTTGTCATCATCGATACAAACCAAAACATTTCACCAAGAACAGCAAAAAGATTCGATTTTGAAGCTCCCAAAAGACTCATAACTACAAACGAAAAAGCAAGGATTAAAAGATCGGAATAGATTTGGGTATCGATCTCAGACATCCAAGGAAGAGTCGAGCAGCACAAGCTCTCAAGCCCGGCGAGGCGAAAGCTCTCAGGCGGCCACTGCGAATGTCTTGAGAAACAAGCCTTTAGATTTATCATCATCGACGATCCCAAAACATAAAACTCCGTCAAGAAAGATATGAACGACTAGTAAAAAAAAAAACATCGATCGAAGAAGAAAACATTGTGACATTATCACGCAAAGGGGCATCGATTGAAGTAGACAACGCCGAGGGATCATCCGATCGACGAGGCGACGACATAAAAGGGGAGGCTAGGGTTTTGCGGCGGCCCGCGGACGAGCTCATAGGGTTTCTGTCGCCGTATGCGATGGCCTGGGGCACCTTGTTAGAATATATAGAGCGCTGCCCATAGTGGGCTATATGTGTGCTGGGTATGTTGGGCTTCTATCTTAAAGCGCATTAAATCAATTTTGGGCTTCATAAAAATGGGCTTCAAATAACGGGTCGGATCTGTTAAATCTATCCGATCCGCTTAAATCGCCCTTATATACTTATTAAACCATTTGGTATAGATTGTTTGTTAAAATCTGCGAAGCGTACCGCCCGGTACAGGTGGTACGTATCGGTCCGACAGATTATCGGTACACGGACCGTCCCGTATCGCTACAGTGCTACAGTATGAAAAAAAATATAAAATTGTTCGGTACACCAGGGTGTATCGCTCGATAGACCATGATGTACCGTTTGGTATACCGGTACCGTATTGTACCGAGCCCTGATCGAAACATCGGTACGGTACGATACGACGAACCTTGATTAAAATTAAATGTTATAAACATAAACATCTTAATTGATTTTTTTTTTCGAATATTAACATAACAAATGTTGAGGGAATTCTTTATTGGATTTTCTCGAGAAGTTCTCATTTTTTTTCATATTTTTATTGTGATCTATAAAATGTAAGGGAAGTAATATATATGGGGAACACCCTATGGATTTTTTACAGTATTTTTTATTAGGTTATTTTTTCTTCTTAATCTCTCATGGCTGTCTGATAAATCTGCCTTAACTTGCATGAGAAATCCTTCCTATTTATTGTAGCTGGAGGTGAAGCCTGTGAGCTGAATGGCTCCCATTGGCGCCAGTAGAACAGTAGCAGAGTAATTTGTTGTGTTCATAGTTCTCTTAGAACTCAAGGAGAAAGCATGAATTTAATGGATCCAATCATGTTTGTGGACTGGCATCGAACAGCAGAAGAAAGCAATGCTGCTTCAAGCAATCCATATCACATTACTATTCCCACCTTGAACTCGTAAAGTTAGCAGTGGGAAGAAGGATTCAAAGTAACACCCACTTCGATCACTACCTTCATCCCTTCGAAGCTAAGCAAATAAAAGAGAGAAAGGGTTCATGTCTGTCTGCACACTTTCTTTTGGCATAGAAAAGCTAGTAAGACAAGAAAAGATGGGAGCCAAGAAGAGTTCCAACTCTCCATCTCTTCACTGAACAATGATTGGAGATTAGGGCGGCTTAATGAAGTGGATGTCGCAATTCCGATCAATTTCGCCCTCACAATTCCAAAGAAAAAATACTGTTAATTTTTGATAAATCTATATATATGTACAGTCTGTGTAGTTAGATGAATTAGCATCTTTGGTGTGAGAAAAGATAAAGAGAGAGCTAACAAGATTTCACTAAAGACCAAAAAATTAAACCTAAATGTCTTTAATTAACTAAAGATAATGTTTTGTATAGAGCTCAGTGATGTCAAAAGATCCCTGATACTAATAGTCCTCACCTGTGAAAGGAGGAGGCCTTTGGTAATCATGTAAGGGTCATCTGCCTTTTCAGGACTAAATAGGACAAGCATCTAAACTAGCAAAAGAAGGTCCAACTTTGTGTTCTCAAGGTTAATGGATAAAAAAAGTACAAAAGAATCCAAGAATAGTCCAACTAATATAGAACAATAGATAGAAGAAACAACACAAATGCAATAATATTCTTTTTCTTGGTTCATCCATCTTTCATCCCAAGGAAGTATTTTTTTCTATGACCATGAACTGTCTTATAAAGAGGTTAGCTAGCTTAGCTGATAAAGATCTACTAATGATGTTTTAGGATCATATTCCATCTTTACCATTTATCATCAGAAAAAAAAAACAAGGCTCTTCAAAGCAACCAAGTTTTTTTTAATTACTGTTCATCTATAACACCACACATCTTTTACTTGGATTTGGATATGGAAGCAGCTTGACACAGTATATTCCAATCTCAGCAACTCTGCTTTGAGGATGATCACAGTTAACCTATTTCTTAGTGCCAAGCACATATGAGCCAAATAAGATGTGCCAAATAGAAGCTCTCTAATGTTAGGCACTGGTATGTGGTGCCATTAAATATAACTTCATCAGCATCACACAGCAATGGTGTCTTGAAATAGGAGAATTGCTGATGATGAGGAGGAGGCAGTGCATAGTAGTTGGTGATGCCAAGGGAAATATAGAACATGTATCAACACTAGCCACAGAAAAACCAATTGGTTTGGCTCACTGGTTAGCTGCTGTCCAACATAAAACCAATCAACATAGCTTGATCGACCACATAATTGTAGGTCAGAAACTAAGGTTGCAACATATAAATTACAAGTCAAATGTCCAGGCTTTTGTTGATGGTAACAACAACAAGGTGCCTCCTCCCAATCGGAACAAGTTGATGTGTGGGCATCTTATTCCATGACACCATGATGGTGAGGGACATGCTCCCAACTACAGGAAACAACAGTGACCAGAAATGAAAACACAGCAACTCTCTTTAGCTTCCTAGATTCCATTTGCAACTCATCTGAACCCTGGAGTTGATGAGACTTGTACACATCATGGAAAGCCTTGGTGGTGGGAGTGCAGACCCATGCACATTGTTTCTTTTTCTTTTCTAAAACATAAAAATTATTCTACTCCAATAGTATAATACATTTCATGTCTTGCTCACTAAAGCAAAAAATAGTTATAATTTTTGATCTCTCCATACCTCAGCAGTTTTAGTTTTTTTTTTCTTTTCACAAACGTAAGCAAAAAATGAGCACTTCTATTTTCCTCCTTCTAAACATAAGAAAATTTTTCGTTCTTGGAATTATTTTAAAAAATAGAAATATTCTTAACACTATAAATAAGAAACCATGTTTTTATATATATATATATATATATATATATATATATATATATATATATATATATATATATATATATATATATATATATATATATATATATATATATATATATATATATATATATATATATATATATATATATATATATATATATATATATATATATATATATATATATATATATATATATATATATATATATATATATATATATATATATATATATATATATATATATATATATATATATATATATATATATATATATATATATATATATATATATATATATATATATATATATATATATATATATATATATATATATATATATATATATATATATATATATATATATATATATATATATATATATATATATATATATATATATATATATATATATATATATATATATATATATATATATATATATATATATATATATATATATATATATATATATATATATATATATATATATATATATATATATATATATATATATATATATATATATATATATATATATATATATATATATATATATATATATATATATATATATATATATATATATATATATATATATATATATATATATATATATATATATATATATATATATATATATATATATATATATATATATATATATATATATATATATATATATATATATATATATATATATATATATATATATATATATATATATATATATATATATATATATATATATATATATATATATATATATATATATATATATATATATATATATATATATATATATATATATATATATATATATATATATATATATATATATATATATATATATATATATATATATATATATATATATATATATATATATATATATATATATATATATATATATATATATATATATATATATATATATATATATATATATATATATATATATATATATATATATATATATATATATATATATATATATATATATATATATATATATATATATATATATATATTATAGTTTTACCTCTAAATATATAGAAGTTATTCCACGACACAAATCCTTATTTAAGAAGGATTAATATATATAGTCTTACCTCTAAATATAGAAAATTTATGTTATGTTCGCGACTCAAACTCTTATCTCTCTTATTAAAAAAGCAATTTTACCATTGTAACAATATCCGCACTCTTATTTATCCATTTAAATACTACATATATTTTATTAAAAAATATAAATTATATATGTGCATCCCTTTAAGTATTTAAAAATTTCATAAATGTCACTCGCATTAAAATCCATTCAATAAACTCAAATCAACTATTACTGAATAGTTATCATTAAATGTATAAATATTAAAACTTATACACCTAAATACCTTTTATTATTTTCACTAATTATTTTACCCCCTTAGAAAAGAAATATCAATGTCAATTTGAATCTCAATGTCATCGTTAACGATCTACTGACGAAGGTCAACTACAGTAGTATATTTATGAGTTTTTGAGCTTAGTAGGGATACATATCTTAACCTATTATGAGGGATAAATATGATATATATACACATATAATTTACCAATTAGAAACTTGATGGATTATGCGCTAGTTTTGTAGAGCTATTCAATGCTGTCTACCAGATGGCATTGATCACTTCTTCTTCTTCTTCTTCTTCTTCTTCTTCTATGTGGCTTGGCCACCATCATCATCATCTTCTTCTTCTATGTGGCTTGTCCACCATCATCTTGTTTTGCTTTCAAAGTCCACTGTAGGAAAAGAGAAGGTTTAAGTATTCAGTGGGACATGGTGGGTGACGACGACGACTGTTCCGCTGAGTCCACACGGAATGGCCGCGGAGGAGACACCATCTGAATCTTTTTCTTTTTAGCCGTCGACGGAAATTGGCATATTCTAGAATGTGGAATTTGTGATGGAAGTGGATTTATATTCCGAAAGCATGTGATGGGGGTAGGATGAGTTGCATTATGTCGCAGGGATGCAGTGATTTGATTCGATAGTGATAACAAATATGTGATGCCAACGTAACTTTGCAAATATGTGAAGGTGTCGATCATAATTAATATTTTAATTATTTACTATGTGTTTTATAATTATTTACATAGTTTAATATAATGAAGGAAGCTCAATTATGAATGTTTGTTAGCAAGTTTGGTCTTCTTCCAATAATTAGGATGTGTAGAGTTATTAAGATAAGAAAAATATATATTTTTTCACCCATTGAGCAATTATATATGCTTCTGTAAAGGAAAAAAGAGAGAGAGAGAGAGAGAGAGAGAGAGAGAGAGAGAGAGAGAGAGAGAGAAAGGATCATTTAATATTATATGAATATGTGGTTAGATAATTGAATTTTGTAAAATATAAAAAAGTTTAAATTATGTGCTATAGGTAATTAAGCTTAAATCTTATACTCAACCCAAGTTAAACTTTTTTAAATCAAGATTAGAAAATGTTCAATTAGAAAAATAGTTCGGGTGGAATATGTTGGTGCCTAACATTTTCCCTTGATATTATTCCTGTAATCACATTTCTTTTGTCTCTCTTTTTTTTGGCATAATATTATGCCACATGTCAGTTTAGATTCTTTGAGCTTTGCCTTTTTCTTTTTCTTGTTCCAGTTAGTAATAGGTTAATCTAATGCAAGCATTTTTATCAGCCAATATGATTTATGACTTAAGATTTATCTAATCTACTTGAATCCCTATCAAAATTAATTTGCCCTGATCTAAGCTAACAAAGTTTGTCACTAAAATATATTTTATGCTTTTATATTAACATTTGTCTTCAAACTTTTTTTTTTCGTAAAATAAGAATAATACTAGGATACCCATAAATTTTATTCTTTTAATAGTAATTTTTTTTATAATGAGGTGTCAATCATATTAGTGGACGCAAGACCTGACCCTAATGGGATGAGGATAAAAGCGAAGATATGATATATTTTTCATTACTTATGTGATTATAAATTAGGGAGATGTAGAGCACTCTCTATCCTCATCTCCATACTTATACTCATCTATTAGTATATGGGCCAAAATGTTAAACTCAAACATTAGATGGTATATGCACCCATCTACTTTAAATCAGGTTGAATTGAATCTTAGTTGAGCCAATTACGGGTCATTTGACTCGATTAAATTATATTACATAATATTAATAAATATTATTATGACACATAAATTTTATAAACATATTATTATTATTATTATTATTTATAAATTTTAATAATATTAATTAATATTATTTTTTAAAAAATAATAATTAAGATAATACGAAGAACGCATAATTCTCCGTCATCCCCGCCCGAAACGTGAAAGAACTAGAGATACGGAGGATGAAGGATGAGACAGGACGGGGAGGCACTTCCCGTCCCACCCCCATCCCGTTAACATCCCTCCTATTCAGTCTCCATTCTCCCATCCTGAATACCGTATCCTCTCGGACTCCACTATTCCCTACCCAACCTTCCCTTCGTGAATCCTACTCTCTCGTATCCGTGAATACCGTATCCCCGCTCTAATCCTCTCCCCTATTATTACCCTTATCCCAAGGCCGTTATCCAGCCGTAAGCCGTATTCTCCTATGGACCCTCTCAATATTGAATCCGGTATCCCTTCTTCAGTCCCCTCAGTAAAATATGACACACCCACAGACTTCGAAGGGCAAATCCGTCCGACCGTTCGATGTTTCCCGCTATAAATCCCCACCCCCTCGCTTCTCCAATTTTAGCCGGAAAGCCCCCACGAATTATGTACTGAAAAATAATTTAACAAAAACCCCCCGGAGAACAAAACTCTTCTCCTCCAAGCCCTCGTATCGCCGGAATCTCGAGTTCCGGCGGCGAAATCCCACCCTAAAGCTCCCCCTCCCTGGCGTCCCTTCAACTTGACCGCGCACTGAGGCGGTCTCCGGCAGGTTCTCCCGGGAGGTGGTGGTGACGTTTCTTCTCGTTGCTGTTTTCGTCAACCGAGACCTCCGGAAACCCCAAGCTGGATGATGGGGTTCTCCCTCTTCCGGATGGAGACGTCGACGCGCCTCCTCTGGAGCACCAGCTTCTTCCGCCATAAGACCATATCCATCCTTGCCTTCTTCTTCTTCTAATCCGATCTATAGATCCCCTTCCATCGATCCCGACCGATCGAGATCCCAGGGAGAGGAGTACATACATACATACACCTGGAAGCGAGGACATAGAGAGAGACGTACCTGCGAACCCAGATCAGACCGACGATCGACTCCGATCTAAGACCAGGGGATGGATTCTGGCCGTCTGATCTTTGACGCGTCTTCCTCTTCGTCCTCCCGTGGCCCCCTGCTCCTCTGGGGCGGCGGAAATCCCGTCCTTCGAGGTACTAATCGCTACAGCTTTTTTACTTGATTTGGGTTTGAATTCGGTTCTTTGTGGGCAAGAGCACGAATTGTGATGGATGTTTTATGTTGGGAAATAAAGCGGTGAGTCCAGTGGTGGTTGGGGTGGCCGAGAAGGGCGGCGCAAGCAAGCGGCGGCCGTTCTTCACGTCGCCGGATGAGGTTTATGAGGAGTACTACGAGGAGCAACTGCCGGAGAAGAAGCGCCGTCTCACCTCCGAGCAGGTAATTCGCTTTTTACAGCCAACTCCTATCAGCCTATCGACACGGATGTTACCGACCTCCCTTGCGATTGGAAGCTTTGTCGGTGTCTCCCACTTGGTCCCGCAAAAGCTCCAATAGTTTAGTGAGTGTTCGTCAACGGGTTCGTTTAAGTAGTGGCGTTATTTCTCCCTCTTTTCATTATTGTGGGATAAAATTATTTGCCGAGTGAAAATGGATAGAAAAGAATTAGACAATTTTACTACTTACTATTATGCAATTAATACATCTCAATTTTGAATAGTCTTATGAAAATTAATTTTTTAATAAAAAATTCGATAAAAATATTTTGGATAGGGAATAACAATATGTTTTGGTGTGAAAAAAAGGTCCACTTGCTAGAGCGGAGCTTCAAGGAGGAGAACAAGTTGGAGCCAGAGAGGAAGAGCGAGCTGGCTCAGATGCTAGGGCTGCAACCCAGGCAGGTGGCGGTCTGGTTCCAGAACCGGCGTGCCCGATGGAAGAACAAGCAGCTGGAGTGCGACTTCGATCAGCTCAAATCCTCCTACGATGCGCTCCTCTTCGACCACGATGCCCTCCTCAAGGACAACCACCGCTTGCGATCGCAGGTGACCTCCTCTCTCTGCCCCTCCCATCACCTTCCGACCCAAAGATTCATGTTTGATCTAAGTTTGTTAGACCGATGCTATGTCAGCGTGATTTGTGATTCAGGAAAAGTGAAAATTGATATTCCGAGGTTAAATCCTCTTCATGTTCTCCAAAGGTTTAAAATTGTGAGAATATTTTAATTATTTGGAGTCATCTTTAATTCAATTGTGAGAATATTATTCTTTTTTAATCTCTTATGTTGATTCCACTCGTTATGATCCAAATAACTTGTTTTGTTGGCTGAGTTAGTAATTAAAATTTGGTTGAAGGTATTCATCAGAGTTTTGAGCAGTCTAATTGTGTTGCAGCTGAGCACACTGGCTGAAAAGCTAGAAGAAGCAAACGAGCAAGGAGCATCAGGCGTCACCGTGCTGACGGTGGACGATCAGGCGGCGTCAACCGCGGATCTGACGGTCCTGAACATCCAGCAGAAGAAGGTGGAGGACATGCTGAGCCCCGGGAGTGGAGGAAGCGCGGTGGTCGAAGCGGAGGGCGGGCATCATCTTGTGGAGAGCAGCCGGGAGTCTTACCTCCCGGAGAACGACCACTGTGTGGAGCTGGTCGACGTCGTCGGAATCCATTCCGAGGACGACATGAGTGACGAGGGTTGCAACTACTACCCCGATGGCATGTTTACGGAGCACCACCAGCAGGAGGAGGTGGAAGCTCAACTGGATTGGTGTATCTGGAACTAAGTGCATGGACGAGATAGCCTGGCTGCTGCATGCATGCATGCTGCTGCTGCTGCTGCTGCTGCTGTTTAAATGTTACTAGTCGAACATTGTTGGATGTGTACTACCTGTATGATGAGATGTTTTTGGATCACAAGAATAAGTGCTCAAAGAAGAAAAAGGCTATGCATGTTTGGGTTTATTATCCTAGTAAGAAATGAACTCTGCTTGCTTCGCTGGTCTGATGTTCCACATGAAGGATTAATATATGGTCAGTCCTGGTACAGTGCCATGCAAGATATGTATCCCTTTCTATATATGCATTAAAATCTTACTCATATGTGGATAATGGTGATTAGATCCAAAAAACAACCAAGTCAGATGTAAAGATTAATGCCTTGTTCTCTTCCTGTAGATCATTTTATGCTCATTTACTCTGTATTTGCTCACTCATGCTCCTAGAAAAACAATAATGGGACTGCTGATGATTGAAGTTTTGTTTTGTATGGTGCTTATAGATGCATTGTTTTACTTGGATACAGAGAGGCTAGCTGTTGTAGGTGGGCTCAAGCAGCCAATCAATCAGTTCCCCCACTTTTTTCCAGCTTGAGAAATGACATTTGTAGATTCACCTTTTGGCTAATAAGTTGGATCTTTGATTTCTCCCTTTAATGATGTTGACATGGATTAGGGTTTAGCTGGGCCTACACTGCCATGCAAATTTTACACCTGATATTATTATATTAAATTCATAAGGAATTCAAAACTCCTGTTCTTTGAAAACGTGAACTCCCAGCTTGTGCTTGATAGCAAAA
Source organism: Musa balbisiana (assembly GCA_004837865.1). Taxonomy (NCBI): domain Eukaryota; kingdom Viridiplantae; phylum Streptophyta; class Magnoliopsida; order Zingiberales; family Musaceae; genus Musa; species Musa balbisiana. Next base: position 39,350,442 of record CM017195.1, on the reverse strand, counting down.
CTTGTTCTAAGTAATCTTCTTCATTTATTATCATTTTATTCTAATTTATGCTTGGTATTAGAGCCCTTTTCTTTTACTATAAGTTTCAACACTACACTACTGGAAAAGCAGTTTTGATCCTGCTGGTAATGAATTGGTGGGTGGAGTATAGTCAATGTAATTGCTCCAACTGAAGCATGAACTGGGTGATCGGTCTCTATATTACTTGGACACAGACTACCTACCCTATTGCAGGCTGACTCAAGTTTCCAACAAGTGTCAGTTCCCACTTTGTAACTCAAGAAATAGCACATTGATTGGCTCTTGTTTGGCTGACGCTGCTTCTCCTTTTGATTCTTCCCTTTACTGATGTTGACATTGACCATATTTTATCTAATTCTGCTGTCTTGGTCATCATACTTGTTCTTTTTTACTCCTTTTATTTGTGCCAATCAGTGGTTTTGCTTTGGACTCTCTCTCTCTCTCTCTCTCTCTTTTTCTCTCATGATTTTTTTTTTAACGTCGCCTGCTGATATGGTGCCAACTCCACTACATACTTGATTTTGAGTGGTGAATTGTCCTTTAAGTTGCTATTGAGACATAGAATTCTTAGTTGGAGCCACCAACTTTTAAAAGGCAGGAAGACTAGAGAAACTGTGGCTCAGCTTCTGTACAAGACATCATGCTTTCTGTCTCATGTGCATGATTGCATCCATCCAATCTCCTTGGCTTTTCCCAAGGATGATATCCAACACTACTGTTGTGTAGTCCACTGTCTGTCATGTCCATTGAAGATAAGTAAGTTATAATAGCAAGGGGAAACAGAATGTGCTTCCTCTTGTGGTTTTGGGATTATTCTAACTCATTATACTTGGGGGCATGGAAAGACAAGTGAAAATGAATTGGACATATTGTATCCAGTTAGCAGCCATGAATTGTGAAAGATAGTAAGTAGCTTGCATATTAACACTAGAGGTTTCGATTGCTTGATTTACCATTCAAATAAGTCTGACTTCCACAGATCAGGCTTTGCCCTAGTGATTGATCCCTTTCCTCATCTTGTACAACAAGTTCTGGTTTGCAATCCTTGTGGAGATGAACACATGCCATTGAAACAATTCTCTTGGTATATTCTCCCAGAAAGAAAAGAAAGATTTTTCTAGATTGATCTTGGGTGTGGAACCTCATGTGTTTACAGAAGAATAAAGGAATCACTTTTGAAGTGGTGGTTTAATGCTTTTCACATTCAGGCTTCATTTACATGGTTGTGACTTGGAGAATATTTAGTGATTATTCTTCTGCAGTGGATCAAATCTTCTGTATTCCCATAAACTCTATGGCTCTCATCCATGTCTGAGTAAGACATACACACCCATATATTTCACATGGAATCCACTACAAACTTATTGTAAAGATCATTGGTAAATATCTTTATCTGTTATTATGGATGTGAGCATTTATTTGTCTACCAGCTGTATCTATATGAATGAGGTTGATGAGGTCTAAGCATTTACAAGTTCCAATGGGGCATAAATTCTCTTCCTCAGCATTTACATCTTTAATTAGGAGGCCAAAGGAAAAGATGTTGCAGATTCAAGAGAAGAAAGTGTTTCCTATGGCTGAAAGGAATCAACATTTTTCATGGGGCTTCAGGTTATGAACCATTGATCATCATTATCTGAAAAGATTGCCATAGGTTATATGTCTGATCCAAAAAGAGAAATCATATATACTGATTAGAAGAAGAAAGCAGAACCTGTGATGCAATCACATGCTGAGACTAGAGATGGATTACATATAGAAACAAATGGAACTAAATTGTTGTGGACCATCATCATGATGATATAAGAAAGAAGTCATGCATCATCTTCGAAGTGTGAATTGCCAAAGATAAAACCTCCTGATCCTCTCATCCTTTTCGAGGGAGTTGGTCGACATGTGTGACAACATCAACACTGCAGCTTGGAGGCATTTGTTGCTGCTGTTTCAACTCAAGAACTGGTCACTCATAATCTAATGAGTATTTTTGTTTTATTCTAGAAAAACATTTATGCTCACAAAGAAGTACTTACAAGTTAAAGATGAATTATAATTCAATATGCTATTGAGAGTCAAATCAACAATAAAGCTACTCATGTATTAGGAGTGTTTTGTAACTCATATATCACTCAGATTAGCCAATGTATAGATCAGATCACCAAAGAAACATCAATCAAATAACTAATCAAAGAATTCAATTTTCCAAATAAAATCAAGTGATAAATCATCCTTAATATAAGTGAACCAAAGAAACAATCCCAATCCAAATCTTTCAAGAAGCAAAGTCATGGAATAGCTTCCCAAGATCTGCACAGTTACAATCGCATGCATGCAATGCAATGAGGCTTAATTAAATACGTGAAAGCTTTCTACGTGCTTGTCTTGGCGTTTTAAGGCTCAGAGACCTCAGACCTCTCATCTTCCTCCTCTCGGACGGTGTTAACCATTGCTGCCACGTGATCCATGCTCGGCCGAGCAGCAGGGGAGGGATGAACGCACCTGAGCGCAACCTGCAGCAACTGCACCATTCCTCCCTCGCTGGCTCCACCCGAGACGAGCGCCTCGTCGAACACCTCCACCGTCCACTCTTCCCTGACCACGGAGTTCACCCACCTCGCCAGCTCCGATGGCTCATTCCGGACCGGCTTCCCCGTCAGCAACTCCAGGAGGATGATCCCGAAGGCATGCACGTCGGCAGCGGCGACGGCGGATCCGCCACCGGCCTTCTCGACACTGCGGCTGTCTGCTACCAGGCCGTACTCGCTGATGCATGGGTCCATGAGGTTGGTCAACAAGATGTTGGATGACTTGAGGTTCCCGTGGCCGATGCCATCTGCAAGAAGCTCCCTGTGCATGGCGGCCAAGCCCTCAGCTACTCCGGCTGCCACCCTCAGCCTGTAACTCCAGTCAAAAGCAACACAATCCAATTGCCTACCTGAGAATGGGTAATATAGGTTAGGGAGCATGGAAACATCGACCACACATGAAAGGGAAAAATATTTAAACAAAGGACTAAAGGTATGTTAGAAAATATTTATGTGTAACAAAAAATAAATAAATAATTTATGTGTAACAAATAAATAAATATTTATTTATTTATGTGTAACACATAAATAAATAAATATTTATGTGTAACAAAAAATAAATAAAAATTTAAAATATGATTATAAACAGTGAAAAAAAGATTGTAAATAGTAATCTTATTTAAAGTCTGAGTGATGAGTTTGAATCTAATGACTTAAAGGTATAAAGTTGAATTGTCAATCAGTTCATGTTATTTCTTACCTTGGAGGAGACTCAAGACGCTTCCATTCCGCTGGTACTCGTACACCACCAGTTTCTCCTGCGTCGAGCAATGAAACGCCACCGCGGGGAGCACGTTCGGGTGCCTAGCCATGTCCATCCTCTCCATCCTCCTCCGAAACTCCGCCGATGAGGTGCCGCAGTCCCTGATCCTCTTCACGGCCAAAGAAGTGCCATCGGCCATCGTCACGTTGTACAGGCTTCCATTCCTTCCTCTCCCTAGCAACTCCGCCGGAGCCTTCAACAAGTCGTCAAACTTCAAGTCTGTCATCGTCCCCGGTCTCTTCAGAACGATCAGCGAGGATGTCGCCGTGGCGGAAGCTTCCGTTGAAGACCACGGGATCGAGCTCTTTCCGCTGTTGCCATCAGACGCAATCTTCACGTCAGCAATCTTCCTGTGCTTAGTCTTCTTCCTCATGTGGATCAACTTGCACGTGACGAAGAGGAACAGGACAAGACCGAGAGCGATGTAGCCCGAGAACATGATGGCCTTCTCGCGTGACAGCTTCGGTGATTTGTGATCCTCCTTTGACGGCGAAGGTGGACAAGCAACAGGAAGTGGCTTCCCGCACAAACCCGGGTTGCCGATGAAGCTGGTTTGGTCCAACCGATCACCGCCCGGCGGAATGGGACCGGCGAACAGGTTATTGGAGACATTGAAGCGTCGGCGATCGAAGTTTCCGAACCGGAAACTAGGAATGGTTCCATGGAGGCGGTTATTCTGCGCCAGGAAGCCGACCAGGCCGGAGATCTTTACCAGGTCCGGCAGCTCGCCGGAGAAGTCGTTGTCGGAGACGTCGAGCACCTTGAGGTTTCCCAAGAGGGTGAGAGAGGGTGGCAGGCTTCCAGCGAGACTATTGCCTCCGAGGTACAGGTGCGTCAGCCGGCCACAGTCGGAGATCTCCGGGGGGATTTCTCCCCGAATGGCATTGTGGAGGAGACTCACCGCAGCCAGCGACGGCGCCTGACAGAGCCGGCCGGCGTCGAGTGTTCCACGAAGTCCCAACTCCTCGAGCTTGATTTTGTACACAGAACTCGTCCTGTTGTTGCACGTCACGCCATTCCAGCCATCGGTGCATGGATCAGTCGCGGCACTCCAACCCAACTTTTCGATGATCCCGGTGTCGTTTCCCGAGAGCACCTGAAGGAAACCGACGAGCGAGAGCCTGACGGCGTACTCCTCGGAGTTGCCGGAGCAGATCAGGAGGAGGAGAGACATCAGCCAGGAGAGGGAGCTGCTCCATTCCATGGGCAAGAGGGGAGGGAGTGAGGCTGCATGGTTAGGTTGGCGAGGAGATGATAAAGCTTGAGGGGAAGAGGAAGAGGTGGTGGTGGACAGTTGGAAGTTATTTTTAATGGATTTGGTCTTGGAGGGAAGTGACAGAGAGAAGTGTAGAAGGAACGAACGGGTTCAAGTGAAGTGGATGGTGCCATTTGGGCTGAGTTCTCAATGAGAAGGCAAGAGAGAGTGAGATTTGAAAGACATGGAAGCCGGCAGGCTGAATCAGTCTTCTCGATTGAGACGTTGCTACAAAAGAAACTGCAACTTGTTCCCAGTGACTGTTTCTTCTTCTGTTCCCAATTTCCAGTTGGATTGATGGCTGTAAACTTCAGCTTAGAAATAAATATATGCTTCAATTATTTGAAATTTGCTGCATGAATTTGCCATCATTGAGATCATCAACACATAAATTTTTTTTCGCTAGTAAAGAAAGGTCAGGAAATGAGTGCTGAGGAGTGAATTCCATGCAAAGAACAATGCAGGGACTCATCTCAAGATGAATCTGACTCCGTATCACAGGCTTTATTTGTACTGGGAAAGAAAGGTCGAGGAATGAGTCATGAGGACTACAGCAGGCCACATGTATCCCATGACCGGTGCTCGGGGCAATGGTAGGTAGAATGGAAGCTGTGTTGTGGGGATGAAGAATCTAATCAAGATTGCTGCCTCAGTACAAAAGAACACCTTTCTGAGCCTAAAAGTCCACATCTATCATGTGAATTGGTCAAAGATTACGATAGTCACGGCACAAAATTAGGAGATGAGATCTGCTCCACCAACCTCACCAAATACAGCAAGCATTACAGTTCAAGGATAATTTTTATTTAATACAAGTTGTTTATATGGGGATCAAATCTAAAATTTGCATCTAATATTTGAGAAACAGCCATGTAATTTTTCCTCTTTGAATTGTTTGAAATCTTAATAGAAAAACAATAATATCCAGTTCATCTTCATGGCAATTGGAATCTAATGACTTTCAGTGATGGTGTATATTTTGAGGAGACATTGGAATGGCTAATATTACTGGACTCGATTTCAATATCCACACATCTTATGATCAGCTCTCAGAGGGAGTTCTTAAGAAGAAGCAGAATGACAGATTTGAAAGTTGGTGGAAAAGCTTTCTTTCATCTAAAGCACAGATAGAAGACAAAAACACACATCAATGGAATACTCTGCTCTCAGCACAGAGGAAATATTGCAATTATCAACAGCAAACAAGTTGACTGATTTATCAGCACTTTGCTTACAGTATAACTTTAATCTTCCCCTTCTAAATTTGACCATAAATCCAGCAGATATAATCATGGACTGAAAGTCATTCAAAAGAAGTGGGCAAATCAATAACCATGCATAGAATGAAGAGATGAATCCTGGATTTAAAGCAAAGCCTGGTCTTCCTAGATCATACATAATAATATTTACAGCAAAATTGGCAAGGATGGATGGTTCCATATTTACAGCAGTATTTACATTATTTACACCCATATGTACAATAAGCAACGGTGGAAATCCCCGTCTGGATGCACAAGGGGATAAAGAATAAAACAATATTCCTAACTTCACTCGTCCCCTTCAAAGAATCTGAACCTTCAGGATGTTGCAAAGCTCTGTTGCTAAGTTTTCTAGTTGCCTCCTATCGGGTCTTAAGAAACAATTTGCTTCCATATATATCACAAGTGAATGGTGTCCAGCAGGAATTATATCAGACAAGCTGCCCCATTGCTCCATGATTGTGCTTCTTTGATGTGGAATTTTCCTCTTTTTTTAACCTATAGATTAAAAACAACTTATGGTCTTCACAAGAATCATACTTTACAAGGCCAAGATCTCAATTAGATTCCACAAGGTCAGTTGTCTTGAAGAGAAGAAAGCCATTCCTCTATGTACTTCTTTCCATCTGTAACAATCAAATTGAGAACACCATTAGAATAAGCATTTAATAACATGTAGCATCTTCAACATAAAATGACTTGTATGCATAAGAAAGAATGAAAGGATTGAAATACATTAAAGTGGAAAATCATAATCCAATAATTTGATCACAACAATAACAAAAAAGGGCGAAATAAATAATCTCTCCAAAATCAAATTATTTCAAGTTAAAGAGTAAAACAGCTGTGATTCCCCTAGTGCCTGTAACAAGGCCACATGCATTTAGAACACCTAAATTTCCACTTAGAGACAAAAAATAAGTGTTCTGGAAAAAAACAATAACATTGTACTAAATAGAAAAATAAAAAATTATACATACTTCATAGATCAAAATGTTGAGCACTTCAGTACCATAGAAGTACCAAGATCAGACTAAGATGAAAAGAAACTTGTTAAAGTTTATCTGGAAATAGAAGGATGGCATTTGATTGCCCAGTAATACAGGTGAGGCCATAAAAGCTACAGATGCCATAGGAGGAAGACAAAGACCATAGTAAATTATGCTAAAAATAACCAAGAAAAAGGATGCAGTAACTTTATGATCACCAAAATATGTTGCCTTCCTGCAACATAATGGAGGGAAAGTATTTCTGTAAGTGCATCGAAATAGTAAGGACAAAATGCCAGTCATCATTCATTATTATAGGTGTGCTTAAACTATGCAGGGTGTTACAACTAAGAGAAGAGAAGGTAATAGAAAATGTTTATTGTCAATCTCATACAATATTTTCATTGAAGTGAATACAGATGGGACTTCAAGTGCACAACTTTTTAAAAGAGGCAAATGTATTATTGTAGTCATAGAATGTACTTGCCAAGGAAATACTTTCTTAAAATCAAGGGCATTTAATATAAATGTCCTTAGATGAAGTTAGATCTTCCAATAAGGTCAATAATTCCAATCGAAAGATGGAACTGCCAGAGGTTAGAATGTAACCACAAACACAACTGCAATGCTGAAAACTGAATATCATAATTTGAAAAATAAAATATTTCTCCAATATGTGCTAGAGAATGTACGCTCGCTCACACGAGACACTCATGTTTCACGAGTGGACTAGTGCATATTTGAGTGGATTAATACCATTTATTTAGACTTATACCCTTCACAAAGATTTCAGATCTTACCTGCACTAGTTCTACTTCTACCATCATAGAAAATCATATGCTTATCATGTCTATCACTTAATAAGGTAGAGACTATGATGAGACCATGTCTTTCCTGTCAGGGTTGTCACTTTGAGTTGCTGGCTTGTTTTCACTTAAATTTAGATTACCACCATGTATTTAATCTTATAATACCTTTCACAAAGACTTCAGATCTTCCCTACTTCTACCATCATAGATAATCATATGCTTATCACGTCTATCACTTAATAAGGTAGAGACTATGATGAGACCATGTCTTTCCTGTCAGGGTTGTCACTTTGAGTTGCTGGCTTGTTTTCACTTAAATTTAGATTACCACCATGTATTTAATCTTATAATACCTTTCACAAAGACTTCAGATCTTCCCTGCACTAATGCTACAACCATGGATAAGCATATACTTATCATGTCTATCTCTTATCATGATAACAAAAGGATAATGACCATGCTTAAGATTGCGAGCAATATCATATCAGCAAGACAAAAAAAGAAGGTTGAAAATCTTAAGAACATCTGTCATCTATGTACATATTTGGCTAAGTTATACATATTATATAATCATCAGTAGTCAGATAATATTACAAAATTCTTGACAGTTAAGCAGAACTTGAAAAACTTCAAATCAATATTCACAAAATGAACTATTGCCCAAAGAAATATTCCTGTGTAGTTGTAATTTTCGTCCATAAAATTATGACTCCTTACTTTCCCCTAATAATTACACAGTGATGAAAGGCAAATAATGGCAGATTATAGGTTTGAAACTAAAAGATGCACTTTCAAGAAAGGAAAGATTTTAACAGAACAACAGGTTAATTAGCTCTACGCAAGCAAAATATCTTTAAAAGAAGAATTAAATATTCTCTTTCCATAAAATTAAAGAATTATATGAATACATATGCTAGAAACGCTGAAACTAATGTCTCAGAATCATAATATTTCCAACAGAATGGATAATTAAGCAGATGCAAATACAGAAATGAAACACAACAAATCTAGTCATGAGTATGTAAGAAGATAAAGATAACAGCATGTCAACTATGATGGGCTAAGAATCAGTCATCCATTGATCATCTAGTATCCAATCCACCTCACAAGCACATTGTAAATTGTCAAAAACATTCCTCTGGAAGAATATACTCAATTCCTAAAAGCTATTTAGTCTATAAAACTGATAATAAGCTTACTGGACAATATGAAACAAAAATTCATTTTGGAAGAAAAATAAAGGTCAGCAAGTCTGTTACAGGTTACTAGTTTCACAGCTCACCATATTGTTTCTTACATAAAGATCAGCAATAAATAAAAAATCTCATCAGATTCAAGCTTTCAGCATGTTATTAGCATTATGAAAATCGTAAAGATCAGACCAATGATATCAAATAATGTCAACTTAATGAATGTAAGATAATGCATACACCATGAAGCACGCATAGTAAACAAGACATACACAGCAAGGAGAACTTAAACCAACAAGGCATTTGATCAAAACAACCAAGCAAATGGAACATAAGCAAGGTACCTTCTTCAGTCCCTTATGTAGTGAAATCATTCAAATGCACATTACTCAGCAAGTTACTACGGCATGTTCAAGAGAAGAATATTTGTGCGTATGCATATTTACTAACACACATCAGCACAAGCAACACTACACAAGGATAGAATTCGAAAGCAATATCATATTAAGCCTTTGTCAAGGCAACACGTAACAATAGCAATCAGATTTTTACATTTCCAGAGTTTTAGTATACGCAAGACATAAAATATATCAACAGCATCCTTCTGCAGCATCTTCTTGTCTTCTTATCTCAGTGGCTACAGTTTGGCATTCAGAAGTCCATACTTTAAATAATATACTATGACAAACAAAATTTGAATATCGAGGAAGTATGAAACTATCATTCAGTCTAACTATTTACAAAATCAAACTTAAATAGAACTATTATTACCTCTAGGAGGACTAATACAGCATGCAAGGGAAATAAAGGAAAGCTATGACAGCATGATTTAAGGAACATGTTGAACAATAGGCTACATCTGCCGAAGAAGTCAAAAGCATTTATCTCACCAGAAAGATCATCACCCGTGCGATCAACCGCTCCCAAGGCATGAGATTTGGAACTCTCCGCCTGTTCACTACGACCACGCGCATAACACGGGACCAAGACGGCGAAGCTGTTCTCCGACTCATTATTACTCCGAAAGTCGGGGGAAAGATGTTCCAGCCATCCGATGGACCAATCGGAATCGTCAGACTCCGACCCGGACATGCATCCACCGTCCGAGGGCACAACTTCGATATCATACTCCTTATCGAAACGCCGCTCTTCCCGGTTCTGCCACTTCTTCTTATTTTTTCTCGAATTTGTCCTTGTCCTCGGCTCATTTACGGGCGGAAATTTCAAGTAATCCATCTCCTTAAATTCCGAAGGCGATTCGGGTGAGGAACTCAGGGATGTATCGGAGGATTCGTGATTCTTCTTACCCCAAATCCAGAAAGAGAAACGCGGAAAAGACAGAGACATTTTTCTATCGGAAAAACCCTTCTCGGCCGAATCAAGCCACTAAATTTGCCCTCCGAAACGATTTCGACAAGCAAAGAATTACGAAGAAGACGCTTTGGAATCTGTCGAAAGAGTAATAAACAATCAAAACTCAGCTATCAAAAAACGAATTTTTCCCATGAACCGTTCAAAATCATATCTAGCGAAAAACGATTTGTAAAATCCCAGATTTCTCCCCAAAAACCATCAATCAAATCAGAATCTTCATGAACAACTCCGATCAAAACAAGCATAACAATGAATCTACAAAAGATCTTTCGGAATAGCGGAGGATCTCAAATCCCGTTGAAGAATTGTCAGCAAATTAATCTCTTTCGCGTAAAACTCCTAAAAATGGGGAAGAGATACGCCTCCAGAAGAAATTCAAATAACAAAGCAAGCTCTTGCCTGCTGATTAGAATCCCAATCCCACAAGGAACTCAGAGCCCACGCGATGAACGGATCCGGTGGTCCTCGGGCCACCGGCGGGCGCGAGGCGGAGACGAGGGAGATTGGTGGAGGTACGACGCAGCGATTGAAACGGGGCGAGTCCCCGTCGTCGTCCGCTCATTTTAATCCGTCCGACCGCTGCTTCAGATGTCGCGATCGACGGTTGAGATGCACGAACACTCAACCTAGACCGTCGATGAGCGGGCCCCTTCTCCCAGTTCGCACGGATCGTTTCCGATAGAGCCGCGCATATACGATCATATGCGACGTATTTTGAACCGTTCGAATTTTACAATCGACGGTGGATCTGTGGACTGTGGAAATGGTGGGACCCCGCAGGCGAATATTAAGTAAGGGAGGTAGTCAGGTCCAATCATTGCGTAGGTTTGCCGTGCGTTATATTGCCACGTCGGTTGCCTTGCCCAATTTAATCCGAAAATAATAATAAGGCTAAATAGCATATTTGCCTCTTCTATTAATATATATATATATATATAATACATATATTTTTTTAATCTTCTATATATGGCAGGCACATCTACTAAAATCTTTTAAATAAGCTTAGGTTAAATAATGCATACGAAATTTGTCCCATATAATCGTTTTTTTAAGTGTTTTCTCGACTATAAAAAAAATTCAAAAATATCAAAAAAAGAGAGAAAATATTAGTATCTTATATCTCATTTCAATATAAGAGTAGGAGATATACATATCCTATATCATATATTCTACTTTCAATGTAAGTGATAGAAAATGTTTATATTTTTATTTTTTTCTACCAAGGATTGTTGTATTGAAGGTGCATCCAACAAGATATTTAGTTTTGGTTTATTTGTTATATGTAAAAAAAATATTTCAACTTAATAAGTTTTAAATAAAGACATGACTAAACATACACAAAGGAAAAAAAAAAGTTAGTTTTGGTTTATTTGCTATATGCGAAAAATATTTGCATATAATCTAATGACTTAAGTTCAACTCAGTGAATTCTAAATAAAGACATGATGACTCAACATACAATTATTGATCAATAAGAGAATATTCTTCTTACATGCTGATCTCACATGTCTATTTGGTATCGATCAATATTTTTCTCACATCAATTATTTATTTATTTATTTATTTATTTGTCCTCGGTAGATGCATCATCAAACATGAAAAGATGCTTTGATCACATCAAATATTTTGAATATATATATGTTTCTTTTAATGGATGCATTAGACGAATATATTATGGCTTACAGAGGTGTCACTTTGGTCATACATGATGCCTTGAATGTTTTTTATATGGGGTGGATGCATCATGTGCAAAGAAGACGTCTTGCTCATGTGATAGATACTCTTCATATCTTTGTCCTAAGTAAATGTGTTATATGTAAACTGTTCTAGGTGAATATATTGCATGCAAAGATGATATTTTTCTTTTATTAGATATTATAAATATTTTCTATCTTGGACAAACACATCACAAGACACGTTCATTAAGTTAGCACTTTTGATATATTTCATACTTGGTGAATATATCACATGCAAAATGCAAAATGGATAATTTAGTCACATTATGTGCTTCAAATATTTTTTTATCCTAAGGAAATATTATATCAGGTAGTTTAAATATATATATTTTTGTCTTAAGTAAACTCATTGTATACAAATACAAAGGGGATGCCTTAATAGCATTAAAATTTTTAAATATTTCTTTTTATTTTAAGTGGACACATCACAAACAAAAGTGATATTTTTTGTTGTGTTAAATATTTTATATATTTTGTTTATCATGAACAGATATGCATCGAGATAGTGACTAAGTCATGCTTCATATGTAAATATATCTTTTTGTATATATACTCTGAAAATTTTATAATAAGATAATTATTACCATAACGGTAAGGGGATTTATTTTTCTTTTATAGGATGACAAACTATCAAATCCAATATGAGGCGAACAAAATCCCTCTTTTGTTCTACTAGAGGGGGTCACTTGGTGAGGTCGAGATGTGACTATCATGCATAGTCAAACAATCTAATTTAACAACTCAAGTTCAATGAGAAAATCTACTTTCTATAATATCAATTTTGTAACCGTCTATCTCTTTGCTAGGTATTGATTAGATTTCGATTGATAAAAAATAATAATATCATTAAAATATTTTAAATTTTTTAAATTTTTAAAAACATATTGTAGTACTTATCATTTGATTTTTTGACTTCTTATTATCTAAACTTATTTTTTTAAGATTGAATATGAAAATCATTAATGTCAAATGATATATAATTGGACTGAAGAAACATTGATGCTATTTAAAGATTCTGCATTGATATTTCCTAAGTACAATCGTATATTCGTAAAGTTTTGAGTTTTGTAGGAATGTGTATTAAATTTAAACCACTTTATATATATATATATATATATATATATATATATATATATAAAATTTTAAATTCAATCTGTTGAATTATTATTAGATTTTTTGTGGAAGAACATCAACAGGAGAGATATACTTGCTTTATTAAAATTTGCGATGGCTATGTAAAAATCCCCCAAAAAAACTTAAGATCTATACTTCACCAACCTGTTTGTATCCACATGAGCAAGAGACAAGATTACTTAATCTCTCCTTTAGGTTTTGGGTTTGCATTCACAATCCATTTTCTTTTTCTAGAATAGTGGTTGATGAATATTCTTATCTTTATCAGCTCATGATAATGACCAAATTAAAAGGTAAGGTCTAATCAGGATAAGGAATAGACTACACTTTTAGATATAATAATTTATCATCACTAAAATGAATTTTGTTTTTTTATTTATTTTTAAACTAAGATAGGTATAGCTTATTACAGATTTCTAAAGCTCTTCTACAGTCTTTTCAACAACTTGATCTCTTTCTTTTAGTGGCTAAGATCTTTTCATCTATAGCAGTGGTGACAATAGTGACATTTATCATCCTTGTGAATGAATGAGGAGGTCCCATCCAATTTGTATCCTTTGTTTAATTTTCTTTTGTTACTACACTGTTCATCAAGTGATTGATGTTGAATCATCTGCATCATTTCAGGACATAGTCAGCAAAAGTATACCTTGTTTGTAAGTCCATGCAAACTTAATCCCAGATCTGGATCACAAAAATATAGAACTTGAATTGTGTGTCTCATTTCTTGCACATTGTCTGCTAAGAACAAGGACGGAAGATTATGTACATAATGATTGTTTTAAGTTTAGCAAGACACTATTCATAATAATTAATTTTTCCAGTCTTTATCCTCAGTCCATAGATTTCACAAGATGTGTTACATGAGATAAATTTTAAGATTAATCTAATTTTAGAGAGGGGAATTTATATTAAGCTGGCAAGCTATAGATAAAAAAGGAGTCTAAATTATGTTTCTGCTGCTCAATGAAAATATGAGTTGCTCTGATATGATTATTCTATACCAGCCTTTTCTTCCTCTGAGTGCATTGAATGAATCAGTTTGCTTATGATGTGCAGTTTACCATTCAGAAGACTTCAAACATGTAAAGCGGATGAACACAAGACTTCTCTTTTGATTAGGTGCCTGCAACAGAGTGTGAGCCACCAAGCTACCACAAAGCTCCTTTCTGTGGATGCCTGCAGATTGCTACAAAGTTCTTCTAATCAGGTCTTCACTGCTTTACCAACTTAAAGCAAGCTGTATCTTCATCCACTAAGTGCAAGAGGTGTCATTGACCCACAAAGCACCTTCCATACCAGTTGCATGGGGAATTCAATCTCTCCTCCTATATGTCACCATCATTTAATGGAGACCACAAAGGAGAGCAAACACTTGACCCATCCACGGTATTATTTTTATGTTTGTGTCATTCTCCAAGTAAAGAACAGAAATTTTAGCCTACCTGACCCCTTTCACTTGGAATGCTGATTCATGTTTACCATTCAGATGTATGCATAGCAACTGAAGATAATCATTCAAGCAGCACTGATCCCATCTGATGTCAACCCTATGAAATATGTATTTGCAATATGTTAATGGCCATTGACCTCTCTTAGCCAGAAAGAAATATGAGGATTGAAATGCTTATGTGGCAAATAGAAGGCATAAAGTTCAGTTGAGATTCCATTGAGCACTACTAGTTGTTTAATGAGAGAGGTCATCTTTATAATTTAATCTTGATTATGCATTGTTCCTTTGTCATCTAGTTGCAATCCTACATATAAATTATTGGTATTTGGTTTATGCAATAATTGTCTGTCAAGATCTAGACTGTTCTCTATGAAATATCAGAATTTATGATTTTTTTGGGGGGAAGGTGCTTGTCCTTATGAGAGATAGAAGATCAGTCACTGTAACTCCTGGACATAACAAGAAGTTATGGGACTTACTCTAACCAGTTTGGGAAACTGGCACTGTAGTTTCTTTTTTTTTGGGTCAATTAAAAGGTAGAACAACATTATATTGATTTGAGCAATTCAGAGATAGCTCAACTTTCTAAATCATGTACAGTAGCATAAAATGATCAAACAAGTAGGCAACTACTAGTTCTTAAATAAATCTGGATTAACCAAAGTTTAATATTCTGTGACCAGATCACAAATATGTTCAACTTATTTTTGATCAATCGACAAAGAGCATTTACTATGCATCCACAATCATAATGGTCTTAGTGGTGGATCACATGAACACAGTGCACAAGTTTTTAGTTTTAAGAGGAAGAAAAGCTAATTCTTGATCAATAGGTATGTTGTTTAGATGAACTGGCCAGGACTTGTATCCTGTGCCATCCAGCTATTTAAAGATGCAGTCCAGTGTTAATCACCTGCCATCTCTACAGTTTTGTTGGTGTCAATTTCGCGATAAGGAGATAAGCTGCAGAGGAAAGGATCCAAATTGAAAGTTAATCAGTTCATTTGCTCTTGTATTACTGAACAGAGCACTTTCTGAATTAATCTTACGTTTGTGTTTATGTTATTTTTCGCACCCTTCATGTAGTTTTGTTTTTTCAGAATTGACGGTGCAACTTAAATATTCATGGATGATAAGAATTACATGAAAAACACAATTTTCTTATGTTAATTTATATCAAACTTGATGTCATCAAAGTCTTCAGAATGTAGGTTTCCACCACACCATAGTTTTTCATTGTTAATTCAGTACCATATTATCTTATCACCCCTCAGGTGATTTATGGGCTGGTTTTATTTTCACTTGAATATTAATGAGTATCTGTAGTTTGACAGGGTTCATACAATCAAGTAAATCCTTGTAATATGAGTATACATGTCCACAATTTGTTTTATCCTTGAGAATTTATTTAGATTCTTAAGATTCACACTGTGCAAACAAGTAAATCCTTGTGAATTTAACTTATATGTCCACTTACATATCTAAGAATATACTTATATCCTGAAGTTTCACACTCTGCAAACAAGTAAATCCTTGTGAAAATTTTCTATTGTTGCTTGATCAACCTTCATGTTTGCAGTGGATCGATCACCAATCTTATCTTCCATGTTGTTTTGAGCCAATATACCATTTCTGCTTGTTTGGAACAATAAGCTTACTTCTACTTGGACTCTCAATTCACTTGTCCAAATCAATGTTCTTCACAAGCTTATTATTCTGTTGTCCAAACTACTGCTTATCCATCTCTGTATCATCTACTTTTCTTCTTAGGTAGTAGTAGTTGCATTAAGATGCAAGCTTACACCATTATCTACTGTACCTTTGTGCCTGGATTTCTTTGCTTTCTTCTGTCTTTTCTCTTCTTTCAAGTGCCATTCAAGGCTTTCTCATCGTGTCTGTTGCTTTTTCTTGGTAAGATTACACTGCACATTACCAGTCAGATTTCCTCGTCCTTTATATTAGTTGAAATAGATTTGACTTCTTAGAAACTGATCATTATTAGTAATTCAAGTACCGATAACCAGATCAACCAAAATGCAGCCAAACGAGAAGGAAGAAATAAATAATTCTTCTTCCTTCAACCATGATCTCAAACACCGATATCAGACTATATCAAGGACTGATACCAGGCTATGTCATTAGTAATTCTTTTATTATTTCATTATGTGATACGAGGCATTACGGATCGGTATTATAGTCCAAAAAATTCTCAAAACTGATATTGAATCGAGATTTAAGTTATTTTCTCTACTGACATATCTACTTTTCTTTTCTCCAGTCAATCAACAAGCAACAAAGTTCATAGGGATCACTTCCCCATTCCTCCGGTTCAAATTACCAACATCGTTATCCTCATGACAAGTAAAAATCATTGTTGAAGCGACAGTCCGAGATATCTTGAAATGCATACACTCTCTGCTTCTTGACCTTTGAATTCATTCTAAAACATATATACAAACTCTTTCGACAATATAAGTGATTTCATGATAATGTATCAGACCTACTTACCAAAAAGCAAGAGGAGAAGAAAAAGAAAAATGCATAGATATGAAGTAAGTTGCAAAGGCATGTAAAAAACAACAGTGGAGATAAGAATAGTGAGGGGGTTTCTACAGATCATCACTTATAGTCAATATTTTGCACATCAAAGCAACATAAACAGATACAAACTCTTAGAAATTTTGTGTTTCAAAGCCAATTGAATGAAACATATGTTGTATTCGTTACAAGCTCTTTTGCTTTTGCTCCAAAGCTAAAAATGTAGCACCTTGTGCATGTTTACAGAATAAGCTGCCTTTTCTCTCTCTAATTGTTATGCCAAGCGTGAGCTGAGTGAATGCTGACACTAAGAAAAAGATGGATACCTATTATTTATGTAGCAATCAATCCCTTCTTCAACACAGCCAACAACATTTCATTCCACATGTCAACAGGGCCTGGTAAGCACCAATGCACGCAGTCATTGAAGCCATTCATCCCCATGAAGTCCCTGTGTGACCCAGGGTGACCATCGGGTCTCATCATCATAGCCTTGGTCACATCCAGAAGACCAAACCCTTTCCCACCCTTCGCACTCCTCATGCTCTCAAGCTCCTCCACCTGAGTACTTCTTATATCATACTCCGTGGCAGCGAGGCTTATAGCACTCTCCTCAAATGGCCTCGTCCGGCTGCAATCCCCTCCATCATTCCAAGTACCATTCTCAAAATGTGCCGGTGCGAATGTCCTTACCACAGTCACCAACCCGTTGCACTCCTCACACTTGTTAATGAACTGGAAAGCTGTTCTGAAGGCCTTTCGGATGGCAAAGTTGATGCCAAAGTCTGTCAGATTGCCCTCTGAACAGTACACACAGCCTACCAGTTTGTCATACTCATGGAGGTAAAGTTTTCGGAAGAACCAGTGGCCATCGGAGATGATAAGATAGTCAAGCAGTGGAAGCTTTCCGGACCAGCTCATATCAATCCTATCCAAGTGCAGATCATAAAATCCAGTGCCTGTTCCATTGATCACTTGTTCTGCTGCTTCTACTAAAAATTTGGTCCACAACTGCATGAGGGTGAAGTCATAGGACTGGAAATACCAAGTTTTGACTGTGTCTTCATCCTCATTTTTTGCACCAAGTGGAATCTCAACCTGTTGATTAACCATGACAGATAATTGTCAAGCACATATTGTCAAGAGGATAGATGCTATTGCCTAACCATTAGTTTTTAGGGTATCTTCTGCTTGAATTCAGCAATGGGATCATTGAGAGATAAATGTTCATGTAAATTTTGTATTATATTACAGAATAAAAAGTGTACAAGGATATTTAAGAATCGACAAAAGATTAATGAAACTTTTATATAGCTAATAATCTCTTCTTTTAATGTGATCTGCCAAAAGAAAATAATAGGCATAAGATTGAAGAAGTTTAATAAATATTTCTTTTTCTTTAACGGAATCGAATTTTTTTCTTTACAAATCTCAATAACGACAAAAAATCCATGTAACCGATCCTAAATTGTTATTGTTGTAATTGGAAAAAATAATTTTTTCCACTGAGAAGTGTTTTACATGCAAAATAATAGATTAAGTTGTTGAAACCTTAGGAAAGGGAATGATAGAACTTGAGTGAGAGCCAATAAATTGGCTGATAATTAGTGATTTGTGGCAATTGAATTAGCAACTTTTTCTTAGAGTGATGTAAGTTTCAACATTAAGAAGCCTATCTCTCAACCATTGTGAGATGGACTGCATGCATCTTTTCTTTCATTATTGAGTTCTTTCTTTCAGGATTATATATGTAGCTGAATAAAAAGCATTAGGGTCTTTATCAAGTGTGTAGCAGGAAAATTGCCCTTAGGGCTTCCTGTCTCTTTTCTTCTAGCATCAAAAATATTAATTAATTTATCTCATCTATTCGGTATATCTTCGTATTATTTTAGATGACTTTCTCGTTCTATCTCATGTTAGAATTAATTGTGTATGAAAAAAAAGAAAAAAATAAATCTAAAATTATAAGTTCATGGTCTATTCAATATTTAATAGTAAAATACTATGAGCAGTGTGAAATCAACATGCATGCAGAATTAGAGAGCTTCTTCCATGATTGGTTTCATGCCTGAGACAAGAAGCAGACGAGCGAACTCATCTGGTTCCGGCTGACCGAGTCACCCAGGAACGCCATCGTCTTCCCCCTCATCATCTCCAAGAACACCTTCCCCTGAAACCTCGGCAGTTGGCACCGCTTCGGCTTCCACCTCCAGTTCACGTAATCTTGATCCTTCCCGTACTTCCCACAGTTGTGCTCCAGCATCAACGGGCACGACCCATTGGTGTAACCCGATCCATCGAAGTCCCGCACCCATTCGCCATCGGCCAAATCGCAGTCCGCTGCATCGCCATCTGCAAAGCAGAAGTAGAAGAAGAAGAAGAACCCGCACTCGGTCAACGTACTACGATTGTAATCCATGTACGTGGCTAGAGAGGAGTTCTTACTGATGGTGGTCTCATTCACAGGGCGCAAACCAAGGTGGTCTCCTCGGGAGATGGCCATGAAGGGTCTGGGATAGCACATCAAGGAGAGACAGAAGAAGGCAAACGAAAGCGCGACAAGCAACAGCAGCAACTGCCGAGTGCTCGTTAAGGCCATGTTCGCAGATTGCAGAAGAACTGGTGGGGAAAGAAAGAGAGAAAGAGAGAGAGAGAGAGAGAGAGAAGAAGGAGGGAGAGGTTGCATGATTTAATGCATGTCTTGGCATGGTGTTGATGTTGTGTTATCCAATTAAGGTGAGTAAATTAATGTTGATTGGAGAGGAGATTTTGTTGATGGTGGCTTGCCTTTGGATGCCTCCCTTCCTATTTCTTCCAATGCATGAAAACATAGGAAGATGTATCTACTCATAATCATATTCACAATAGCAACATACTTATGGAGAAACCTCCATGAATAATACTGCATGTTCTTGTTCTTAGGGTTTTAGATCTGACTGAAAATACAGGAATCACTTCGATTTACTAATCGACCGTTTGAACCTTAAAAAGATTTCAAGTACGTGCATCTCTTTTTCACTACCAAATATCTTTGATTTTTTTTTCTTTTTAAAGAGTATTCTAAGTATTTTTTTTATTTTGTTTTTTATTGTAAGGATGGAAGAGAATAAAAACTCACATGTAATCATTACTTTCTTTTCCTTTCAGCAAGTCTGTCTACTCCATTCCTACCATTCTATTTTACTAATTAAAAAATTATTTGATAATATTGTTTTTGCATCATTAAAATGATGTGATAATATTGATTGTTTAATTTATCGCTTGAAACATCGGTTCATCTGAAACCCATGATTTTATAGATATATTTTTAAGAAAATACAATGATGTCAATTTATGTTTCCATATCACTATGTTAAAGACCAGTCGATAGAAGTTAATTATAATGACATATATGCAAGTTTTTATGAAAGTAAATCTAAAAGAATTTAGTAACATCGAAGAGGCCTTAATATTCGAGTCACACAACCAGTGATTTCTTGGTTCCTTTTTCTACTTGTGATGTAATAGGAGAAGTAAGTCATTGTATGATTCGACATTCTACGTTTAGGATTTGGTTCCAAGGTGCATTTCCTATGACAGACACTATATGCTTCATAGTGCATGCATTCCCCATAGTCTTTGTAATTTTTGAGCATCTTTGATCGGTATTCATACTTGTATTTCTATCCTATACTACTGTACTATATACTAATACGGCCTAGAAATTTAAGATAGTACATATAGAATCATATCTAAAAAAATATGATAATGCCAGATAATATGTTGACTTTGTACTTTGATGATAAGTAATTCGATTGATGAATTAATTTTTTAATTGAATATATATATATATATATATATATATATATATATATATATATATATATATATATATATATATATATATATATATATATATATATATATATATATATATATATATATATATATATATATATATATATATATATATATATATATATATGAATCGATTTGATTTCAAGAAGTATTTTCCCGACTCAAATAAAATTGTAAAGCAAGTTCTATTACCACAACATTTGGGTGGGTCGAGGCAAGTGAAGCCAAACTTGCGTGAGCATTATAAGTTTGTGTGTGTGAGTTCTCATATATTTGATGCCTTTTATTATGAGTATTAGGAAAATAATTGATAGCCAATAGGGATTTGAAAATGATTATGATAGTTAGAAGATACAAAATGATTATTGTTAGTCATAAAAAAGAGGTTAGAGAAAAATTAAAAAAACTTAATAGAAATCAAGATAGGCAATACCGAATAATATCGTTTAGTATAGGTAGTACATACCAGTCCAATGGTATACCGATACGCGGACCGTTCAGGGCAAAACGAATAATAATAATAATAATATATTTTTATTTTTATTTTTTTATTTATTTAATATATATATATATATATATATATATATATATATACCGAACGGTATATCGCTCGGTATATTGTTTTGTACCGTACCGAGCGAACGTCGAAACGTTAGTATAGTACAATATTTCGAACCTTAATAGAAATTATAAATAAAAAATTAGATATTCTTAATTTAACTAAATAGATGAATTTTTTTACATATCTCGATGATAATAAAGGATTCATATAATTAATCCCAAATAATTGAAACTTATAAGTTTATTATTGTTGTTGTTGTTGCTGTATGGTTCATCATAGTGACATTAGGTCTAATTAGTATTTAATATTTAATAGGTTTTCTGAGATCATATTATTATTTATCTTAAATATTCAAATAATAGTTATATAATATTATTACATTCAATAATTTGATTTTTATTTTACTTTTTTTATATTTTATTATTTTATAAACTTTAAATTTATAATTTATAATTATGTTTTTTTTTAAGAAAAGAATCAAGAAAACTTCACCAAAAAAACCTCCACTATTATATTTTTACAGGATGATGTCTCCCATATTCATTTTTATTTGGGATGCCTTTTTTTATTATTTAAATGACTTGATCACGTGTGCTGTTCAAAAAAATTGATAATTAATTATTTTATTTTTAAAAGAAAATTAATAAATAATATTAATTAAAATTATTAAGATGCAATTTTAAGATGATTAATATTATTTTTTAAAAAAATATAATAATTAATTATCAAATTTAGATATTAATTTTTTCGATAAAACATCCAAAAATCAGAATAGGTGCGCTCTACGCCAGAAACGAAAAGGTCAGTGCATGAACCTCTCACTCGGAGACACGTCTCTATCTCTTCCTTCAAGTGCACCAAACCCAAAGGGTGTTTTCGTTATCTCTTTGTCAGCAACTGGAGGACATGAAGGCGACTGCAGCTGCTAGTGACGAGGGGTCGTTGATCCATCCCATCACCGACATCACCTCCCCCTCGTCCTCCTCATCGATACTGAACCTTAGCGTGAGCGACGGCCGCGTGCGCGCGATTGGAGGAGAACGCCTTTTGACTTCAGTGTCTCCGCGTGCTTCGGAAGATCATTTGCTGTCTCCCTCTCCCCTCGCTTGTTTATTTAATGGCAATTCCAATATTTGTTCTCAAGTAAGCGCACACAGCTTCAGCCTGTTGTAAGTTTCCCACCACTCTCATAGCACCTGAAACAAAATGCAAGGTTTGATGTCACTGGAAAGGAATCTCCCAACAGTTCATGTCTCCAAAGAGATAAAAACTAAAAATTAATCTCGCTTGAAAGCTTACAATGAAAATGGAGCAAAAGTCAAAAAGTGTTATTTTCTGCATGTATCTTAGTTTACATTGATAGCACCTGAGATAAAAAACCAACATTTGCTCTCTCCAACTCGAAAGTTCTAAATACAAAAATACAACATAAGTAGTAATCGGAACGAGTCGATTGCGTGATTGTTTTCTATGCAGCAATGTAGTGTCACATAATGGGTACAACAAACTTGTTGAGGGAGGCAGTACTGTACGAATAAACAGCATTAAGGCAGCTCACATTGATCATCCAAAACTTGGAATACACCGTAATCTATTGAGAGACGTTTATCTGGTAGCATGAACCAAATACGTGTCACAAGAACAATTTAGGCCATGTTCAAATGCTTAGATTAGATTCCCATGCACAAACCTATGCGTTAGAAGGCTGGAAATGAGAAATGGAGCTCATTTAGTATAAAAACAACAAACATGCTGTGCTTCACTAACTCGAGCCACTGCAGCCGTTTAGTTACAAGCTGATAAACTAAGAGGTTAATTGACAAAAACTTGACATTGCAAATATCTGATTGCTCTGCTCATGGGAATAAATACAAGGCATGCAAATGCCTGGGCAAACACGTTATCAACACATGTAGCAGTATCTGTCAACTCTTTGGGGCAGAAAACCTTAGAGAAAGGAATAAGCACCTGATTGCAGTGGCATTGGGGAAAGAGATGATGAATTGGCATTGCAATTATCTGAGTGAGCAACAAGCTACTGTCACCGCCACCACAAGCCCCTTAGATGTCCTTGGAAAACATGCTTGAACAAGCTAAAGAAATGCTGGGCAAAGCAACTGCTGAATCAGCAGAATTTGATGTATCAAGGAGGCATCATGTCTCAACATTTACATGAAACACAGCAAGTTTCAGAATTTCCTGAGGTCCATGTTTCCCCCCAGAAGCATCAGGATGCATGCGGGCGGGTTCACACATACAACTTAGTGCAAGCTGATCCTGTGGTTACCTTGTGTACTCTGCCTGTAAAATAAATCTCAATATTAAACCCGGACAGAGAAAACAATTTGAGGTCACAGTCACATATCTATCGCTCACCACATTCAGACGCTGCTATTAACCATTTGCTACTTCTGATCTCTCATCACTGCCATGAGAGTTGTTTGTAAGTAGATCTGTTTGCATCCCAACCTCCTTCAGGCTCCTTCCTCTTCAAACCCCCACCTGGCACTCCATACATTCTCACCTGCTCCTCCGTGAATGCTTGCGAGGTTGCAACTAAGAGTTGCCTAGATGCCAAGGACAATCGCTCATCTTTTCCTTCCAAATCTGTGTTTCCAGGTCCTGCATTGAGATCAAGACCTGGTGCAATCCATTTCCGAGTGCTATCAGAATTACCCTCTGGAAGGCTTATCAAGTAAGGCCTTGGATAACTAGATAAAATGGCTCCAGCTTGTCCAAAAAATGGTGAAGGAATGGTAGGGAAACCTGAACCAGCTCCAGATGAAGAATCAACAAAGGTTGTCGACCCACCTGAAAAAGAAGTTGATGCAAGTGGAAAATTGGACCCAAAAGCAAATCCAGCATATGGAAATGCTGTAGCAGGAGAAAATGCCATGGCTGTGGAGGATGGAAACATGGGACCCCTATAACCATCGCCACCAAAGGGGCCACTAGCAGTAACTGGCCCCAAAATTCTTTGGGCTCCTGGAGCTGCAACAATTGGGCAAGGCTGCTCTCCTCTATCAGTCAAGGAAGATGGTATGGACTGAGTAGGATATGAACTACCAGGGGGAAACCATGGTGATAAACTTCCCAAGTCAACAGTGTTCATTCTGATGCCTGCAACTGGAGGTACAAAAGGGATGCTTCTAGTGCATTTTGTATTTTGGTTCCCAGTTGTAGGAGCAGCACAAGCATCATCAAGACCTGGTCCACTATTTAAATCTAGTTCCCTTGACATATTGGCCACCCGATTAGGGACTTCTCCTGATGCTGGTCCTACAGCCAAGAATGGCACCTCTAATCCATAGGTGGTGCTCGCTAATAACTGCCCACTTTCGGTGCCTTCATCAACTCTATTTAAGTCAAGATCAAGTCCCCCAGAAATCTGTGGGGTTGCTTCACGATTTATTACCGTCCCCAACTCAGAGCTGGAAGACTTAGCACAGTTCTGGACAGCCATGTCCTCAAGAACTCTCTCATCAGGTTCATTCAGATCAATATTGAGTTGAGGGCGGCACTGCTTCCCTGCAGAAACAGATGGTGGCATCTCTGGAGCTTTTCGTGGTTCTGCTGGCCGAAAAGCACTAGTGGCAGCTGAGCCTTTCCATCCATCACCCTTGCTCTTTAATAAGTTTTGAGGTGGAACAAAAGGCCCTTTTGCTGGTGCAGCTACTGTGATTGGAGCAGGTGAGCTGTTAGACATCGCATTTGCAAAAGAAGACAGGCCGGGAAAAAAAATTGCAGACGAACACACTGTTGCAACTGAGACAGCAGTCTCATCTAGGTTTCCATCATCTCCAAGGATGCCCTCGTTCAAATCAAAGTCAAGCTTATTGGCAATATCTGGCTCAGTTTTAACAGCCAATGAAGAAGCCTCTGCAGATAATGCAAGATCTGCCCTCACATCTGAATCAACCCCAGATAACCTCGAACCTGCAGGTTTTGCTTGATTCTCAGTTTCCTTGGCTTGACAACTGGACAATTGGTCTTCACTGGCTGATCTCTCTTGATGACGTCCATGTGCCTCCATCATTTTCAAGTCTTCAACAAGCCCAGCAGCATAAGAGGAGGTGGTTGCTGGTCTAACTGATTCATCAGCATTCTTAGAAAATGGAACATCAGAAGCACCCGATGTAATAATAGCATCACCACTCCTCTCCACAGAATCTATCATCACAGGTCGTTGGTGGTCAGATGAGGTTGCAACCTCAAGTGCTTCTTCTGCTGAAGGACATGATTGAGATTCCTCAACAACCAGGTTTTCTGATTTATTACCTGAAGCAGAAATCTCAGGATCCTTGCAAGAAATTTCACAATTGCATATATTGCCACCTCCAATATTTTGAAGGGCACATTCAATAGGAGGTTTGTTTTCATCTGCTGATGAGCTTCTTTCTTTAAGCTTGTATTCTGTATAGTGGTCCAAGACCTGTCCATCTGTCATCGGATTTTCCTCAAATGGAGAAGTACCATCATCACCCTGCTTCTCCACTTCAGACGGTTTCAACACAAAAGGATGTCCATCTTTTTCTTCCTCAGGTTTCCACTCCCTATGAGAGCTCATAGCTACAGTGGGAGATTGTTCAGCATGCTCGCTTGTTAATTTATTATACTGCAAAATGACATCAGTACAATTATTTCCTGAAATCTCAGTCCCATCCTCATTTGAGACATCACTAACCAAGAAGGAACCAACACTCTTCACCTGCATTTTGGAGTCTGCAAAAGCAGCTTCATCAGATTCAACATGACTCTGGGCCACAACATCATCATTTGACAACCTCGACTTGGTCTCTGTTGCAGGTGAATTTCCAGGTGAGCCGGTGGGAGAAATTAACTCAGAATTGGAGATCTCTCCAGTTGCCACACTTGCAAGTAAATTCATCCCAACATCATCTTCAACAACCAAAGGAACACTAGCTTCAGAATATTTGATGCAACTTTCAATTAAGGCATTTATAGAACTAAAAGAACTTCTTGTGCTTGGTTCAGTCAAGAAAACTTCCTTTTCCGTTCCAGATGACGAACCAGCAGCTCCTGGAGCCTCTGTAGCACTTCGCATATCCTGAGCACTCATGTGTTCTTCATCGTGGATAGCTGCTAGTGATCTGACATCTGCAGCCCCTACTGGTGGTTCTTTGATATCATTGCTTTGCCATGACTCTGTATTATCATTTTCCACAATATTAGACCGAAACACATCACCTCTTAGTTTCACTCTGAACTCACTGTGCTCATGCTTGTCCTGGACCCCAGGAGATGATGCTCTGTTGGCCAAAATAGATGGATCTTCAAAGGAACCTCCACTTACACTTTGAGCAGGGCTTTGAACATGGTTAGGAAGTTTGACAATAAGCCTGTGATTATTTCCACGATCAGCAACAGACATATCAATTGGCTTTTCACATGCCAAATCTGATTGTGATGATTTTTCCAATGTTGACATCCTATTGAGAGTACCAGACTTACCTAGATGAGTTTCCTTATGAACTGCAGACATACTTGCTCCAGAAAACCCATTGCTTGATCTTCGATGACAAGTTGAACTACCAGCAGCCTTAGATGCGTTCATTGATCCAGCACTTGAATTCCTTTTGTCTTCCTTCCACAAAGAACCAATTGTTTTTGCATGATCACTAGAACAAGACTGACTGTTGTTCTGAGATTCACTTGAGCTACTGCTCTTCTCGTCTTTGGCTGTGGTTGCCGGCATCTCTGCCCCACCAGTGTTAGTAGCTGCTTTGCAAAGTGGGTCCTTTGAGACATCCACAATGGATGCAGCTAAAGTTGATTCTTTTTTCAAAGACCCTTGTGTTACCAAAGCTGACTTCATAGCAGCATCAGAATGTTCAGATTTACTAGGCTGATTTTTACATGATGCAGTCTGAGGTATAGGGCATCTTGCAGCTATTTCATTTGTTCCTGCATGAGAAGCATCACAAGATTCCGGCTTGACTTGCCAAACAGGCTGGCTTGATGTGACAGATTTTGCATCGTTGATCTTCGTAATTTCTGCATCAACTCGTTTCTTCCAGGTGTCAATAAGACTCCTAGCTTTTTTCTGGATCTCAGGGTTTTTATGATTTCGTAACTGGTTCACTGATTTACCAATATTACAACTCTGCAAAGCATTAAGGTTCACAGGCAATTTGTCAAGTGCTCGAAGGAGAGTTAAAATAAGTTCCTCAATAGCTTTATCACTCTCTTTGGGACTACTACCATCGCTGGTCTTACATTTGTACACCTCCTGGAGCCAGTCATCCAAGATTGGCACACCGTTAAGCTGCACAAACCTCCCAAGGCAATCATATCGTTCAGTGGCTGCAATCACATCTGCAACCAAAATCCGGCCAGAAGCATCTATTTTTCTCTCTGATCTATGAAGCTGCATTAGATTCAACAACTTCTCAACCCCTTTAGTGCTTACAAGCCGGCCTTTTTCTGTTATTTTGACTATTTCTGTCTTTACCATATTCTCAGATTTAAAGCTAACAGAACCACCATCATCTGGTTTAGCAGAATGCTCCCTCTTGATAAACTCAGAAACCTGATCACTCTTATCCCTCTTCTTCCCCTTAGTCTGAGACAGGACAGAGGAGTTAGTATTATGTACACTCTCTGAACCAGATTTTGGTTGTTGTGTGCTTGTTGGACCATTGAGTGTAGGTGAATTCCCACCTGACTGAGGTGCTGTGTTCATCTCCAGTCGAGTTTTGTTCAAAAGCTGATCTACTTCCTCCTGTTGGTCCTAAGGAGAAGAACAAACCATAAGAGATAACAGTGATCAGTTTATCAAAACAAACGACCACAAAGAAAGGAGTGAGCAATACATAAAGTGAAAACTCTCGAGGGGCACAAAACTCACATTGACATAATCTTTATCAGTTAACCACCATAAACATTTGTTAGTAATGTCGTATACTCGTCTGCATACAAATGAAGATATTCCTACTGGAAGCTCAACACCCTTCCTTAAAAATGAGACTTTACATGGATGAAGCAATGAAGCTGCAGAAATCACATCCTTGTGGAAAGAGTAAAATACTTCATTGGGAGCTGCTTCAAGTAACACACCTTTTGCAAGCTTAACATCAGCAGGTCGGTAAAGCCAATTAACACATAACCAAATGTGGCCCTCTTTGCCTGATGTAAACCAATGAATTATTCCAATGAAAGGTGGAGCACTGCCAGCCTGGAAAAGAGCGCAATCACCAACTTGAATTTTTCGCCCATCCTGAAGGGAAAAAGAAAGCAAATGATCAAGACATGTTCCATACTGTTCAATAGAGTAGGTTAATAGTATTACAAGACTATATAAAAACTATCACACACAAAAAATAGATTTTGTGACATTCTGAAATGGTCATGACTAAGACAATATAATTAATGCTTTTCATTTGTTGCCGTGAGCAGCTTATAATATAGCAAAATACAGTAGCTACGTGTGAATACCAGATGCAATAACAAGATATGATCTTGTGCTTAATATAGAGCATTTTTATCAAAAGAACATAACAACAAATTAGGTATATTATATAAAAAGACACGTTAATAAACATTAAAAAAACAGATCTCAACACAAAGAACACAAACAAATATTACATCTAGAATTTGGAAATGTAAGAATGCCGCTTAAGGTCTAAAATCCACTGGGTTCAGTACAAGATATAAAAACAGACTCATCCAAGTCACAAATTGGATCTCCAATTGACAAAACGGAATTTAATATAGAAACTAGAAATTGACTCAGAGGCATTGTCCCATCAATGGAGTCAACCGAAGAGCATAGGAGGCCATTGCAAGCAACTAATGCATGTTTAAATCATGCGGGAATACGTCCAAATACCTGATCCTAGAAAAACTGTGTTATGAAATTAAAAAAAAAATTAACTAGAAGGTTCAATCGTCTCTAAACCTAGATGAGACTTGAAGGGTTTACAGAATGTTTAGGACAATAAGTAACAGAATAATAATCACAAAGACCAACAGCCAACTCTATCATCAGAAAGGAATCATCAAAACTCGACAAATCATATTTCAAGTCCATTTCCAACACCAAAAAGTCAGTTACCTTTCATCTGTGCAAAAACTCTTAACACTTTTTCCCTTAATAAAAGGTTATCTTACTTTTTCACCGCAAAGTTGAAACTTCACATCATCTAAAACAAGCCACTTGCACTTGGCACACTTATTAGGCTACACCAACTGTGCCTACTGAGTTCGTCCTTAACCAGAAATAATGTACTTGTGGTCGACAGCAAGAAAATACATATAAACACTAGAATTATTAAATCTGTTTCATTTAGATTCTTTGAGCGAACATATGCTAAATATCTCAGAAGCCCCGTATCATATCACTTGAATAACCCAAAAAAGATGAAGTATTCGGCTTGAGATCTAGACAACAAGTTAAATAATGAAGGCAAAAGGACTACGAATCGAACAAGGCCCCCTGGCAACTTCAATATTAACAAAAACAGTCCAAAGAAAAGCATCATAAATTCAAAAAACTAAAATTGACAAGTGCGGATCGCTTTAATCATCATAGGCAAGCTATTCCCCTGAATCTGACGCAGAGAAGGAAGAGACCCACGAAAAAAAGGGACCTTAAGGAACGAATCACACGACAACCGTGGATTCTCCAACTCTAAGGATGGGTTCTCCGAGGGCGCCGCAGGACGAGCTAGAAGAGAAGGAGCTGCTGTTGCTGTCCCGGGCGCAGGGACCGGCCACATATGCCACCGTCGTTTCCTCTCCTCACCTTCCCGCCCATGCATAGCCCTTCATCGTCCCCTGTTTTGGTGCCTCCGGTCCCTCCTCCGCCGCGAACCATCAATCCCCCTCCACTCCACCCGTCTACAATTCCACCAATAGAAGAAGAACCTTAAAAGCTTCACCGGATCAAACCCTAGGAACGCGCACCCCGGGTTAGAATCCCGCAAACAGAAAACCGAAAGAGAACCCTAACTGTATCGATGTGGAAGGAGAGACCGAGAAATAGATCAGAGGCGATTTTGTGGGCCGATTTGGGTCAAGGGTTTCACGATCTGACGAGAGCGTGCTTCGGGTGATGAAGCGAGGAAAAATAAAAAAAAAGCAAATAATGGTAAAAAGGAAAAAGAGAGAGATCGGGTGATGTTTAGTTGGACGACAGCGACGTGTGCTAAACTGCGCCGACCGTCGGACGACGGCTATCCGAGTTCGGATCGGTCCCACGAAGGCGTTTCGACACCGGGCCCGGTGGGAGCACGCGCCGTTCTCGGGTCGGATGCTGCGGCACGCGCATGTTAACACCGCGCCCGGTGTTATTATCGGGTCCAACCCGTTAATAAGCAGTTAGGGTTCTGCCCTAATCAAACATCCAAACGGAATAAGCAGCCACGTAAGACGCCAGCATGACAATCATTATATATATATATATATATATATATATATATATATATATATATATATATATCATTATGATTAATCTTTATCAACTAATTATCATTTTACTGGAGGATCATTGTCTTGTATAGTATATTGTATGTCAATAAATAAATAAATATATATATATATATAGTATAATTTTAATCTGAAAAGCGGTCAAAAAAATCTGAAAAAATAAAAAAAATCTTTTTAACCTTTTTATCCCAATTTAATAAAAAAAATTTAATAAAAAAATAAAAGTATTAATAAATCATAAATATCTTTAATTAAAGAGATCTTTCATCACATTTGAATTTAAAAGTTTTGATGTGTTTTAATAATCAATTAGGATGTTTCATTAAGAGAAAAAGGAATAAAGAGTCTGAGTGAGTGAGGAAGAATGAAATAAGGGAGAAAACAATCTAAATCATGGATCCAACTATTAGATCCAGATGATTTGACTCAAGTGGATTAATATGATTGAAATTGAAGGTTAATTAATAACCATTGAATTTGGATGATAATTGATATAAGCTGATTCATATACTGGTGATCAATTGTCATCATGAGATGTTGATGTTCAAATATAAAATTGAAAATTCACTTATAAATAGGCCAAGTCTTTTCCTATAATTTTGATTTCCGTCAATCCATTCAGCTTCATAAAATATATGCCTAATAGATAGGAACAACATGATCACTAAATATTTTTATTTTTTGAGTTCTATCCTCAAATCCTAATTGCCCCAACTCAAAGATTTGGTGCT
The DNA here is from genome assembly GCA_004837865.1 of Musa balbisiana. Lineage (NCBI taxonomy): Eukaryota > Viridiplantae > Streptophyta > Magnoliopsida > Zingiberales > Musaceae > Musa > Musa balbisiana. The sequence continues at coordinate 39,318,762 of CM017195.1, read as the reverse complement.
CCTATCATCTTCTTCCAATCTCTCTCCCCCAAATTAGTATGCTCAATCACCGTTATACTTAATTTTGGATTCTTCGTATCTCTCCCAAATTATGCCAACCTATTTGTCACTATAGAAAAAGAATAAGAGAACATTAAATCACTAATAATAACGATGATCATAATAATAGGAGATTCAATTTAGAGTGTGTGGACATGAATTAGCATCAATCATGGTGCTCATGGATGGTGTCTTGTGCAAGTTTGGACTCACTACATCATTGCCCACATGCCCGAGGGAACAACTTGCACAAGCTTACAAGCACAAGATTAGATTGTCATCTCCTTCCACCCACGAAATACCACCAAAGCACCGAAAGAAATGACTTGTTGGAGACGCAAAGGTGCAAGAGATGCATTAAGCCGTGCTTCAATAAGAATCAAAGATAATTTGCTAGAAGAAAACAGAAGAGATGCTGAATGAGGATCTAAATCCTCTGCTTCATTAAGCCATCAATCATGAAATAAGTCATCAAAGATGTGTAGATCACGAAAAATGTTGCATGAATCAGTAGGGATAATAATATTAGTGGATGAACCAACATTTACAATTTCTTTATCCGTGTAACAATCATTAATTACCATAACTTTAATTTACAACTCACATTAATGTCAATGTAAGATACATAAACATATGTTAGCTAGTACCTAATCTAAGAGAGACATCATTTATTAGTTCACATGGAGTAAGTACTACTATAAGTTCATATATATATATATATATATATATATATATATATATATATATATATATATATATAAACTTACTTACTTACATACCACTTTGTAGTCAATTTCTCTCAAATCATGATTATGATAGAGTGATCATATGAGAAGAACATAAAGAATATTTTGGTTACTTTATTGTTTAATATTGTTCAACTCAAATTAATAACTGCTGATCTTTTGGAAGGGTCATATATACTATATCACAATTTATAGTGGAACATTGTACTATTTTCAAGCTTCATAAGGATAGATATCTTCTTTTAAATACTGCAAAATATCATCTTTAAGTACATATAACAAATTAGCATGAAACTATCATCTGTTTGGCTTTAATTTTGTTGGGACAGTGCATGTCATATTAATCCTTGTCAAAGTAAAATCCATTCATGCTCATGTGCTCACATTCATTACAACATTAGACATTTGCATGTGTGCCCATCTGTTATAATACCACACTATAAGGAGTTTCAAGCTCATCATACATTGGAAAGAACATCCTGAAACATTAAACATATGCATGTAGATGTAGTGACAACTGATCATAACATCAGACATTTGCATTTGGTTCCATCTATTATAACATCACACAATGGAGGCTTGTCATGTTTCTAATGCTCTGAAGGTGGAGTTTGCAGAGTGGTTGGTCATTACAGTGTAAGTACAATGGTTCAGTCACACATTGAAGTGGTTATTGAACTGTGGCAAAAATCCAACCTTTGGACTGTTTGCGGTACCTACACAACACACAACACAGTGGTTGCTGTGGAAGGTGGAGAAGGAGAAGGGTAGAGAACTTGGAAGGGTGATATTCTAATCTTCTCTCTCTCTCTTTTTTTAATCTTATCACATGGTTTGATTGCCTATCCTTTTGGCCTCTTCCGTTCAGTGTGATCTTCCTTCCTCGAAGTGGAGTGTGCAGAGAGGTGGCAATGTTTTCTTGAGGTTGACGACAGCTTGGCCGTAGAAAGGTTGAGCAAGAAGACCTGTAGAGATAAACCGCGGGGGCGGTGGGGGAGGGAGGAGGGAAGAAACAAAAAGGTGAGTTTGCAGAAGATTCCTCTGAGCACACAGGAGAGACAGAGAGGGAGAGGGGAAGGAGTCATTTTGTTGTCTTCGCGATACTTCTATAAGTCATCCGGGGGACGCCTCCTCACTGCCTTCTCCCTATCTTCTGCTCCAGTTGAGGGTGGTGGCTACGTATTCTTCTTCCTTTTCTTTTTCTTGAAGGATCTTCTGGTGGGACTGCGACTGCTATTTTGGCGTTTTGGTTGGTGAAAGATTGGATTTTGACGCGTAAGTCCTTCAAATCTTGAAGTTTCCCTTCACATCTCGGAGAAAAGTTGCCTTTTTTAGGGGCGAGGAGAGTGTGCGCAGGGGGAGAGGAGTGAGGTTTTCTGGCGATTTCTAGCGTTCTTGAAGTGGGTTTGTGAGGAGCACTTGGGAGAAGAAGTCAGATATGGCCGGAGCAGCGCCGCCGCCGAAGCAGGACGAGTTAGTGCCACATCCGGTGAAGGACCAACTGCCCAATGTTTCCTTCTGCATTAACAGTCCTCCTCCTTGGCGTAAGTTGTTCGTGTTCCGACTCGTTTTCCTGTTCATTGGATGCTATTGACTCCCCTTCGTTTTGGTGGATTTTAGTTGCAGCTTTGGTGCTTGTTGAACATTTTTGTAAATTCTTGTAGCAATTTCTGTTCCGCTCACTGCTTTTCTGTTTTTTACTTTGGCTTCTCTGAATTTTCTACAATTTTTGTTGGTGGAGTGTGTAAATTGTCTTGCAAAAAGGGGGAAAAAAAGACTTAATTGATTCCCCTTTTTTTGATCCATTTAAAATTCAAAAAAAAAAAAAACTTTTGTTCTTCTAAGATTTCATCCGGATGATTCTAAAAATACAGTTTTGGAGTTGTACCATGAAAGCTTTATGTGCCCATATCTGTGCTCTGTTGTTTCCTGGTTTCATTCTTTGTCAATGATCTTCCTTTTCTTTATTTTAACACCATGATCTAATGTTAGAATGATAACCTGATGTTAGCTTTGGTTATTTCGATGCAGCTGAAGCGATTCTTCTTGGTTTCCAACATTACCTGGTTATGCTGGGAACTACTGTTATCATCCCCACTGCACTTGTTCCCCAGATGGGTGGAGGAAATGTGAGAATTCACACAGACGCACAAAATAAAGTTCGATCATGCAGTTCTTTAGGTTCTTCTTACGGTCGATGCCTTATGTGATTTTGTATTTGTCAAAATCTAGGATGAGAAAGCAAGGGTAATCCAGACATTGCTGTTTGTGGCTGGTATTAACACTCTTTTCCAAACATTCTTCGGAACTCGCTTGCCGGCTGTGATGGGAGGGTCATACACCTTTGTCATGCCTACCATATCGATAATCTTAGCAGGGCGTTACAGTAATATTGTGGATCCTCATGAGGTTGCTACAAGATATTGGTTGGATTGGCACCTCTTTTTCATCATTCTGCAAAATGTTGATGATTTTGTGTTCTTTCTATGCAGAAATTCCTGCGTATCATGCGTGGAACCCAGGGTGCACTAATTGTGGCTTCGACACTTCAAATTATTATTGGCTTCAGTGGGCTTTGGCGCAATGTAACAAGGTCAGTGTACTAATGTTATTTCCCTCTGATACCATATGACTTTATTCTAAGTGTTTTTCATTTTGCTCTTTTCTTTTGTTTTTGATTTTTAGATTCTTAAGTCCACTGTCAGCGGTTCCTCTGGTCGCACTAGCTGGGTTTGGGCTCTATGAGCTTGGTTTTCCGGGGGTAAGGATTTACTCTGCTGGAGATTATGATATTATATTTACACTGCATTAGTGAGCTATCTTGGGATAATTGGTATTTTCTTATATGCTTCTGGTTACTTCCAGTGAATGCTCTATCGTCGCTCTTGACTGTGGACCTAACCTTTCATGGCTATGCAGGTTGCCAAATGTGTTGAGATTGGCCTGCCGGTGATTGTTCTGTTAGTGATATTCTCACAGGTAACTCAGTCTGAAGAATGCAATGTAACTAATGCACATGATAATGCATATTTCCATTCAACTGCTTTGCATTAATGTATGCATATCATGCACTGTTCTTTAATTAAAAGAATCATGATTGCTTGCTTTTATCTATGTCCTCAGTATCTTCCTCACGCTATGCATTCAGAGAGGCATGTCTTTGATAGATTTGCTGTCATATTTTCAATTGTGATTGTATGGCTATATGCATACTTGCTCACAGTTGGTGGGGCATATAGACATTCCCCGCCAAAGACACAATTGCATTGCCGTACTGATCGTTCTGGTCTTGTTGGTGGTGCACCTTGGTAAGTCTTCATTTCCTTCTTTCTTTAGTTTTAACCTGATACTTGGACTGAAGTTGTCCTGGAGTAGCTGGAGTTGTATCATTAGTGGACTGTAATTTTATTTCCATGCATAGGATAAGAGTCCCATATCCATTTCAATGGGGAGCACCAACTTTTGATGCTGGTGAGGCTTTTGCAATGATGGCAGCTTCATTTGTGGCCCTTGTAGAGGTTGGCACACAACTCTTATCTTATTGGAAAATTCTTTAAAACAGTGGAGTTGGCTGATCGATTTTTCTAATGTCTGTGCTTATGCAGTCCACTGGTACTTTTATGGCTGTCGCAAGGTATGCAAGTGCAACACCAGTTCCTCCTTCAGTTCTCAGTCGAGGCATTGGTTGGCAGGTGAGAATATCATCTCTGTTTGCGATGCGGTAACATGAACTTCGATGTATCTTGTTTTCTGAAATTTATAACACATTTTACTATTTAGGGTATCGGTATCTTGTTGGATGGATTATTTGGAACTGCAAATGGTTCATCGGTATCAGTGTAAGGATTATTTCGGGCACTCAACTTTCTCGCATGCTTACATGGCAGTTGAGAAATCTCTTTTCTTTGTCTAAAAAAAAATCTGAAAATCATCACACTTCTGCAGTGAAAATGCTGGTTTGCTGGCTTTGACACGTGTTGGCAGTCGGAGGGTTGTGCAAATATCTGCAGGATTCATGATTTTCTTTTCCATTCTTGGTAAATTGTTTATATTTGTGATGTTTCTATCTGCAATGGTGTTCACTCTAAATAAATTTGCTTCTACAAATAATTCGCTCATAATGGTAGTTGGATGATGATGTTGTCTTGCATGTATACCAAAGTTCATAAATGCTAGGCTCATAGCGGCTAATGAATTCACATCAATGATAATAATTTGAACCATTTTAGAATTAGGTCAGTTGCCTGATCAATTACATTGGTAATAAAATTCCCCAAAATGGACCAGGTATGCAGACTAAGATCTATCAGCACCCCAGCCTTTTTACTCATTCCAGCCATCCAAAAGAAAATCTAACATCTTTTAACCATTAATGTCTTAGTAGCATGAAGCATCACAATAGGTATTAAAGGATATACTTTTGGTCAATCTAAACATAGTGTCTACCTTCAGTAATTGTCATTGTTTAATCCTCATCTTTATTTTTTAATATTGTTAGACTACTTTAATATTAATCTACACCTCCTCTTGGCCTATTTTTGTTTCATGTCGACCAAAACGTCAACTTTTTGGGCTTTCAGTTAGTAATGATGCCATCTTCTTTGTGGGGTGTGGTAAGGTAGTCTCACATCTCTCACGAATCCCTCTTCTCTCTGTGATGTCCTTTTGCTCTGACAATTCTCTTTCTCCTCTCTTCCTCCACAAATAGGCATTGTTGGCCAAATTCTCTCTCTCTCTCTCTCTCTAGCTCGCTCAATGCCCTACGATCTTTGCTGCTTCTTTTAGCCACTGATAAGCTCCAAGTATTGCAGCACTAGTCAGTTGCCTTAGAGACTTGCAACAGGTGTATAAGAGTTCTCTTTTTCTTTTGAACTGTTAAATATTGGTACTTTCACTTTTCTCGATGTGCCAAGATAACATTATTAATCCTTGGCATGTCTAGCCATGATTCTCGATTTACATAGTGTGGTACATGATTCATACCTGTTCACCAGGTGTCTGTCATGTTACTACTTAAAATCGGTATGCTTGAGTGAAATTTTACAGCACAGAATACATGTAATACAACTTTTTATATTTAAACTGTATCCACATTTCTAGTTTTGTTTGCAACATTAGTAATTTGTACTGAACCTATGTTTTGTTTTCTTAAGTTTCCCTTTCAAAATGGTAGCAGAAATTAAGATATGCATTTTAATGAAGCATGATCAAGGATGACATGATGTGGGAATTCGGTTCAGTTTAAGTGTCTTCAATTACCGATTGGACTGTTAATCTTCTGTCGACTGAGCTAATCATGTGTCTTTGTGGTAGGGAAATTTGGAGCAGTTTTTGCATCCATTCCTACACCAATTTTTGCAGCTCTTTACTGTCTTTTCTTTGCATATGTTGGTAAGTACAATGTACTAAACATCTTGCCATCCCCATTAGTGATAACTTTTGATGATTATTGGATTCACTCTGTAATATATTGACAGGTGCTGCGGGTCTTAGTTTCCTTCAGTTCTGCAATCTTAACAGCTTCCGAACTAAATTCATCATAGGATTCTCTGTTTTCATGGGTTTGTCGGTTCCACAGTACTTCAACGAATACACTTCTGTTGCTGGTTATGGTCCTGTCCACACTGGAGCAAGATGGGTACGTTGAAAACCACATCTAGCACTCCCGTACTTTAGTTTGTCCGGAAGCCAGTATACTGATGATCCTTCCTTTTCTCTAGTTCAATGATATCATTAATGTGATATTCTCTTCGAAGCCATTTGTGGCGGGCTTTGTGGCATTTCTCCTGGACAATACCCTCCATCGCCATGACAGTGCCGTAAGGAAAGACAGGGGTTTTCATTGGTGGCAAAAGTTCCAATCCTTCAAGGGCGACACTAGAAGTGAGGAATTCTACTCATTGCCTTGTAATCTCAATAAGTTCTTTCCATCAGTGTGAGCTCTATGGACAAACAATTGTTTGCGATACATCAAATCTTGTCCTTTTGGAGAGGTTTTGGGTCATGTTCTGGTTGATCTCTCTTTGTTTTGGTCCAGGGGAAAACTTATGATATAAATGTATCCTTGAGGATTTGCCTGTTAAAATTTACCTTTAATATATGTTTAATTTGTATATGTCATAGTAAACAAAGATCTATATGTGCTAGATGTTGCTACCTTATTTTTCATGTTGGCTCTAAATTCTGAATATGTTTTGTTGGTTGAACAATTTTAGCTCATAATATTAATATAATTTGCATGTGATGACAAATCCAAGTCAAGTTAGGAAAAAAAGAATGCTGACCAAGATAGTGGTTCTTTTGACTGCTTTGGGGTTGACCAAGCTGGCAACCAGATGAACTTTGATTTTGCTGCAGCTGAAGGCTGAAGACCTGGTTTTGGTTTTCAGCTAAAAATACCTTTGGAGATTGGTCTGCTCAAGGAACTACTGATGTGAAAGGTTGACAAGTTAATCTACATGTTTATTCCTGCTTGCAATTGTGTTTCTTTCAATTCTCTGTCATTTCACAAATCAGCATGTGGATTGAATCCTATGATATGATCTAGCAACCAGAACAGTGAGAGGTATCATTTGTCTGTGGTCCAAATACTGAATCATGTGACAAGTCAAATTGCATATTTAGTTCCCCAGTCTTATTCTTGCAAACAGAGACAGTTATAAAATGTTTCTTCAATTTATTTAGATACATTTTTGTATTCAAGAATCCCACTTTTGCACTTGAGATCTTTGTGGTGGCAGCTGCAAGCCCGCAGTGATGGAGCTTTAGGTGCACAGAGAGTACCACTACTTACAGAAATCAATCCATATGGAGGCCTGAAGTCATTATCTTTTCTGTTGGTCAAAGAGTGACAGGGGAAAGAATGTTGTGGGAAGACATTACGAAGGTCTCATGGGTTCATCACAAGAAAGCCATATCTGAAACCTGACACAGTTTTGTACTTGTGTTGCAGTTAGTCTAAGAAAGCAGATCATATTGGTGTAATCATCAGATCTGCCCAAGTGTGCTCAATTTCTGATGTTGGTGGTGTTGGCAATTCTTCTCATGCTCACATGCACTCTTTGGATTCTTTGCTGTTGTTACTTTGCCCAGGAGCACTTCTGCAGACAAAGTAAACTTCTGACACTAGTGCATCTCTGCTGATAACCAGCTGAGAGACACTAGAGTTCAAGGTTGATTCATGTCCCTTAGTGAGAAGCAAGTTTTTGAGGACTTGAATCTCTTGATTCAGTGGCATTAGATTTAGTAGTGGATGTAAGATGTAGAATCAATCAAAACTGAACCCAAGCTTGATCAGAATGTAGTTCGCATTCTGATGTATAAAACTGACATGGGAAAATGCAAGGTTTAGTGTAATCACCAACAACACGTTGCTGTTTGATGACTACTTCATCTTTGCTAGTTGTTCTATTGAGAGAGAGAGAGAGAGAGGGAGAGAGAGTCGGATGCAAATAGACCGGTTCGACTTTGCTACTTGAAGTAGACCGGTTCGGTTTTGATTCCAAGTTTTATGAAACTGGAATCATTGGTTCCAAACTGACAATTCGGGTTTCGGTTTGACAATTAAAAGAAAAAAAACTTTGACATTTGACCAACAGTTGGGCTCAAACTTCAATAGCAAGCTTCAATAATAAGTAGCAAAGGATTATAAATAATAAATACTAAAGGATTGTCAACGACAAGAAGGGGTTGCCAATAGCAAGCTTCAATAAGACACTGGTCTCTTGAGAAATCCATCGGGTGAAACATAGAAAAAAAATACTACAAGTAGACTTCCCTGAACCAAGCTAAAACCCCCAACCTACTTCTCTAAGGAGTCACTAGTGCAGCTAATCACCCAGTAACTGAAAGAATGATGGAGGTATTCAAATGGTAGGCATCTGGGGGATATGAAAGAAACAAAATTCTAGGGAAGTCTCTGTGCAGTAATCTAGATAATATCAGTAATCACAACAGGAAAAAGATAAATCTTGAAAGAGTTGGAGAATCATCTAAGGAATGACATGGTAATCAGTATGTTGCTGGTTATGAATAGGAGAAAAGTCAAGAGAGTCTCCTTATAAAGATGCAATAATCAATATTCAGAAACAAAAATAAATGACCAGGAACTTATGGAACATGAAATTGCATTTTGAGGAGCCTCTAAGAGAGAAGAGAAGTCCTCTTTGGCTCTTTATATATAGCCTGATTCTCCAACTCTTTGATCAATGTGGAACTAAACCAATACGAGACTAAATATGACCTTATTAGAAAGAAAACAAGACAATAGAGATGCAGAATCATGGCAAGTGGAAACTCATAGACGATTCAATACTTTTAATTATTAAAATTACTATCTTCTAGAAACTAGTCAAAGATTACACTGGCATCGTCAAGGTGACCTGAATGTGCGATGGTTACTGAGATTGCTGGGAATTCCAGATCTCCCAGTCCTGATCGACATAGTTTTGTGCCCACAAGAGAGCTGCCCTTGCTGCTACAGGAGCCCCAGGAAGTTTCTTCTCCTTTAGTGCAAGCAACATCTCAGTGAAAGGTTCCACCAACAATGTCCCAGGACCTCCATACTCCTTATGTAAGAAGTTGCTGAATATCTAGATTAAAGGGCACAAAAAAGATGCTGTTAAGATTTTGATAATTAGGTAAATTAATATCCCTATAAACAATCTTATAAAACAAAGCCATGCACATGCCACTTGTATATTAGACAAAACATGAACATCGAGCATGGTTGTGTGAAGGGAGTTCTTCAATCATCTTTGGGAAGAAAAAATTGATAGCATAAAACCATGTATAGCAAGGAATGACCATCTCTCATATACCAAGATCAGAAAAGGCAGAAATACGTTGACTGTTTCAAGTCCTTCCTGTGGAGATTCTATTACTCAGGCAAATTGGATACAGGCATTGATCCCAAATAGGTTGATTAGTGTGCCTTGATCCTGATTATAATCTATGGACTTGATATTGTTAATGAAAATAACATAGGTTGGTCCAACTATTAATATCTGATTGCAGTCCCAAGATCCCATATAATTTTGATCTAAACAGTAAATAATGGTTTCCACTATACTGGTTTGATCGATCATTGCTAAGGAAGACAAATTTAGCGGATTGGGTGCGTTGTTGAATTGTACAAGAAAGCTGATTTTTCTACTGAAGAATGATAGCCCAAGACTGCCAGTGTCACAGTTCAATTGATGGATAGGATGCATAAACCCTTTCTTAATTGAATGAACTGCCCATCTAAATGGCTACAACTGACATCACTTTAGTTTCCAAGCCACGGATCTTATCAGTACTCTTAACTAGCCACTTAAAAGGCCCAAATTTTGTGATCCCAAAATCAAATCTTGACAACGAGAGTGATAAAGCAACCAAATGCACAACATCAAAGACGAAGAGTACGCGATCACCAACCTCCCCACAGAGTTCCACTACGGTATCCACGTCGTCGCCGAAGATTTCCTTACTCTTGAGAAGCTTCCTCCGAAGGTCATCCTCGAACTTCCGAGTCTCCTGCAAAGAAAAACATCAATCGTAAAGCGTTTGTTCCCAAAACCAAGCATTTTTTAAGATAAAAAAACCCGCACATAATAACGTAAACAAATGGGGAAGACAAATTACAGCTTTGGCGAATTCGGGGATGGGGTCGGGGTAGACGTAGACAGGCCGCCGCCATGCCGCCCGCGAAGGACTCCTGGAGGAGGTCTTGAGGGGAATGGGGATCGAAGACGGGAAGGAGAGGATTGGTCGTCTCGCGAACGGAGGAGGAGAAGGCCGAGATGAGGCGACAGGCGGATGGGAGAAAGAGAAGGGAAGAGGGAAAGAACGAAGGCTCATCGGAGTCCAACACACAACCCAACATATTACCTACGGTTCGTGTCGAGTCATAGTTAAATACAAATCCAACCCGACCCCTAAAATAAATGTAAAATTACATTTTTATCCCTGTAAGAGCTAAGAAATGTGCTTAACTAAACCTTAATGTTTAGCCAATCCAACTCAGGTCAAGTTGGCACTGTTCTACATGAATCATATGCTCCTCCTGCTTTCCATACTTCAGTTAGTCTGCATGTGAAGAAACATTTGTTGCCCAATTCAGTAACTTCAGTGACTCCATAAAAAAACTATTCATCAACTATTATGACTCCATAAGACAGCTCAAACACACATTGACTTATGCAACTCACACATCAAAAGAATATGAACAAAGACAAAGTTCTTCCAAAGCTTAGCACTAGCAACTGGTTGTCACACTATCATGTAAGTGCCTAGGGAAAAATTGAAGCACAAGGCCTTGAAGAACATTGGAGAGGTTTATGCAACTTGGACACCTTCAACCAGAACTTTATCAGCAGGCAATGTTATGTCTTCATGCTTCTCTTCAACCTTGCTGAAGCTGCTGAAATTGCCCTTGGTCATAAATAGCTGAGCATGGTGGTGCTTGCAGTAAAGTCTTCCCTCATGTGTGATGAAGTTAGATGGGCTAATGGTGCAGCCTCCATGGCTGCACCTGAAGCAGGGCCTATGGTATGAGTTTCCATCAACAGCCACCTGAACACAAGAAAATAATGCCAAATTTATGATCTACTAAAATATATTCTGTAAATTATTCAGTACTGTTTCTGAATGTGCATCACAATTTCATCCAAATCAGATAAATTTCTATGAGAAATTTCTTGACCAAGCCCTCAAATTTTGCACTTTGCAGTTCAATATACAAATAGTGACTCTCAATAAAATGAGTTCGATATACATTAAACACTAGATTGAAGTAAACTTTATTCTTGCTGTTAAGCTTATGCATTTAGATCTCATAGATAAAACACAAAGGCTCAAGTTTAAGGATAAAATTGACAGACTGAGGAAAAATACATGATTTAACAGATCTAATTTCTCTTTATATTTCAGGAGAAGAATATGAACATCAGACATACCTTCTCAATTGGATACACTGTTTTCTTGCACTCAACACATTTGTCTTGTGTCCCGAGAAAAATACTCGAGTACCGGTTATTAGCAATGCCCTGCAGCATATGAGAAAAATAAGAAGATTGCGATGCATCGATTTGGTTTAAGCATATCAAAGCTATACTACCTGTTGACCGATAGATCTGTCTATCTTAGAAGATTTCGGAGCACCTACACAAACGAAAGAGTTTCTTTTCAGCATATGAACATGACAACGTATCATATAAAAGAGTATTGTATACCTTCGAAAATTTTATCCAGGCTGCCGGTCATTTTGAAGAGTTGGTCATAGTGAGGCTTGCAGTAAAGAACTCCATCAATGGAGCTATAATTGCTGAACTGCAATATGAAATCAAGATTTATTCAATCGGTATATGCAAAATTACAAGGTTAAAAGATCAAAAGCTGCATATCTTGAATAACCAATGTCATGACATGTAGTAAGTGAAAATTTCATCGCATGTTTTACATGTCAAATACAAAGAACTTAACCTAAATTAGAGTATTAAGGCCTTGTTGAAGAAAGGAAGAAGACTTAAGTAGCACCGAGACACTCATGATTTCACAAAACTCAAACTTTACGTTTGATGACCTGATCTTTATTGCCCATCCTTATTGAATAACAATTCAGTTTAATATACAGTCACAAACAAAAGCCTTCTATTTACATCTTGCACCAATGAACAACAAACCACATATAAGGATATATAAGGAAGCCTGAAAGAAACCAGATAACAATAGTAAAATGCCTAACAAATGACACTCTGAAAGACTCTCATAAGGTACCTTATGGTAGCTACAAATGCATTTGTCTTAGTGTCCATGCCTCTAATGCACTCACATGGCTCGTAGTAATGGATTGGTTAAGGAGATTTATAAATGCCTTCTACAAGCTAACAGAGATTTAGGATGCCGTGTATTTCTCCAAAGGTGAGGGTTTCCACTTCATTCACACTTTGATGAACTTATTTAGCTTTAGCATCCATGAATCATGTCGCATAAAATTCAGTACAGATCAAGATATCTGGGGGCTTAATTTTTTGTTCTGAGGAATAATGAATCCTTGAAGGCTTGGTCAAATAAGAAAAGAGGATTATCAAGAATAGGTCTCCTGCAAGTCGGGTCTCGAAAAACTCTTCATGCTTTGAACTAAATCTGTTTAAGATACTTTGTGTTCATCACATGACTCTTATTTATACAAAAGCATATGATTTTTCTTTGCTATGAATGTTGAGTCAACTAGAATTAACCCCCATCAACAATATCATATTCATTATTGTAACATTTTCTATGGAAAGAGAGAGGAAAAGAAAAAAGATTGTAATCATCAGACACTACCTACTGACATATTCCTATTATCAAGAAAAAACATGCAGGAGAAATGAGCAATCTAACTGATCATTTTTCAGGCAAGTGAGGATCTTATAAAGAATAACAAAGTCGAAAATTCATGAGGGCTATGAATGCGATTTTTAGACATCATTTACTCAATTTATCAGCTTTCGGAGTAGTTGCGAAGGAGTAGAGGATTCATGCACAAAGGCAACAGAGTTCCATGACAGAGCAGAGAAAAGATAATATCATGTCTAGACAAGAGAGTGAGATCCTCAATTCTTGTAATAGACCCTTATTGATTAGTTGTAAACAAAAAAAGGCAGTATAATTATGAGCAGCTAACATTATTAATCACAGAGGAACAGGGATAAATCATAAAAAAAGAAAGAAAAAAAATAAGAGGAGAGAGAGAGAGAGTCATCATGAGTAAGGTTTTCCAAGCCACTTAAAGAGATGACTAATTCAATGACCATCATATGATATGCAAGAATCAAAATAATCAGACATCAGATGATATCTCTTTTCCTCATATTTCCTCAGCTAGAAATACAAAAAGGAAGAATATATTGATAATGGAAAAAAATAATACATGATCAAGCCAATACCTCTGAGAAACACACAACTCTGAGAAAAATGGTTTCAAACACACGAACAGAAACCAGGACGAAAACATGTTCAAGACAAGAACACAAAGGAATACATACAAGAGGGGGAAAAAAAAGAATACAAAAAGGTATAAGATTTTGTATTTCTTAGCAAGAAACACGAGAAGAATGAAAATTTTGTTGGA